>JAJHSJ010000007.1:22276768-22313086 GCA_021015155.1 Magnolia officinalis
CCCACCTCCTCAACTTCCATCTCAACCGTCCAATCACCATCTGCACCGTTAAAACCCGATCAACGTCCATAAGAACCGTATGTGAGGAGTTTTCAAGCCAAGGGAGCAAGGAGGATCGCAACAAGGTGGGTGATCCACCGTCATTTCTCATATTTTTGGGCCACATGTGGTGGGACCCGTTTGATGTATGCATGTATGAAATGGAGGGCCCATAGTGGCGGGGTCCCTCCTCTATCTCACCGTGTATCTCTCTCTCTCTCTTTCTCTCTCTCTCCTTCTCCCCTCCTTAGAATGTAGTGGGCTCCACCAAATATTGTAAAATCTACCCTACCCATCAGATAGAGTGGCCCACCACATTTTAGGGAGATCTCATCTCTTAGATAATAATGTGTGTAATATATTATATTATATTTTATATATATATATATATATATATATATATTATACATTATGGTGGGCCACGACAATGTGGGACCCACCTTGATGAACGTGGGCTAGGTACACGTGGCCCCAGCCATGATGCGTGTGTTACATCCATGCCGTCCAGCGTCCCTGGACCCTGGACGCGCGGCTAACAGGGAGTGTGGTGTACTGACATGGGTATGTACTTGCAAGCAAAAGAAAAGGTGTTTACTTTTGAGGTGGGCTGCTCATGCAGGCCCCACCTTGATGCATGAGGCTGATCCACGCCGTCCATTTTGTTCTCCAGCTCATTTTAGGCGTTGAGCCAAAGTCTTAAGGTGATCTGATCACCGGGTGGCCCATACCCTCTAAAATCATGTAAAGACACGTCAGAACATATAAAAGTACTTGGTGGGACCCACCTGAAGTTTTGATGCAGCTGAAACTCAGTCTGGACGGCCAGAAAAGTGGGACACACATAATGGGTGGGCTAGATTGTGAATCAGATCTCGGTGGGCCCCAAAACAAAAAGAAAAAAAAAAAGAAAAGAAAAAGGGTCGCTGCTGCTGCTACAGACAGCAACGCAGGCGCTGCCTGCGGCTACGGGCGGGCAGACGGGTGTACGGGCTGGGCCTCACGGCCCAGCTGTGGACCCAACCATGGTGCGTTTCGAACATCTTCACCGTGCATTGGGTGGGCCTCTCCCCTGGCTATGGCCCACCCGAAAATCAACCGTATACGGGACTTAGGTGGGCCACACTGTCAAAAATCATGTGATGATATGCCTAAAACGTATAAAATTATCTGGTGGGGTCTACCTGAAATTTGCATGCCACTGAAACTTGGTCTGGGACCCTCCTACGTGGGACACACATAATGTATGGGTTGGATTTGTGACAACACCCTCGCGGTGGGACCCCTGATCGTGGGGCCCAGGTCACGTCTGACCTTATGAACAGGTTTGATGGAAAATAAATATCACGGTGGGCTCCAGGCCCACCCCAGGTCCAGCGACCTTATAAAACAGTTGGGGTGGCAAATAAATATTCCAGTGGGCCCCACGGTCATGTGGCCTTATCAATAGGTTACATGGGAAATAAGCAATATGTGGGCCCCACTTTGTACAAAAAAATAAAATAAAATATAAACATTATATTGGGTCCTGTTGGATGAAAAGTAAACATTATTGGGGCCCTGTTTGGGTTGGAAAGTAACCATTTTGTGGGCCCCATTTGATGATAAATAAATACTGTTTTAGGCCCCAATTTGGATGCAAATAAACATTAAGTGGGCCCTAGGTTAAGTGAAAAAAAAGACATTATAGTGGGCCCTGCTTAGGACACTAAACGTATGTTGATTTATCTATAGCTTCCATCCCGACGGGACCTAGCATGATGTATGGGTTTCATCCAAACCGACCAATCATTTTTGAGATCTTTTTATGCCATGTGGTGAGGTCCATCTTAGCGTATTAGTGGGCCATCCACCGAGACCCACTTTGGTATGTATAAGGCCTGATATTGAGGCCCACTTGGATATATATTATATATATATATATATATATATATATATATATATATATATATATATATATATATATATAAAAGACCCTTATGATACAACCCATTTGATTTACCTAATGCCCAATGCAGTGCAACTATATTCATTGCGACGTGTGATTCCCCGCGATGTATATAATGATGTTTATAGCAGGCTATACCTTGGGAGCAATGATGGTTTGACGTCCACATTGCATGATCGGTGTCGGTTAAAGGTCTGCACCACCACTCTCCCTGAGGTCCACTAGCAGGCCCATACTCGTAGTGCATTGGCCGTCTAGGCCATCTTCGCTTTGCACAGACCCATCACTTTATATCATGATTAGTATAGATCCACGATTCATGATCATACGCATCATATGTATGGTTGATATGGAGAGTGACTGATCATAGCATATGCCTACGGGTAGATCGTTTATGGGCTCTCTGATATGCAGAGTTGCCCTACATGAGCGCACGGTATGCACAAGATTGATGCATGTCTGGCAATATGATTCATGCACTTGCATCTGTATGATTGAGATATGCCCTAGCGACATCAGGGTCATAGGCTTCACAGATATATCGTGGGTGGCTGGTTGGATACCGAAAAATCTTGTTCCAAGCAATTGGAGTGCCATAGATGTCCCTAGGTGAGAGTCCATGAACCCAATGGTACCAGAGGATGACTCCAACGTCGAGACCGAGTAGATATATGAGCGCACGAGGGCCAAATACCATGAGGCCGCGTTAATCAGGGTCAAATATTGCATATCAGACCCCAGTAATTGCCTAAATTGACGTACATAATAAGGTTTAATGGAGTGTTTTACTCGTGTTTTTATTACAGGATGAAATCAGGAGTGTGTATTGAAAATTGATGTTAAAGGCATGAATTTCATGCTTCAAAATTACCAGAGCACGGGATGGACTCCAGAAAACCAATAGTGAAGATTTTACACGCCTGGGATTTGAGGAAAGCAAGCCAAAGGGGCCCGAGAATGGTACAAAATGCAAGATCACATGGTTTTCATCATCCAATTGACTCGAAACTTCATACATGTGATGGGGGACATAAATTAACCGTACATAGTAAATTTCAGCCATTAAGGATCTCGAGAAGTGGTCTAACGGCCAGATCAACCCCTTAATTCATTAAGTGGGGCCCGCTGGATATCTGGATATACATCAATTTTGGTCCTGACGGTGGAAATAATATGAGAAAGCGGATGGACGGAGCAGATTTCTTGAAACATCACGGTGGGACCCATTTACAAGGCATGCGTGTGCATTGCACACGTGCACTGGAAGTGCACCGAGTGCAAAGTCGGGTCAAACCGACGCTGACCCGCACTCTCTCTCCCGTTTCTTTGAAACAGCGGTCGCTGTTTCCAGCGTCCGCAAAAGGGATCGGTCGGGTTCAGTTGTGGACCCCACCTAGTGTCCAAATGGACAATCGGAGCGGTCCATCCGCTTCCTGGGGCAGCCATAACCATCACCTAGCTTTTCGTTTTAGTCCATATAGGTGTACGCTCGAGAATCGTCAGCAAACGGAAGATGGACGGCGGAACGAAAGATCAAGTGGGCCGCATCTATTTCACTCCAAGATATACACTCCCGGACGGTTTCTCGATGGCTATCTCATGAACGGAGTGGATTTTCTATTCAGTGGAAGGAACGGGACCCACCATTGCCACGGAAGACGGATCCGCGTCCGCGTAACCCGGCCGCTGGCCGTTTTTGCGAAGATCAGTGGGCCCCACTCGTCGTCCGTACGGATGATCTGATCCATCCATCGTGTAGAGGGCCATGAATGCTACAAAAATATGCTGATATTCCACTCCCATGCGTACACACGTGTGCGGTACAAAGGCCACAAAAGGGCTACCCGGCGACGTTCAAAACTGATCTTTTTGTATTTTCTTCTCTGGGCCGCATTAATGGACGTTCAAAACCACCCATTCTTGACTGAAATTTCGTCCTGAATCCAATGGATGGGGTGGATTTTCCAGAAAATGCCTCTGTGGGGCCCACCGATCACGGCTGCGAAAATTTGTACTCCGAGTCCTTCTACGACTCTGCCACCGATTCCAACCATCCAGCAGCTATAAAAGGGGAGTTTTGAACGTGGGAAAGGCATCCAGAACTAGGGAGGAGCTCCAGATCTACAGCAAGGGAGAGAAGAAAGAGAAGAGAGAGAAGAAAGAAGAGGGAGAGAAATGGTTTGAATTTTCCTTTATGATTTTTTATCTTTATTTTTCCATTTATTTAATGGAGTTTATGGGTAACTAATCTCTCAGCTAGGGCTGAGATGAAACCCCTAATTTGAATACCCTTTGTTCCATGTTGATTTTACTTTAATTAAGATTGATTTGTTTCTTTCCCTAGTGTGCTTGATTGTCTTAAATTTCATACTTCTCCATCTATGAATTTTGACTTTTGAGTCTATGGATGGATGTGGTTTGGATGCTTATTCTAGGTGCTTGTATCTGATCATGAACAGGTTCCTGTAGAGGAAGAAACAGGGTGCTTTACTGAACTGCATATTCCATATGCCCGATTTGGACATGGGATATGTTATTCATGGCATTGCTTGAAGGAATTAGACAATCTGTATGCCCGATTAAGGACACAGATTGTGCTTTCTCTAGATAAGTGAATCAATCTAATTTAAGGTGAATTAACAGACAAAACAAAGGTTAGGATAATTAGGGGTGGATTCGAAAGTCCTAGTGCTCTCTCTGATTGAATTTTCTTCCTTACTCTCAATAGTTATTTTTCCATAGAATTGTGTTAGTAAATTGCTCCATTATTTGTTGAATTAGTTAAGGAGAATTGTGAATTTGAATTGTGACGACCAGTCCCTGTGGATTCGACCTCGGTCTTACCGAGTTTATTACTACATCACAACCCTATACTTGGGGAGTGAACACGCGTCTCCCACTGTGTCGTGGTCGGTTGGAAAGGGGTGTGGCCTTACTTGCCCGAGAGCAGGGAGCATTACTAGGCTGAGTTTGACCAGCTCCGAAATGGGTTCGCTATCGACGTGCCAGATAGGTATTGGCTGACTATTGGCCAGGCGGATAGTGAGGTTTCTTACGCTCACTTGGACTGTGCTGCTTGGAGAGAGACAGTGTCATTTGGAGTGTACTGAACCCCGGTGATTATCCAGACTGAGAACCGTACTGATTTGATGCTCTAGTGAGGAGTTGCATTGGTATGAGGATTGACATGCTTAACTTACATATTACATCGCATGGCCTTGGTATGGCCGATAGCATTTACATCTTGTACTGCATAGCCTTGGTACGGCTGGTTGCATTTACGTACTCATCAGCATGATTCCGCATTACTCCGACTTTGCATTCTGAGCACGTTCGCACACACTTACACCGCCCTCTAAGCTTTCTATAAGCTTATACACGATTGATGCGTGCAGGTGACGCCAGGACGCAGCTGTAGTCTCGCCGCAGTTGGAGCATGCTGCCGAGCTTTTAGAGTTTTGATATTACCACTATCTTGTATTTCCCTTTATACGCACTGTACTCAAAGTTTTTGTTCATAGTGGATTTTGTGATGGTGTTCTTGTGGTTATTGTTCGTGGGTTATGCTTGTGGTTATGCTCATTACGAATCAAATTAATATTAGAAACCCTCCTTGTAGCATCCCAGAATCGGAACCTGGTATATGGGTGCCGGGAGCCGAGAATGGGGTACTACGGAGGCTGTCGGCGCCGAATTCGGCGATCGGGAATCTTGTGAGCCCGGTCTCCGAGTTCGGGGCGTGACACTTTCTCCCTCCCTCCTTTCCTTTATATGTTGGGATGTCCAGCAAGGGCCTAAGACCAAACCTAAACCGGCTTGACCCAGCTGAACTCGGTTTCAGCCGAGTTAACTCAGCAGCCACCGAAAAAATCCCAAACTTTCTCTTTCTCTCTATCTGCCTCTCTTTTCTTCTCTCCTGTTAGAATGTCCAGCAATGGGTTTGGACAACCCAAATCTGGACCGGGTCCAAGCCCCAACTCGGAACCAGACTTAGCTCAAACTCGACAGCGAGTCAGGGTGCTACTCGCACCCGCATTCTCTCTCTCTCTGCCCTTTCTTCCCCTGTTTCTCTCTCTCTCTCTCTCTCTCTCTCTCTCTCTCTCTTTCCTCATCCTTTTCTTCTCTCTTTTTTTTGTACCGTCCAGCAACCCTGGACTAGACCAAGAGCAAACCCAACCCAACTTCCATTGGCTCGGCCTGAGCTTGAGCTGGTGCGGCAATGGCCAGCAGAAGCAGCGGTAACACCTCTCCCTCGTTCTCTTTCTTTTCTCTTCTTTTATAACACCTTCTTTCTCTTTAAACCATGCTCAACAACATGACACAAGGAGCCTGCTTTGGTGTAGGTTACGACATCAGCGGGGGGAAGCTTGTGCTCTCGAGGAAGAAGCTTCGGCTTCAATGGTTGTCTCCCCACGGAGGCTATTTTCTTCGAACTGTTAATGCTTGAGCATCTAGTTCTTCCACACGATGCTTTTGGAGGAGGAAAAATGAAGCTTTAGTGGCATTTTCATGGTGGGTTCGAGCTTTGAAAGAACCGACGGAGCTTCTAAATGTGCGACTACCAGGAATGGAACAACGAACCTCTTACGGTTTACACCTTTCTTTCTGAAACCCTAAGCCTCCTGTGATCGTTGGATAGAGGATGGATGGCCCAGTTGGTTTCCCTCTACAATTGACTACAAACGGCTGGTAAAAATAGAGCCAGCCGCTGTTTCGTTTTACCACTACGGAGGAGCCCTAAACCGTGAAAAGATTGGACGGTTGGGATAGATTTACTCCAACGCCTAAGGTGTGTGGATTTAGCATCACGCAGATCGCCAGCGTGGAAAGGGGAGAAAACAGAAACTTTCTATTTTTGGGAAGGGATTGGTTGCGCACGGTCTACTTGCACCCGTGATTGTGCTACTGCACGTAGGAATCCGCATGTGAAAATTTAAGGTTTTGGACGTATTCAAATACCCTACAAGATAGACGGTTTGGATCGTGGGACCGATCTATGATGGTGGGCCACAACTCGTCGAGAATGGGCTCTGTCCGTCCATCTGATGAAAATTCAAAAAAAAGGAAAGGAGGGAAATCCCTTCCTCTTTCGGACGAGCGCCGGTTAGCAGTCGTCTGATTGCGCCTGTGGCCTGGTGCACCCCAATCATGTACACACGCTTCTCATGTGGGGTCCACCATGATGATCCTAACAATTTACTCTGTTCATTTGTTTGGTCAGCTAAGATTAGGGCCCAACCCAAGGGATGAGGTAGGTCCAAGGCTTAGGTGGGCCATACCTTAAAATCTTGGCCTATAACTGAGGATTTTTTACTGATCTGATGGTTAGATCATACCCAATTCGTATATCACAGGTTAAAAAGAGTCTAAGGGGACGCTTACTAGAGGTGGGCATCGAGCCGAGCCGAGTCGAGTCGAGGTGGGCCAAGCTTGGCTTGGCTTGTCCATGATGTACTCGAGTTCGAGCTTGAGCTCGAGCTTGGCCTGGAGCTCAACATTAAAGCTTGGCTTGTTTGCCAAAGCTGTCGAGTCGAGTTCGAGTCGAGCTAGTGGTTCGAGTCGAGTCGAGTTTACCTCTAGTCGAGCTCGAGCTTGTTGGGTGAGAGAGTAATGGATTCGGTTATTGATCCTCCTCCATTGATGAAAAATTAAAAAATCTTAAGAGAATCAAAGCAAAACCCAATAAAAAAACTAAATAAAGCTTCGAATCGGATGAGGAAACCTGTAAGAACCGATCTGTTCTTGATCTTCTTCCACCAGAAGAAATCTAAGTACTAGAAAAGAAACAGAGCAGAACACGGATCAGAAATCCAAGTAAAGAGCTTTAGCCAATCAGATCATTAGATTTCCTTGAAGCTTTAACAAATCTGAGAAGAACCCATCTCGAATTTCTTGGGTTTCTCGCCTAAGAAGTAGATCAGAGATTGAAATCATACTATTGTGGAGCTGAAATGAAAACTGGTGGTGGTGGTCGGGGCGGGCGTGCGGCTAGTAGTGGGTAGAGAAAGAGAAGAAAGAGAAAGGGAAGGGGGTGTGTGCGGTCGAGTAGAGACTCTAAGGTTTGTTTTTTATTTTTTTTTTTAAGTTGAAACTTAAAACTTATATTGATATTATATATATATATATATATATATATATATATATATATATAATATTTAATATATTTATTAATCGAGCCGAGTCGAGCTCGAGTCGAGATGGAATGTCCCCTGGTCGAACTTGGCTTGAACTCAACTCCAGCTTCAAATAATTAGCTTGGCTCAGCTCGAATCAGCCATTCAAGCCGAGTCAATCCGAGCTGACTCGAGCCGAGTCGAGCGAGCTTTTCGAGCTAGCTTGACTCGTGAACAGCCCTATGCTTAACTAGAAATTAGTTACTGGATTTAGGGATTAGGTGACTCAATACATATTTATAATATTAATTACCATTATTATGATATCTTTAATAATTTTATCACCATTACTATTATTATTATTATTATTATTATTATTAGTGGTAATAGTATTTACAATTTCTTGTACCTTTCTCTAATTATTTATATAGGTTGCACAACATTTATTCTTGGGATTCGAACTATGATTTCCGTCCATCTGACGGTCAGATCGAATCCAAACCTAACCATTAGTGGACGGTCTAATCTGTCTATTGAGGTGATTTATAGGGATGGATCGTCCAAATATTGGTTGTAAGCCTAAGGAATGGTGAATCTTCTGACTTAAGTCTTAAAACTGATTTTTCCACAGCTCAATCAACCCAACAGGATTTTGTCTGGCGTTTTATTCCAATTAGGTTTCCTAGAATTAAGCCTCATGAGGTTCAATGTGGTTCTCTAGGTAATGTAATGATCCATCTTGAACATAAATGGTTGGATGGCTTGATCTTTACCCCTAACTACCAACTCAAGCTAGAACGACGGTGAGTGTTCAGATGAATTGAGTTTTTGTTTATCTTATCCCAGGTCCTCACGGTAACACCCGAGTACTAAAAAGTACGGGGTGTTACAAGTGGACCCATCACAGAAAACAGTGGGGAGACTGATTCCCACTGCTGAAACTATCCTAAGGCTCACCATAATGTTTATTCGAAATCTAACCTATTCAAAAGTAAAACAAATAATGAAATAAGGGAAAACACAAATATTAGCTTGATTAAAAACTTTTGTAGCCTTTAGAAGTTTTTAATTGTGGACTTCAGTCCCCACTGTTTTCTGTTATAAGGCTCGTATCCTAGACTGTACCATTCCATAGACTCCCGTGATCCTCCCCGTCGAATTCCGGCAATCCTCGACCTGTAATCGGCATTTGCGCGCGACCTTAAGTCGCATCCTGTGATTCTGAGTCGACTCAACCCGAGACTTGTACCTTAGCAACCGCGCCGTCACCGCGGTTCAAACAACATGTTTTGTTCACCGATGTGATACCCATACCAAGAGTTGTGAGCCCACGTTCATTATGAGGAAAACGCCATGCATTGCGAATTTTGAGAGAATCTCTACCCAATCCATTACATTAATCAATAAATCAATCAAGTACACATTACATCTCAAACCCATGCTTTTCTTTTCCTCCAAGACAAGCAACACCCCCAAAGTCTACCCTTCATCACTCCATCCATCACTCCATCGATCACTCCATTCATCACATCTCTCTTACAACCACCCTCTCTCTCTCTCCACCCATTTTTCAAGCAACCAAAGAGGTTAGCCGTCTAAGCATTCCAAGAAAAGAAGAGCTTTGTGTGTGGCCCACTTCCTACCCCAAGATCCCTCATCCTAGCCCTTCAATCTTCATCATCTTCCATCAAAGAGAGAGCCAAGGAGTTTGGCATTCCATCGGACTAAGAAGATCGAACGGTGGGTGTTCTTATAGGCTTATATTTTGTTTTTAATGATGGGTCAAGTGGGGCCTACCGATTGATGGTACTGATCTCACTTTAGACCCTAGGTGTGGCCGATGGCCCACCATGATTTATATGTGCATCCCATGATGGGGCCATTCTCCATGGACCCCATCATGATGTTTATTTTTCTAGTTTGGAAAGGTCATCTAAACCTTACATTTTGTTGGAGTAGGGATCTCCACCGTTGATTTTGATTAGTGGGTCCACATGTAATGGGACCCACTTAATGTATGTTGTAATGCATGTAAGGGAGGGCCCATAGTGCCGGGGTCCCTCCATCACACGTGTCTCTCTCTCTCTCCCTGATTTTATGGCCCGCTTATGATGTATGTATTTCATCCTTATTGAGCACCAAGTGGACCCAACTAGGGCCCACGTTGTAGCCACCTTTGTCCAGCCCCAAACTCAGAAACCAAGCTTACAAAATTTTGTATTGCTAAATCCAGCGCCAATAGCCTCCGTAGTACCCCATTCTCAGCTCATGACACCCATACACCAAGTTCCAATCCTGGGATCCTATAAGGAAGATTTTCATAACATAAGTCTGTTTCATAATCAGCATAACCAAGATCATAACCACAGAAAATAACTACAAGAACACCATTACAAAATCCACTAGGAATAAAAACTTTTACAGTACAAGCCGCAAAGGGAAAGATATAATGACTATAACAAAACTCCAAAAGAAAACTCCACGGCACGCTCCTGCTCCTGCTATGGCCTAGAATCACCTACACATATCAATCGTACATAAGCTTATAAAAAGCTTAAAGGGTGGTGTAAGTGTATGCGGGATAGGTGTTAAGTATGCAATATCAGAGTATACAAAAAATGCTGGCGAGACCATGAATACCAACAGCCGTAACAAGGCTATGTAATACCATACAGGAGTGTCATCAGCCATCCCAAGGCTAGGCAATGCGGGGCCTATATAGCTAAATGTTATATGCGATATGCAATGCGATCATGTCAGTCCTCATATCAAGTCCACATATCAGTACAGTTCTTCTCTGAAATTCACTGAGGTCAAATACACTCCACACTGACTGCCGCCTCCCTAGCCGCGCAGCCCAGCAAGCATAAGAGACCTCACTACCCTCCTGTGGTCAGCCAACACCTACAAGGCTCGCCGATTGTGGAACCATTTGCGAGCTGGTCAAACTTAGCCTAGCTTATAACCCCCTCACTCGAGCGGATAAGGCCATACCTCCTTCCAACCAACCACGATACAGTGGGAGACGCGGCCTAACGGTAACGGTATCAACGCTCATATTTTCCACTCGGTCTCGACATTGGAGCATCTCCTGGTACCATGAAGGTTCTGAGACTTTCACCCAAGGACATCATACGTGCCCACAGTGTTAGAACCAAACATTTTTGGTGTCCAAATCTGGTTATCCTTGATGTGCCTGTGGAGGCTACGACCCTGATGTTACTAGAGCGTAAAATATCCGTGTTATGCAAATATGGGATGCATTAATCATACTAATCAACCATGCATCAATCCTGCGCATCTATCGTTCATGTGAGGCAACTCCATTACTCCGGGAATCCCATAAAACAGTCTGCCCAACCGCATATATCATGATCAATCACTCCTCAATCCAAGCATACATATAATGCACATGGGAATGAATCATGAAGATGTACTAAGGAAGATGTACGTTGATGATGTACTCTCCTCTAAGCAAGGCAGGGTTTAGGTACTTAGACAATCCTACAAGTCATGGTACTTGCACAACCACTAGTGGGGGCCCAACTATTTGGGTTAGCCCACTAAGACTAGGTAAGCAACACATGGGGCCCAATAGATAAGAACATACCTAACAAAGGGGCCCATAGAGGATCACAATGTGGATATTTAACCACCATTGCTCTCTAAAAGGTGGCCCAATAAGTGATCTAGCTAATACGAGGCCCAAGGCCCAGATACAACTATGAAAATTAAATGGGCAGCAATACATATCATGTCATACCATAAGATGGGCCTCAAGAAACGGCCTAAGGCCTACATATATCCACATGGGCCAAAAGGGGCAAATCATGGCCCAAGTCTCAATGGCCATCGAATCCATGCATTAGGATGGGCCTAATGGGCAGCCCATATGCCCAAGGTACATAGCCAATGGTCAATCAAATATTCATCAACATGGGCCTTACAAATCAGCCCAAAACTTAGCAAAGGCCTTCCTAACATGCATCAATGCGGGCCTTGCAAGTTAACCTAAAAACTGGTTAATATGGATGGGCAACAAGGATCCATTCCCTTATATCAATCCGGGCTTACAGCCAACCCATAGGGTCCATTATACAAGATGGGTAACCCATACATCAATATGGGCCTAAGGTTGGATGTCCAGCCCATCTGGGCCTATTGGACATCTAAAAATTTGGACTATCTTGGCCCTCAGTAATCAACCAAAGGTGGGCCTCACAAGACACTCAAGGGGTCTAATAATCTGAGAAAATTATAAACGAGGTGTGCATGTATAGCACCCTCTATCTATGGGGCCACCCAACTTCAAAATGCCCAATTACAAGCAGAATTTTCTAGGGCATTGCTGGACTTTCAGCCCACCTAGCTTCCTGGGCCTGCTAGAGTCCAGTAAATCATAAATCTGAGTAAAACAAACTTCTTAAGGTGGCCCCTACATGTGAAAGTGGGACCCACCAGATAGAATGCATATACACAAAACATATTATAAGGTGGGCCTGCTGCTGGACAAAAGTCCAGCAGCACCCAACATGCCTGGGCGTCCTAAGAGGGGTGGACAACTGGCCCCACAAAGGTCGTCAAGGGGGGGGGGGGGGGGGGGGGGTAGACACGTCCAAGTGGGCCACACCAGATGGAAGAACAGCTGGATAAAACACAACATCATGGTGGGCCTGCAAGCTGGGAACGGCCAGCCCCTGCTGGACGTCAGCCTAGCTAGAACGTCTAAAGGGCTGTTGGTCCAGTCATAGTGGCCCTCAAACTTGGCGGCCTAGTGGGACCTAAAGCATCAAAGGTGGGTCCCAGCAAGGTGGCCACAAAGGAGGATGGGTTGGAGCCCAAAAACTATAGCAACATAAGAGGCCACATAATGGACAACAAGGTTTTTAAATCAAAATTCTGCGGGAAACATTGTTGTCCCCAATTTGAACACCTAATGGGGTGGGCCCAGGCCTTCCAAATCAAGGGGAAAGAGAGTGGATTACATGCTCCCATAAAGGAACCTCAAGTGGGGTCCACAAAAGTGGCCCATCATCCCCAAAGTACATGCAGAAATTTATGTTTCACAACATATGGGCCTGTTGGACAATCCAGAAACTTGGACCGTCCAGCCCTCTTGGGCCTACCCCATGGACTCCAATCAAGGGCCAGATGAGGTGGGACTTAATAGACATCAAGGTGGGGTCCACACCTCAGAGAAAAGTCTAAGAAATTAAGGAGAAAAGAAACATAAACAGGGCCTACATTTAAAGCATTACAGTAACATAAAAATTCCAGCAATCTGGACAACAACATGTTGCTATCCAGACCAGCCCAAAAGATGAATAAATAAAAAATAAATCTTAGATTCCACAAGATGGGGTCCACCTAGATGGGTCACACAACCCTTAGGCCCAAGTCCCTTACAAGATCAGCCCTAAAAAAGCCAACAAAATTGGGCTGCACGGTCAAGCCTGGATGTCCTAACATCTCGGGGGCCTGGTTGCATGACACATCAGGTGGACCACTCATACTTTAAATCCTTACCATAGAAAGGGAAGAAAATAAAGAGAAAGGAGTCAATCCTGCCATAGGGAGGGCTCTGCCACTATGAGCCCTCCACAATCAAGAAGTCTATATGTACATACAAGATCAAAAGGGGTTTCATGCATGCATGGGCCCTATAAATTGAAATCTAAGGTGGGGATGCCATCCCCACCATGAATCTGAGGTCTAGATGACCCAATAAGCATAGATGAAAAGGGAAACCATCAAGACGAGGTTCATGGAGAATGGCCCCATCAAGATCACATGCATGCAAATGGTGGGTCCATGGCCACACCTAAGAGTGGTGTAGAATCTCCACCATTGATTGGTGGGTCCTACACTCTCCACATGAAGCAAAACAAGATCTAACAAGGAAAAACAATGAAGAACTATTCTAAATGATCACCCACCTAAAGGATCTTCACAAAAACTCCAACTCCAAGCTCCTCAAGCTCTAAGGGAGGTAAATCTATGGTGGAGATCTGATCTTAAGGGTTAGATGGTGGGGGATTAAAGTGAAATGTTGCTGGGAAATGGGGAGAATAGTGGGACGTTGGGCTCTTGCAAGGGGAGTGGAGATGGAGAAAATGAGGGAGAGAGAGAAGAGAAGGAGAGGTGTAGGGGTTGCTATGATGAGTTTCTAGAGAAAAGGGGAGAAAAGCTGAATTTTCTCTAGAGAAATGGGGTCTTGGATAGAGAGAGTCATCATGACTTCTCAAGGAAAGAGACTAATAATTGCCTACATTAGGCAAATTCATAATAGCTAGCTATAAGGGGATATAGGTTAGTAGGGTGGTAGCTTGTAGGTTAGGCTAGGAAATGATGAAATTCTAGGGTGGGCCATGCCACCTCAAGATACGTGCACACCCCACTAAAGTGGGTCCCACATCAAATCAAGGGCTAAATAGTGCAAATGGTACATCTTTTCATCTACCCGTCGAATTACCGCACAAGTCGCGGCATTGGAACCGGGGCGACGATACAGTCGCTATGGCGCAAGTTTCAGATCGGGTTTACAGGACAGAACTTAAGGATGATCGCAAATACAATCTACAGGTCGCGGGTCGTCGAAATTCGACCTGTAGGATGGCGGGACCTGACGGAACATAACGGATACTAGATGCGGGCCTCACAGCTCTCCCCACCTAATAAAAAATTTCATCCTCGAAATTTACCATAACCAGGATAAAACAAGGAATGGAGACAAAAACATCATATATATATATCAATCAACACATGATAAGGTAATACAAATAATCACCCAACAAACAGATGGGGATAGCGCTCCCGAATCTCCACTTCGCGCTCCCAAGACGTCTCAGCCTCAGAATGGTGACCCCACTGAACCTTCACCAAAGGAATGACCTTGGTCTGGAGGACCTACTCCTTCCGATCCAGGATACGAATCGGCTGCTCAATATAAGAAGCATCCTCGCGGACCTCAAGAAGTTGCCGATCAATAACAGGAATGATGTCTGACCCACACTTCCGCAACATCGAGACCTAAAAAACATTGTGGATACTAGACAACTCAGAAGGCAAGGCAAGCCTGTAAGCCACGGCGCCAAAGCGCCCAGTGATCTTTAAAGGCCCTATGAATCTCGGGGTAAGCTTGCCCTTTGTTTCATATCGAACCACTCCCTTCATAGGCGAGACCTTCAGATACACCCGATCCCCAACTGCGAACTCCAGGGGACGACGCCGACAATCTGTAAAACTCTTCTGTCATTTCTAAGCTATGCGCATCCACTGCCTGATAATATCAATTACTTCTAACAATTGCTGCACAAGCTCGGGACCTAGGAGACAACACTCTCTAACCTCGGTCCAACAACTAGGAGATCCGTACGGTCTGCCATATAGTGCCTCTAAAGGAGTCATGTAAATGGTCGTCTGATAACTGTTGTTGTAAGCAAACTCAGCCAGACGTAAATGCTTGCCCCAGCTACCTGCAAAGTCAATCACACAAGCTCTGAGCATATCCTCTAGGATCTGGTTAACCCTTTTGGTTTGCTCATCAGTCTGCGGATGATACGGGATGCTGAGCTGCAAAGCGGACCCCATAGTTGACTGGAAGCTCCTACAAAACCGAGACATGAATCTCGAGTCTCGGTCAAAAATGATCGAAATGGAAATGTCATACAGTCTCACAATCTCCTTTATGAATATCTTCGCAAGTCGATCCATTGTCCAGGTCGCATGAATCAGAATAAAATGCGCCGACTTCGTCAGACAATCGACAACAACCCAGATGACGTTGTGACTGTGCTGAGTCCTCGATAAGCCCATGATGAAATCAGTCGACATGTGCTCCCACTTCCACAGTGGAATGCTCAACGGCTGCAAGGGACCAGGGGGTCTCTGGTAATCGGCCTCGACACGTTGGCATGTGTCACACTCAGCCATGAATCTAGAAATCTGGCGCTTCATCCCCGGTCAAAAATACTGTCTCCTCATATCGCAATACATCTTTGTAGAGCCCGAGTGGATAGTAAGTCGCGATTGGTGTACCTTGATCATCAGATCTCTATGCAATTCTAGCACGTCCGGAACATACAATCGGCCTCTGAAATGAAGTCCACCATTGGAACTAATCTATCAGTCTGACTGCTCCACAGATGTTATCTCTGCTCGGTAGCCCTGTAACGACTTCTCTGTCTGCTGAGTCTCGATCACCCTTGCGACAAGAGAGGGTTTAATCGACAGGCTCAAAAGCTGAACAATAGAAGACTGCATACCAAACTCAAAGTCGAACTTTGCTACATTCTCGAGCATCTTTCACTCCCAGACCATCATCTATATCACCAAACCTTATGGCTGATGGCTGAGCGCATCCGCCACCACGTTAGCCTTGCCCGGGTGGTACTGAAGGTCAAAATCATAATCCTTCAGGAGCTCCATCCAGCGCCTCTGTCGCATATTTAGCTCTGACTGCGAAAATAGATACTTCAGGCTCTTGTGGTCAGAGAAGAGCTCAAACCTCACCCCATAAAGATAATGCCTCCACACCTTCAGTGTGAAGACAACTGCTGCCAACTTCATATCATGCATGGGGTAATTCAGCTCGTGGACCTTGAGCTAGCGCTAGGCATACGCCACTGGCTTCCCGTGCTACATCAGGACAGTATCCACACCAACTCTCTAGGCATCAGTAAAAACAACAAACCCATCACTCCCAGAGGGAAGAGTGAGGACAGGAGCGAATATGAGGCGGTCCTTTAACTCCATGAATGCCTACTCACAGGCATCACTCCACACAAATTTGGATCCCTTCCAAGTCAACCTGTTCAGTGGTGCTGCAATGCGAGAGAATCCCTCGATAAGCGGTCAATAATATCCCACCAGACCAAGAAAACTACAGATCTCGGACGAGTTCGTGGGCTGGCCTCACTGACGCACTGCATCAATTTTTGAGGGGTCCACAGCAACACGTGACTGAGGAACTTCATCTCCTCCTGCCAGAACTCACACTTCTCCAACTTCTCATAGAACTGGTGGGCACGAAGGGTCTCAAATACAATCTGCAAATATAACTCATGGTCCTCACGGGTCCTCGAATAGATCAGAATGTCATTAATGAAGACTACAACAAATTGATTGAGGTAAGGACAGAAGTATCGAGGACTCGACAGCGCAGGTCGATCATATCGAGGGTGCTTCGATAAAATCGACAGGCGAGAAAAACTTAGAGATTTCCTGTTTTGAAAAAAGTTTTCTCACCTTAAAACTCTATGATTTCTAACATGTTTTTAAGGGTTTTATTCACCTAGTATTTTGGGTCATGGGATGTGAGGCTTTAGTTTTACCTGTGGCGAGCTTGCACACATCCGGTTAAGGCAGACGCTTGAATTGATCTTCCTATCAGGCTCTGTAGACAATCTGACTCAACACTCACGTAACTTGACGAACCAAGGCACTTTCACTCCGCAGCTCCCATAACTCCATCGGTGCCATACGATATGGGGCCTTCGAGGTAGGCGCAGTACCGGGCACAAAATCAATCTGAAACTCCACATACCGGTACGGTGGCAACCCCAAAATATCCTGGAACACGTCGGGGAAGCAGCTGGTTGATACTCACGACTACAGACTCCTCAACTGCACACGCCATCAAGCTAGACAACGGCTCTCCTCTGGGATCGGCAACGAACTGGAACAAATATGAGCCGAGTATACAGAACGTGACTGTCCTGGCGGCACAGTCCAAAACGGCGTGATACTTGGCAAGCCAATCCATGCCCAGGATAACATTGAAATCAAACATTGGCAACACCAACAAATTCACCGGCAAAAAGATATCCCCAACCAAAATGGGGCAAGATGAACAAAAATGGCCCAAAACTGCAATCTTTCCCAAGGGAGTCGATACCGACAAAGGCTCATGCACGGACTCCAATGGTAGACCAATAGATCGACAAACTCCTCTGTCATAAATGAATGAGATACTCCAGAATCAAACAACACATACGCAATGCAAGCGGAGACAGGAAGAATACCCTCGACTACCCCTCCAAATGACTGAGGGTCCTGCTGTGCAGCATAAAATCTGCCCTGGGCCGGCGGGGGGGTGCATGTCCCCTTTGCGTTCTCTTCAGCTGTCACTACTGCTGCTGCTACTGCTATGTCAGCCTAACCTGCTGCCTCTACTGCTCCTGAGGAGGCCTCGAGGGCTGGTGTTGTTGTCGCTGTTGTGGAGGCTGATGCGAGGGCTACTGTGGTGCCCTCTGCTGCTGCTGCTACGGAGGATGGAGACACTCATGCCTACAGTGTCCTGTCCTACCGCAACCAAAACAAACTCCAGTGAATGACCCTGAAGATGATGCCAGCTGTGTTGATGGTGCTTGAAATCCTGGACGGCCCATATGCCGTCGATGCTGATGAGAGCTACTGGAGTGCGCCTTCCTCTTCCGGTCTCCTCCTTGGTCACAGGTCCTTTAGAAGGTAGCCCAATCATCCTCATAAACCAAAGCCCTCTGAACAACCTGATCGAACATCGTAAGCAGGTGTCCGACCACACGACTCCTGAGAGCGAGACGAAAGCCGTTCACAAAACAGCAGGCCTTCCGCCTCAGATCATCCACCAGGTAAGTAGCGAATCTGGACAAAGTAACAAAATGTGCCTCATACTGTGACACGGTCATATCTCCCTGGACGAGCGTCTCGAACTCTAACGTACGCTGCTGTTGAACATGTTTAGGGAAGAACTTCTGGTCGAACCGATCCACGAAGTCCTCTCAAGTCCATACAAAATCTGGCTCGGCTGATCAGGAGACGGATGCCCACCAATGCTAAGTCTCTCCATGAAGAACGAATACTGCCAATGGAACTCACTGCTGTATCGTGCATCACATGGTGTCGAAGATCTTCTCCACCTTGGAGCGCCACAACTCAGCTACCGAAGGATCCGTCTCACCCCTGAAACGCGGGGGATCATGCTGACGGAAATCTCGTAGCAAAGCGCTCGCTCACATCTAGTTTTCCTGCTCAGGAGTCTCTACTGAATGTCTACCCTGCCCCTGTAGGGTGGCGGTCACTACCTGCAGCATCTGCTGCAACTGCTCAGCTCTGACGGGAATGGTAAGGAATGCAAGGGCTGCACCGACCACAGGTGGAGGCACGGGAACTGTGGGAGCCTCTGGCATAGGTACAACAGGCTCAGGTGGGGGAACTGGAGCAACTGGAGGTGGAACAAGGACCTCGAGAATAGGATCCTTGATCGGTGGAGTGGGAAACACATGGGTCACTCGAGTCACTCGAGCACCACGGGCGCCTCTCGTGCCTCATCAGGGCGGCATAGTATACAGAAACAACAAAGGCGTCCAAGGCTGATGGACGTTAGAGAACCAAATCAAAGGATACGCATTCGGGACACTACTTATCCTAAGCCCGTATCAGATATGTGATGTTGTCCTGAGTTATTCCGTAGGTTATTCTCTGAACTTAGCTCTGATATCAACTCGTGTCAACCTTGCTGCCCCTTTTAGAAGGTCCTGGTGAGGGGAAACCACAAATATCAGTTTCATACCACCAGGTGGGCCACGTGTGTGTGAGACCCATGTGTGATGCACGGGTTTTATCCGGACCGTCCATCCGTGGACCCCGTTGAGTGCACGTTGTCCAGGCTGTCCAGGCCTAGCCGCTGGCATGTTTTTAATAAAAAAATAACACACACACACACACACACACACACACACACACACACACACAGATATATATATATATATATATATATATATATATATATGTAGGTTGGGCCCTACGTGGGACCCACCCTTTCTGGTCGAGGATTAGCTGCTGTGTACACAGCAGCGTCAGCAAGTCCTGAGGACCGGACTGTGTTATACATGAGGCCCTCTCACGATGTACCTGTTGTATCCACACCATCCATCTGAGGGACGGTGGACCACACGCTGATGCATGTGCTTAATCCACGTCGTATGTCCATCTGGATGGGACCCACCCTATATGTTTTATATCCAATCATCCATCTATTTTATATCCTAACCGTCCGTCTGATGGACGATGGGCTAGTAGCCGCAGCAAATAACTACTACGCTGACGTTGCAAGTTCTGTGGGCCCCACCGCCAGGTATGTGTTGAAAAGGCCGAGTTAAGAGTCCTAGAGGGGGGGTGAATAGGACTATTCCAAATTTAAAAAAATTAAATGCAGAATAAGACTAATATAAATAAGGATAGCACTTAACAATCCACAAAGCATAAATGAATGACAACCTCAAATGTACAAGTATTGAGAGGTTGACACGGATGTTATTTTAAGGACAACCTTACACCAAAAACCAATGGCTTATGGTAGGACAACTTGATTCCTAGAATGGTTTGTGTATCAAAATCTCAAACCGATACAGAGGAATAAAGAATAAAAATAGTAAAGAAAATAAACTAAGTTATTACAGCATTTCCACACTTGCATAAAAGAGATTACAACATTCACCATAAAGGCTTAAAAAGAAATTACAACATTCACACAAATCCACAATCAACGATCCACCACAACACCAGAAAATATAGTGGTTCGCTTGTGTGTACACAAACTATTTAGAAAAACAGCCACACAACTACTCCACTCCCAATATCCTCACACAGTGGATATTGGCATTCACTATGAAATAGGTTTTTCAATGTTCACCTAAAACATTTACAATTGTGTCTTTCAAGTGGGCTTACACAATTCAAAAATCCCACACTCTGAGTTTTCTGGATCATCTCAGACAAACCAAAAAGAAAGAGATATTTTTCTTGGCACAATCTCAAAAAAATAAAAAATAGATTTACAGAAATGTAAATATACTTATCTGGATATTCTCTTTTGAAGAAGCCCGGTAGAACCAATTCGAAGTAGATGTTCAACGTAGATATTCAATGTCCACACTCACTTATGAAAAGGTTCTAATTTCTAAATGATTTTTAGATTAAATCACCTTGGGCTAGCTTGATTTGATTTTGATTCTAAGAAATGGGAAAACCGAAATCTCTTCTTCAAATAAGATTGGAATATAGAACTCAAAATCAAATGTAAAAAGCTAAATTAAAGAGAATATTAAATGAGCACTAAATAGTTTAAGAATATCACAAACTTATCTCTCAGAGCAGTGTCTTAATTTTGCTTGAATGACTTATCAAACTCTGAAAATCGTGCTCTATTTATAAGTGCAGAAACTATTCACTCGACTGGCCCAAAGGTCAGCTCGACTAGTCAGAGGACCAACAAACTTTTAAAATTTTGGACGCGATAAGATAAGACTGTTCCACGACTGGTCGAGTGGCCTGCACGACCGGTTGAGTCCTGCACTCGACTGGTCGTGTGGGACCCTGAAAGGTTGCTAGACTTTGAGTCGAGCCTGCTCGACTGGTCGAGGACTGTTCACTCGACTGGTCAAGCAGTCTCCAAGACTAGTCGAGGGTCCAACAAAAAATTCTGAAAATTAGTAACAAACCTTGGACTGGTCGAGAAAATTCTTGGACTGGTCGAGCCAGTACTTGGATTAGTCGAACACAAGCTAGGACTAGTCGAGAAAAAATCTATAAAATTATATAGTGACCCAATTTAAGTATGCAATCAATATGACCTAACCTATGGTCAATCTAGTCATTTATACCTTATAAGTGATATTTGAACATTGAAACATCATTCGCTTCGGTTGATAGTTGATCTTGAAGTACTTGAAGCTTGACATCTTGAAGTACTTTGAAGCTTGAACTTGAAGTACTTTGAAGCTTGAACTTGAAGTACTTGTGACTTGTATTTCACCTTGAGCTTTGAGTTCTAATGTAAAGCACATTGTCTTGATATAGTTGAAGCTTGAAAGCTTGATCTATCACTTGATGTTGTACTTGAACCTCTTATTCTTGCACTTGAAGTTCTTGAAGTAAAGACCTTTGTTCTTGTACTTGAATGTAGAGCTTGATCTTGAAGATGAAGATGAGCTACACAAGATATATATTCCAAGAAGTTTTGGCACTACAAAATTTTACAATCATAGGAGCTAGATAGAATAACATTTACATGTGTTGCATCCAATCGTCCAGATAGCTGGACGGTGGGCCGCAACCATGATGTATATGTTATATCCCCACCATCCAGATTGTTGGACGGTGGGCGAGGTCGTGATGTATGTGTTTTATTCCAACTGTCCAGATGGCTGGACGATGGACCATCGTGATGTATCTATTTCACATCCACGCTGTCCGTCCATTTGGACCATGGACCACACCATAATATATGTGTTTTATCTCCACCGTCCAGATTGTTGGACGGTGGGATGCACCGTGATGCATGTCCTTTATCAGCACTGCCTATCAAGTGGACCACACTGCAAGAATCAGTGGAGGTTTGAGCATCCACCATTGAAACAATTTGAGGTCACAGAAGCTTTGGATCTAAATGAAATTTATTTTTCCCCCTAATTTGGGTCTTTGTGACCGTATGAATAGATTGGATAAAAATAAACGTGATGGTGGGCCCGGTGAGGTTTAACAGTGAAAATCATTATCTCCACTGCTATTTGTGGTATGGTCCAGATGATTTTCTGATATGATTCATTTTGTAGGTAATGCTCTAAAATAATCTCTAAATAATAGATGAATGGTGTAGATGGTCCAGCTAGGACAATGGGCCCACCTTGATGTATATGAGGCCCGTTGTTGCGGCCCATCTTGATGTATATGAGGCCCGTTGTTGCGGCCCATGTTGATGTATATGAGGCCCGTTGTTACGGCCCACCTTGATGTATATGAGGCCCGTTGTTGCGGACCATCTTGATGTATATGAGGCCCGTTGTTACGGCCCATCTTGATGTATATGAGGCCCGTTGTTACGGCCCATCTTGATGTATTTGAGGCCCATATGTTGCGGCTTATCTTGATGTATATGAGGCCCATTATTAAGACCCATGTGATGCGACCCACTTGATGTTTGAGGCCCAAATGAGATGTACTTGAGGCCCGGTTGATGAGACCCATTGTGATGTATTTGCGACCCATGTATGAGGCCCAATGTGATGTATGTGGGGCCCATTGTGATTGTATGGGACCCACCGTGATGTATGTGTTATATATACACACCGTCTATCTATCTCCCAGATATTTGGAGGGCCGAGGGGCCCATTACGATTTCGATTTCCAAATGGGCCACACCTTAGGAGCAACAATGGTTAAATGTCCACCGTTGGGAACCATCTTAGGGCCCACCATGAAGCCCATCTCCCCATCCTCTCTTTTACCCCAACCTTGAGTAGAGTCCTACTATAATGTATGTGTTATTTATACGTTGTTCATCCATTCTTCCAAATCTCATAGGGCCGTGGACCCCATTGAGAGTCAGGTCCAAATCCTTAGTGGACCGCATCATAGGAATAGTGGTGGTTAAACATCCACCATTGAAAACCATACCTTATAGAGCCCATTGTGATACCCAATTTTCAACCCATCTTCCTTTATTGGGCTATCCCAAATTATTGGGCCCCATTGATGCTAGTAATACTCATCCTTCCCTTGTTGGGTTATCCCTAACCGTTGGGCCCCCATTTGATGTTGATGCTTTCCACCATACCCTGTAGGACCACTCAAGCCTTGGAACCCATCTTGTGCTCATATCAGGCTTTCCATAGGGAATGTGGCCCACATAGATGCATGTGTTTGTCCAAGCTTAGCAACCCAAACCCGAGGCCCCACTTAGATGATGAGCAGGACCGTTTGTAAGGTTACATAGTCCTAGATGTGTGGATCCTATCAAGGCCCGCCTTGTATTCGTATCGGGCCCTCATAGGAAAGCTCAGTTATTCATGATAAAGGGAGTGAGGAAGCCCACTTGTTGTATACCCGCTTAACTCACCCCATGAGATGTATCCTACCTTGTAATCGATTGTTAGGACATCGTGTTATATATGTATCATCCACACTGTCCATTTACCTTCTTAGGACGAGTGTGAGGCCTATCTTTGACATTAATACATCATCATCATCACCTCCCTTGTAGTAGATGGAAGAATATGCGGGACCAGATTTAGTATATCCCTTGTGTAGAGCCTATCTCGATGTATGCGCTAGATACATCGTCCCTTTGTGGACCCCGCCTTAGGATATATGATATGTTAGTGCCTTGAATAGGTTAGGATAGTGTAACGTTTCGAAAAAATCCATACAAAGACCCAAGTACCACCACAGGCAGAAATCACTCAGGACCAAATCCTTTAGAAATTAGATGAAATTAACTAAGTGCTAAACTAGATTAGCTGTGAAATTAACTTGAACCACTTTAAATACAAACTGCAAAATCCAAAACTTGTAGAATCATTAACGCTACATTACCCTAAAATCTAGGATCAATCTCTAAACCCAGTTGTTCTCGGGAGCACACTGAAACTTCGTATCGGACCTGGACCGCACGTCGAAAGTCCGATTACCGCGAAACTATATGCTTATGACCGTCTTACTAGGCTTGACAACCATCTCGGAAATCAATTCCAGATAGTATCTAGAAACACACAACTTGAGCCCGGAGCAAAGTGTGTGAGAAACGCGAATATCTTTAGAAAACATACTCAGATTTAAGTGATTTGGTCGTTCGCTTGCAGGCCAAATCTAAGGTTTCAGACCGTTAGAATCTGACCCAAATATACCCTCGGATCGGGAAAAATTTTCAACACATGTCAGTGTACTTGTGGCCCTGATCGAGTGTCGATGACCGTTGAACGGAAACTGGTCCTCCGCGGTCGATCTGTAAATCCAATCGGACCGAAAACTTAACTCAACCTAGATCCAATGTCAGGGAGCTTAAGTCCAATCGCACTCAGAAAAGGGGCCTCCAGATGTGCCCCGTTGGACTAAAACAGCCATTATTTGGATATAATCTAAGTATACCATGGCCCTGGGGCCATTCCCATCAGTTCTGGGCCTATATAAGGGCGTTAAACCCTCTCTCTCTCTCTCATTCCATATGAATTTGGAAAACTCTAAGAGAGAGAAAAGAGAAAAGAGAAGAAGAAAGTGAGGAGAAGTGAGAGAGAGTGAGTGATAGTCGCAGGGATTCATTCCTGCCACTCCACGTGCTTAATCAGCCTACTCGTATCGCTACACCTGCGATTCCGATTCCATTCTTAGTTAAGAAAACCTAGCCCTAATCTATTTTAGGGTTTCAGATAGTGTAATTGATGAAATAGCTAACCTATTTCATGCTATAGGTGGCCGTCGTGCAGTAGACAAAGACTCGGCATACAAACTAAGTTCGATACTTGTTTATCGGCGAAATGTGCGGACTATAAATGTTTAGGTTATGGTTTTCAAGGATTTTAATGTCAGTAATGATTTATGACTGGCTTGATTGCTATCACATGTGCTTAGATACGAGGGTTTCCCATGTACTATGTACATATATAAACTATGTTGATTTATAATGCATTCCATGTGTTTGTTGAAATGTGTGAATGAGTATGAACTTGTGATTTATGCTTGCCATGATTATTGATTGAGAATTCATGATTGTTGTACGTATGGTGAACCCTTGTAAAGGGATTTGCTATAATACCTGTTATAACTACCTTACTACATGTATATGATATGTGTAGCCTAAGTGTTTGATAAAATGCCTGAATGTGAAAAGCTTGTTTAAATGCATGAAATGAGGGTGTTGAGATAGGATTCTCAATTCCCTTAACTATGGTTATAGTATCCTTTAAATAACCTATCCTACTACTATGTGCTGTATGGATGAAATGTCTATGTATGATAATATGTTTAGTATGTGTTTGTTAAATTGCTCAAGTAGGATTTATATCTGATTTCAGCTGTCACATGTTGTTTTAGATTACTAGATGTGAATGTTATTATTTGAAATGTGATTGGGGCTACTACGTAGTCCAGGCAATCGGTAAATGTCTGTGAACGGTGGTTGAACTGCTTAACCACGATAAACACGCCTGATGAATCCGAGTCGTAGCTGCTTGTCGGCAGTGGTTAGGCCACGCGGAGTACTTATGCGCTCCATGTCGATCGGCACGACGTATGCTCGTACCAGTCGAGCTTGTCAAGAAACCCCGTTGACCCGATGTATGTTCACTCTGTATGGACGCTACTATTTGAATCTAAGGTACTAACTTACTAGTGTAAAACCTGTTAACCTTGGTACCTCGATCCGCTAAGACTCATGAGCCGAACATGGTGGAATGAGACATCGTGATCGAGCTGTCAGCCTACGCTGGGGTGACGAGCCCACCCGTAGTGACCAGTGAGCAACCTAAGCTCGTGAGCTGAATACGGTGGTATGGGACACTGTATTCGAGCTGTCAGCCTACGACTAGGTGACGGGCCATTCGTAGTGACCTCGAGCATACTCTGAGACTGCGCTGAGGCGACGAGCCTTTCCGTAGCAACTAGAGTATAAGTTAAGCCTGCATTGAGGTGACGAGCCCTTTGTAGCGACCTGGAACCGCAACATCGTATGAGACTAGCTAGGACTGACGACCCTAGAATGGATAATTGTTTGAAAAATGATATAAGGGAGGTACCTTAGCTTCCCAATCCTGCTGTATGAAAAGGTCTAATAAGAACTTAGTAATCACGCTCGTGCACCGCATTGCATGTGCCTTTGGCGTTGGTGTTGAGCACGGAGGAAGGGGTGCATGCCGCGACCGTAAGAGGAAGATCGCAGAGGGAGTGCAGGTGAGGGCATACATCATTAATACATATCATTTTGCATTAACCAGAGTACTTAGGGATGTTTGATTGTATTGATTTATCATTACTGCTTGATTAAATTGATAACATGTTAACCTTTGCCTTATAGATCCACTGAGTTAATCACTCACTCCCACGTTCTAGGACAGTGTTTTAAACACCAACTAGACTCTGTCTTAGATGCAAATTCTGGTGCGACGTATGAGGCCGAGCCAGACTTCTACGACGATGAGGAGGAGTTCTCATACATGCAGTTATCTGGCGGGTTTACATAGACCGCTCTGATCGACGGGATTACAGGGATATATGATTAGTTGGACATTCACATTTTGTCATTTTGTATTTTTTTGGAACAGATATGTATTTATTCAGCTCAGTAATGCCATCATACTCGGGAGGTTAGGAAACACATCTATGTACTTTATATATCTATCACAGTCTTCTGCTTGTAAAATTTAACTGTCTCTGGAGTATGATATGTTGTTTGGTATAATCTCACTCATGTTAAAGACACTAATACAGACAACATCTAATCATCATTATCTATGTTGTATAAGTGATGTGCTGGGACTCGGGAGTTGGGCTTCTGCTCGACCCTCGAATTTCAGGGCGTTACAGATAGTTTATCATGGATCATTCCATATATACTTCTACATGTCTAGTAGGGCATATCGTTTAGCCCCTACTCTCGTAAGTGACATACCGGTTAAGACCGGTCATCGCCCGTTATATCTGATAATCATGCTAGTATACTTAGTCTAGTATGACACACTGAGATCATGCTTAGTATTATATCATGATTCATGTCCATACGCATCATTTGTATGCCTGTTGTGAGGAATGGTTGATCATAGCATTGCCATTAGGCTGAGTTATTTAAGGGAATCCTTAAGAGACGGAGTTGCCCCATATGATCGCTCGATACACGTAGGTTTGATGCATGACTAGATGGTATGACTCATGCATCTCGCATTTGTGTAACATGATCAGTTGGCGCCCTAGCGATATCAGGACTGTGGCCTCCACAGGCACATCGTGGACGACCATATGGGATACCGAAAATATTTGGTTCTAGCACTATGGGCGCTTTGGATGTCCTTGGGTGAAAGTCCCAGAATCCACTTGGTACTAGAGGAGACTCCAACGTCTAGACCGAGTGGATACATGAGCGCCTGGGTGCCGAATACCAGTAGGCTGCGTCTCTCACTGTGTCGTGATCGGTTGGAAGGGGGTGTAGCCTTATCCGCCAGAGTGAGGGGGCTATAAGCTAGGCTGAGTTTAACCAGCTCGTAAATGGGTCCACTATCAACGAGCCGGGTAGGTATTGGTATACTCTGCTAGGCGGATAGTAAGGTCTTTTCCACTTGTTAGTTGTACGGTTAGGAAGGCGGCAACCATTGTGAAGTGTACTAGACCCTGGTGATATCCCAGAAATGAGCTATACTGATATGTGGACTTATTGAGTAGGAATTACGTACTCAGCATTTGACTCATTCATTCACTATCCACTCGGGTTAGTGGTGCGTAAACTAGATCGTTACGTGCACCTTTGCAATGGCCATGGTTTCGGTTAGGTATGCGACCAACCTAAGATCAGGAGTTTACCACATTGAGTCTAGCTATCTAAATTTAGGTATGTGACTGATTTGGATAGAAGTCCCTTGTGATGGACCCTAAAGCTTGCGATACTATGTACTATTATCCCAACTTCACACTCCAACTTAGTCATTTCTTTCTCACCGCATATTGCACTGCGTCCTCAGCACATAGCATTTGGTTTACTATGCTTCTATATTGCATAGCCTGAATGAGGTTGATGGTATTATGGGCTCGCCAGGATCTGCATATTGCATTACATCCGCAGTATATGGCATTTAAGTTATCATGTTTCTGCATTTATATGGCCTAGATAAGGCGGATGGTATTCGTGGCTCGTCAGCAATTGCATATTGTATTGCAACCTCGGCATCTGATATTTGGCTCACCATGACTCCACATTACATAGCCGATCTGCATTGCATACTCTGATATTGTATGACTTATAGACTTGTCAGTATTCCACTTACGCTAATATTATGTGCTTGACACATGTTTTGCGCACACATGTACACCACCCTCTAAGCTTCTTTGTAAACTTATGCACGACCGTTGCGTGCAGGTGACTTTAGGTTGCAGTAGCATTGAGGCAGCAGCGTGCATCAAGCTTGTGGAGATTTTGTTATTCATGTATTTCCCTTTTCAGCAATGTAATCAAATGTTCATATTAGTGGATATGTGATGATGATGTTGCCTTTTTGATTTGGGTACATTTGTGGTTATGCTCCTTTACAAAAAAAATAAAATAAAATTCACACTGAAAATCCTCCTTATAGGATCCCAGGATCGGAATCTGGCGTATGGGCGCTGGAAGCCGAGAATAGGGTACTACGAAGGCTGTCGGCGCCAGATTCGGCGATCGGGAATTCTGTGACCCCGGTTTCCAAGTTTGGGGGGTGACATCTATGTTGGGGTCCATTAGAGCTTTGGATTTAACTCATTCTTTGGATATTGCCTTAAAATGATCTCTCCGAATGGATGAAAGGCATGGATACAGAACATACATCATGGTGAGGCCCACGAAACTTGGCGATGTCACTTCAGTAGCCAGTCTGACTACTCAACCTGTCAGTAGCTAATCTGCAGTAACTACCTCCTTAATGACGCACACAATCTGCCTCCAAGACGTTTAGGATCTTGCTAAGTTTGTCGGAAATCTAGGTAGGGCTCACCGTGATGTTTGTGAGAAATCTACCCCGTCCATCTTTTTTTTTTTTTTTTTTTTTTGCTCATTTTAGGACTTGAGACCAAAAGTGAGCAGGATACAGTACTCAATCGAGCCGTAGTAAAGGAAAAGGGGGGCAAGGAAATTCCTACAATTGAAACCTCCTTGGGGTCGACAATGATGTTCACATGCTATCTATACCATTCATAACATCATTCCTATTGGAATTATCTGAGAACACATATTATCCTGATTCAAAACTTCTGTGACCTACGAATATTTCAACTGTGCAAGTTCAACGTCACGTTTTCGGCCCACTTAAGTATTGGATTTGGCTCATTTTTATACGCATGTCCTAAAATGATCTATAAAACGGATGGACAGATTGGATTTCTCAAAAACATCATGGTGGGTCCCACTTAGGTTTCCGGCGCAAGAACTTTTTGTCAAAGGCTTTTGCAGGAAATCCACATACCGATTTTTTCGAACACGGATTTCCCGCGAAAGCCTTTTGTGTGCTGGAAACCTAGGTGGGGGCCACCATAATGTTTTTGAAAAATCTACCTTGTCCATCCATTTTTCCTTATCATTTCAGGGCATTATCCCAAAACTGAGGCAGATCCAAATCTCAAGTGGACCACACCACCGGAAGCAGCGGTGATAATGATTCTCACCATTAAATATTTTTTAGGGCCCACCGTGATATTTATTTGACATACAACCTGTAGATTAGGTCATACAGACTTGGATGATGAAAAAAAAAAAAAAACAAATATCAACTTGATCCAAAAATTTGGTACCCCAGGAAGTTTTTAATAGTGAGAGTTCAATCAACACTATGTGGCCCACTTGAGATTTTGATCCACCTCAATTTTGGGTTCATACCATAAAATTATTTTTAAAAATGTATAGACGGCGTGGATTTATCACTAACATCTTGGTGGGACCCACCTAGCATCCCAACGGAAGAATTTCATGTGAAGAATCAAACTTGCTCTTTCAAACTCGTGCTAAGAGCGCTTTCATTCAAACCGTCTGCCTTATCTGATGGTTGATAAGAAAGTTCGTACGTAATTACGAGTGAACCAATGCATAGCTGAGCGTTTATAAAGGCGATTGCATAGCAGATCGGGAGGAGAGGTAAACTTTAATTTTATATTATCCAACCTAAATCTCTAAGGGCATGTTTGGTCCGTGGAATTGAATGGTATTGAATTGTATTAGATGGGATTAACATCATTATTGCACAATGATTGCATGTGTGGAAATATCATGGTATTGTAGTCATCCAATCCCATGTTAGGGATAAAAATTTTGCTACGAGAAAACACCGAATTAAGCAAAATCATGTTCGGTAGATCATGGAATTGTAATCAATTGACCAAATTCACAACGGATGTCATTCACTCATGCATATATATAATCAAAATGTCACGTGTAAATGGTGTAAATGGATAGATAGTATGGATAAATAGATGAATCAATGCGGGCCCACATGTGTAGTGGATTTCAAAAACCATGGAAATCCTGCTTGGACCAAATGCAATTCCATGTGACTAAATGCAATTACATCCTACCTATCCCAACCCTTTCCGTTTGTTCCAAATGTTGAATAGAATTCCCCAAGATGAAATGCAATTATATCCCACCTAATCCCATCTAGCACCCTAAGCCAAGCGCCCCCTAAGTATCTTATTTCTTGTATTTTTATTTTGATTTTAGTCTTGATTTAACTTTAGAGATTTTTATTTTTGATCCTTATTCTTTTTTTAGTTTTACAAAGAAAAACCATTGACGTGTAGTTTTACAATAGAAAAAACAAATAATTCGTAGTGCTACCTGTACTTGCCTTACTGACTTTTGGTAATACACGCTGCTACTCTAGCCGCCTATGAACGCTAGATAAGCAGTCATTTGACAACACGTGGCATTTATTAACTCAAGTTAAACCCACTAAACTATGGAATCTAGATATTAGATTAGTTGAATACTCCTGACCTATGATTGGTGGACACTTGTTTCTTAAAACACTACAAATGGATTGTTTTCACTTTTAGCCGTCCAACAGCTGTCCATTAATCTGACGGTCGTATAATCAGATAACCGTTACTTTTTTGTTAATAACGCATCTAAACTGGTTCATATGATTTGGATGGTTTAATTTGAATTATATCATGCCACGTATACAACTTTAGGTAATTTCTAACCGACTGCGTGTGTCGTACATCATACACGCAGAAGTATAAAAGTTTTTTTCTTTTCGGCTTTTCCTTTTATCTTTCTTTGATTGTGACCTTACTTTTGGAGACTTTTCTTCTAGTGGGCCATGGTTTGTTACTTTGCGTACAGATCGATCCAAGCCGTCCAAATCATAAGGCCTACTGTGGATCGGTAGTAAGCCAAGAATGGAGTGGAATGACCCAATGTATATGCTTACTGGTGGCCATCAAATGAGCGGTTACAATGGAAAATAATTTTAGTCACAAATTCGTGGGGCTGACCTTGATTTATGTATTATGTATCCACTCTGTCCATCCGTTTGTAAATATCATTTTATGGCATTATGAAAAACATTAAGCAGATTCAATTACCAGCTGTACCAAACCATAAGAACAATGGTGATTGACAGTCCTACCATTAAAACTTCTAATGGCGTACCTTAATGTTTTATTGTTTTTATTTACCATCAAATATGTTAATAAGGTCAAATAAAACTAGATTAAGGTAGGGAAAAAAAAAAAAACAAATATAAGATTGATCCAAAACTTCGGTGCATGGCTCATTAATGGTCAATCACCACTGTTTCGAATGGAATAGTCTAAATGATAGTTGGATATGCTTCATTTTTTGGTTAATGTACTAAAGTGGTGTGGAAAAACGTATGGACGGAAGGATGCATGATAAATACATCAAGATACGCCAGGGAAACGGATTGGCTAGTCCCCTTGACACCAGCCAATGGCTGGTGGTCGGTGCTCCGTGGGCCCGTCATGATGTATGTGTTTCATCCATGCCGTCCATCTATTTAAACAGATCATTTTACAATATGAGAACAAAAATGAGTTATATTCCAATCTTAAGTGGACCACATTACAGAAAACAGTGTTGAATGAGCGTCGACCATTAAAAAACATTTTAGGGCCATAAAGGTTTTGGATCAAGCTGATTTTTACTTTTTCCCTTCATCTGGGGCTGTATGACCCAATCAACCTATAGGATGTCAAATAAACGGTACAGTGGGCCTTAGGAGGATTTTAATGATGGATGTCCAATCGCTATTGTTTTCATGTGGTGTGTTCCACCTGAGATTTATATACCTCTCATTTTTGGGATTAAGACATAAAGTGATCTGTAAAAATGGATGAACGGAAAGGATGAAACACATACATCATGGTGGGGCCCACAGATCACCGACCATCAGCCACGGGGATGGTGTCAGGGGGAGTAGCCAATCCGTTCCCATATGCCAGGTCTCACCTAATCCGCTCTCGTCAGGACGCAGATTGCGTCCTAGGGCCCGTGGGAACGGGCAGGAGCTTTGAGTGGCCACCGTGATGCATGGGTCTTATCTACACCGTCCATCCATTTTTTTTTTGTAGCATTTTAGTTGTCGGCAAAAAATTGAGGTGGATCCAACGTTCAGGTGTACCACACCAAAGGAAGCAGCGGTGATAATGATTATTACCGTTGAAGCTTTTCTAGGGCCACCATGATATTTATTTACCATGCAACATATTAATAAAGTTACATAGATCTGGATGAAGATAAAACACAAATATAAGATCCATCCAAAACTTCTGTGGCGTTCATGAAGTTTTCAACGGTAAAAGTTTAATTCTCATTGTGTAGTCCAAATCTGTCTTGGCTATGCCTCATTTTTGGGCTTATTTCCTAAAATGATACGAAAAAATGGATGGACGGTGTGGATAAGACCCATACATCACGGTGGCCACTCAAAGCTCCTCCCCGTTCCCAGCTGGAGACGGGCGGGGGTAGGACGCAATCCGCGTCCATCCACGTCCCTCTAGTCAAAAGAAGCAAAGTTCCAACCGCTCCACTAATTTGGAAGCAAATTCTGTGCATTAGGAGGCATATTGTTTTCCGTGCATCCCTGTCATTCTGAATAAGCGGAAAACATGAATTGAATCGAAACCGTCCGTTTCGTGCTTCTGATAGTTATGGGTGCCAAGTACAAAATTTCAGTGTTTATACACTTTCAACCCTTTACTCGGTGGCATAGAAATGAAGGCTATGAGACAAAAATCATCAACGGTTCCTATTCAGTGAGGAAAGGATCACAAGTTTAGATGGTTATGACGATACAATCAAAGAATAATTTTTTAAACCGTCAATCGAAGACTGAGTCCACGTGATTTACGGTTCAGATCGTCATAACCATGTGCCATGTTTGTGGTATACAATCTGGAGGCACGAAAATCCTGTTCCTCCAGAGACAGGTAAGCCGCTCTTCTGCTTTTCATTTCTGCTTTTCATTTCATACAAATCTTGCTTGGGTTGACGATGTTGGCACGCGATTTTTACTTGTCCGGTTTAGGGAATGTTGTTATCATCTTTTTCTGATAAATAGGCGACGGACCAAAAAGTTGCGACCATGCTATCAGCGTGATTGTTGGGTCGAAATCGGATTGCGTACTGACTTACTCAATAGGCTCTTATCGTACTGAGTAAACTTTATTGGGCCCACCTTGAATGTATGTGGCTTATCCATTCCGTCCATCCGTTTTTCCAGCTCATTTCAGGACTTGACTCCAAAATTAAAGCATATCCAAAGCTCCAGTGGACCATACCACAGGAAAAAATGCAAATAATGATTTCCACCGTTAAAACCTTTCTAGGCTCCAAAGAGATGTTTATTTGTCATCCAATCTGTTCATAAGATCATAAAAAACATGGATGAAGGGAAAACACAAATATAAGCTTGATCCAAAACTTCTGTGGCCCTCAAGAATTTTTCAACCGTAAAAGTTCATTTAACACTGTTTCCTGTGGTGTGGTCCATTTGAGATTTTAATATGCTTCATTTTTGGGCTCAAGCCTTAAAATTATCTTTTAAAACGGATGGAAGGAGTGGATAAAATATATAAATAAAGATGGACCCCAAAGAGTTTACTCAGTATGCGTAGCATAGTGAGTTACTCAGTACGTAATTCACTTCCTGTCGGGTCGTGGGTCATGGCCACGAGTTATGACTTTTGACCCACGAGTTATGACTTTATAGGCACCTCAGACATTGGACGGCCCAAATTGTTAGCCACGTTGGAGATGGATCGTGGATCACGTATTGTAAAACTCGCATCGATTCAGACAATTTTAACTATCCAATTTCGTCCGTTAAATTTAGACGGTTGATCATTTTCCTTTCAGTTGTCCACTCATCAATTATAAATACTGGGCCATAATCCAGATGAACCATGACTTGGACGTTCCAGGTTAATATCAATGTAGAGTGATTGTACTTGAATGAGATGGATCTTGGAAAAAAAATAATTTGAACACGAGGTGATATAAGCCAGTTTAGTGTCCGGAGGATTAGTGAAGTGATTCGTGATCTCTCAGCTGGGCCATTCTCATGGGTGATCCGAACGGTTCAAGAGGTACATCGAACAGTGGATAGACCATAGAAAAGTATGGGTTATTAAAATGATCCTGGCCATGAGATTTATTTGCAGCTAAAATAATAAAATGCTCAACGGCTTACATTCAAGTCCGATTTTAGAAACTTATGACGAATTCTATGGAAAATAGGACTGTTCCTAGCCCATGCATTTTGCGGACTACCTCTTGAAGTGGGCCTTGCACACAACCACATGGTCCAGCTGACGGATTACAATGGTCCATTGACTACCTGCCGGCTGCCGTTTCTTCCACCCAATAGTTTCTATAGTGCACTCACGTTCTCAGGTTTACGAGGGGCCCCCATGGTCCAGCGATCCAAACTGTTTCACGAGTGGACCATCTTCAGGCAGTTCATTTACCAACAATCTGTTGGATGGGAAATGAGAACCTTTCAATGAGTGCACGTGTTATGGGCGTCTAATCCCAACGGTCCATGTGATGTGTAATCCCATGAAATCCCAAGTGACAAATTTTCAATCCGATCTAAAATTCCGGTGAGCCATAGCAAAGAGAAATGCAAATCAAGGGAGGAAACAATTTTCATCTATCATGGCCCACCAAAGTAACCTTGCTTCATGTGAACCGTTCAGATTTTGGAGTCACATCATGTATGATTAGCCTTCAAAAAAGTTTGCACGAGTTCCAAGCGAACTAGTGTGCACATAATATATATATATATATATATATACACACACACACACACACACACACACACATACTGTATGAAACACTCACTTGCAAACCAGTTCGTACGTACTACATACGAACTTTTTTGAGAACTTATCCTATCCAATGAGTCTCGAAAATCTGAACGGTCCACATGAAGCAGCACCTCATGAAACCCCCTGGTACAAAATTTTACTTTGATCCAAAACTTTGGTAGGCCATGAAAAATGCAAACAGTTTCTTCCCTTGATTTGAATTTTTCTTTGCTATGGCCCACCAGAATCTTAGATCAGGGTGAAAATTCACCCCTAACGTTTCATGGGATTCGCACCTTATGGACCATTTGGATTCGACATCCATGACACATGTGCAAAGGTGCGCACATGCGAGGTGAGCATGCCTCTCTCTCTCTCTCTCTCTCTCTCTCTCTCTCTCTCTCT
>JAJHSJ010000007.1:22313186-22800849 GCA_021015155.1 Magnolia officinalis
CGTCCAACCACTTGACTAGCTCAATTTTAAGGCATTAGTCTAAAAACACAAAGTAAATCCAAAGCTCAAGTGGACCACATTACAAAAAACAATGGAAATTAAATGCCTATTATTAAAAACTTTATAGGGACATAAAAGTTTTAGATCAAGCTAATATTTGAATGTTCGCTTTGCCCTATTCCATATTACCTTATGAATAGGTTGGATAGTAAATAATCATCCATTGTTTCCTATGATGTGGTCCACTTGTGCTTTGGATCTGCCTCATTTCTTGGCTCACATTAAAAAATGAGCTGCTAAAAGGGATGTACGGTGTGGATAAACCATACACATCATGGTCACGGTTGCAGGCGTCGCAATCCTACAGCAGCCGGTTACTGGTAATTGGCTGTCGTCCGTACCTCTCGTCTCATCTGCTCTGACATTGAAAGTAGCAGTTGGAAATAATAGCAATGGTCTATATTCGGTGGAAAGTTATAGAAATTTGATTGTGCAACTAACTTTTGGATGAGACAGATATCTGTCTTTTTTCCTTCGCCCTTGCCAGATTAATTTTATGAACGTTTGGATGGTGTATGAACATCATGGTGGGCCAGAAAGCTTTCATTGGTTGGGGTCTCATCCCTACCGTTCATTGTGGTGTTGGTGACTAGAGCTTTGAATCTGTATGATTTTTGGGCTTTTTTACTTGTGGGAAATTGTGGTCGTTTATAAAGTTTGTAATCTGTACTTTAATGTGCCCGCTCCCTCAGTGTACTTCTGGGGTCCACCGAGATGTTTGTGAGGAATCCACCCGTCCATCCGTTTTTAGAGACCATTTTAGGGCATGTGACCAAAAAAGAGGTGTATCCAAAAGTAAAGTGGGTCACACGAGAGGGAAAATTGGGGAAAGAAATTCCTACCGTTGAAACCTTCCTGGGCTCCACCTTGATGTTTTATGAGATCTAAACCGTTTATAATGTCATTACCACTGGGATAAAGTGAAAATACCAAAAAAAAAAAAAAAAAAAAATTTGCCTGAAACAAAAAGTTTATAGCCACAAGAATGTTTCAACGATTCACACTGAATATCCACTGTTTCCCCTCGTGTGACCCACTTAAGTTTTGGATATACATCATTTTCGGTGCCATATCTTAAAATGAGCTCTCAAAACGTATGAACGGGGTGGATTTCTCACAAACATCTAGGTGAGCCCCACCCAGCATCCTTGGGCGGGAACTTCCTGCGAAAGGCTTGCAGGATATCCGCGTCCCACACACGCCGTCATACATGGACACATGAACTAGATCCAAACCGTTCATTTGGTGGGTCCGATGGTGAAAGTGGTACCTTTGTAGGATTACACTGTCTGGTTAATCGTAACCTTTTAATTGATTGACGTCGTAATACCTATGGACACTAAGATCCATTTATTAGACGGTTAGGATAGTCCACTCAAAGTATGTTTTTTTGGGACGCGGTTTGGCTAGTGACGCTGCCATAGCCAGGTGGCTAGTGGTCGGTGCTTTGTGAGCCCCACCATGATCTATGTGTTTTATCCACACCGTCCATCCATTTTTACACATAATTTTAATATTTTACTCCGTAAATGAGGCAGATCAAAATCTCAGGTGGGCAACACCATTGGAAAACAGTAGTGATTGAATGTCTACCATTAAAAACGTCTTAGGACCCACTGTAATGTTTACTTAACATCCAACCTGTAGATTAGGTCATACATACCTGGATGAAGGTAAAAAAAACAAATATCAGCTTGATTCAAAACTTTTGTAGAGCAAAAAGTTTTTAATGGTGAGAGTTCAATCAACACTGTGTGGCTCCCTCAGTTTTGGATTCATATCATACAATTATCTGGAAACATGGATGGACGGCATGGATGAGACACATACATCATGGTCGTGGGCCAAAGAGCACCAACCACTAGCCATGGGCTATTTCAGGGTGAGTGACACCAACACCAGCCAGCTAGCTGGTATCAAGGCTATGTGGGCCCCACCATGATGTATATGTTTTATCCACGCTGTCCATCTATTTTTTTTTTCCCAGATCATTTTAGGCATGAGCCAAAAGTGTCGAAGATCCAAATCTCAGGTGAACCACACCATAGAAAACAGTGTTGATTGAACGTCCACCGTTAAAAACTACCTAAGCCCGACTGTAGTGTTTATTCCTCATCCAACCTGTTGATAAGGTCACACAGGCCTGGATGAAGAGAAAATACAAATATCAATTTGATCCAAAACTTCTGTGGCCCCCAAAAAAGTTTTCAAAGGTAAGCATTCAATCTCCACTGTTTCATGTAACGTGGTCCACCTGAGATTTCGATCTGCTTCATTTTTTATCTATGGGCTAAAATGAGCTATCAAAATGGATGGACGGCGTGGATGAAACGCATGCATCATGGTGGGGCCCACAGAGCTTTGACATCACCCAGCTAGTGATGGGTCACTAGCCAAACTGCGTCCGCAGGTGACAGATTAACGTCGAATATACACCTCGGCCAATGCATCTGTCCATGTAGTGTGCAGATCTGTGGCCCACGTGAGCCATGTTTCCAAGCGTGAAAGGAGTATCTAAAAATATTATTTATTGCTCGTTTAAAAGGGGCACACGTGAGATCCGAGCTTTCCATCGGATGAACTACGTTGTTTAGATATTCAGCATTGAAATAAAAAAAAAAAAAAAAAAAAAAAAAAAAAAAAAAATTTTCAAGCCAGGTTATGTTGAATATATGTGCCGAAAACAATAAGTGAAATTCAAAAAACAGAAAATAAAATAATAATAATAATAATAATAAAAGATGATTTATAATTTGAGTTGAGGCACGATTGAGTGATTCGAATTGAAATCAAATTAAATATGCTTGAACCACATCCTAAATGCAACAGGATTCTTGGATAGCTGGCTTTCAAGATATAACAACTATGACTTGATTCTATCGGTGCACTCCTTGTTATATGCAGGCTCGAACCAGAGTGCAATACTTAATCGAAGTAAGTTGACTCGGCAGCGAAATTGGTTGGCAAAACAACAATGAACCAGAGATGAATTTTGAAGAAATAAATACTGAAATCGTTGATTTGAATGAAATAAATTCGGAAAAGGAGTAAGTCTATATATCAACCACAGTCAGGTGCTTAAAGCATCGTTTCGAATGGGTTAGATCTGTTGGGTTTGAACCTAATTGGTGCAACCACTCAATTAGATGCATCTCTAGTTTGAAATTCTTGCAAAACCAAATGTTGAGATGTGGAGCCACATCTGGACGGCCGCTTGATCGGTCAAGTGGCCCACTTGACCAGTCGTGGACTGGCTCGACTCAAAGTCTAGCGAGCATCGGTTTTTTGGTTCTACGGTACTTAACCGGTCGAGGCCCATGCTTGACCGGTCGAGGGTTCGCTCGAACAGTCGAGTACCCTGCTCGAACAGTCGAGCACCCTGTAGAGTTTACGCAGATTCGTTTCCGGATTTGATGCGGACTGTGGATTTTTAAGTCACTTTTTGCAATGGTGCAAAAGGGAAGTTACCTAAACGATAAATAGGGATCACTAGGGCTTTTCTAGGTATAATGAGATTTATTCTAAGGTGTGGGCAAAGGATTTTCTCTATACTTCCAAGGAAAGAGGTTAGTATATTGCCTTGTAATCTTTGTTTTCTTCATAGTGGAAGTTTGCATCCGTGATTTTTTTTTTTTAACCCTTGTTGGAGTTTTTCCACATATATCTTGTTTTGTGGTTTGTTTGAAATGCTTTGATTCTTCTTCTAGTTTATATTTCTTCTTATTTATCGTTTGTGGGTGAGACCTGAGATTGGATCTCGGTTCACTACGTTATTGGCGTGCTGCGCAACAACTGGTATCAGAGCCATTGGTTTAATTTTATTGGGAGCGATGATGGAAAAAGGAAAGACTAGAATTGAGAAGTTTGATGGAGAAAATGACAGATGATGAATGGTTTTTATTGGATTGGAAGGCTTTAGGAACGATCCGACTCTCTTTGTCGAAGAGCGTCGCCTTCAATATATCCAAGATGAAAATCATAAAAGAATTAATGAAAGTCATAGCCACCATGTATGAAAAACCTTCAGCGTCCAACAAAGTTCATCTTATGAAACAGCTATTCAACATGAAAATGTCAGATGGGGGGAGCGTGGCTGAACATCTAAACGAGTTCAATTCAGTCACGAGCCAGTTGGAATCCGTTGGCATTGTTTTTTAGGACGAGGTCAGGGCATTATTGATCTTGTCCAGTTTGCTAGACAGTTGGGATGGTTTGGTAATTGTTGTGAGCAATTCTTCAGGGTTAACAACCTGAAATTTGATGATGTGGTTGGTCTAATTCTCAGCGAAGAATATAGAAGAAAGGCATCAGGAGTTTCAGGGGATTCAGGGAATGCTCTAAACATTGAAGGAAGAGGAAGATCGCTGAACAAAGGAGGCAATGAACATGGACTTTATAAGTAGAGGAAGAAGTCCAAGGGACCAAAAGACAAAGACGAGTGTTGGCATTGTGGGAAGAAAGAACACATGAAATGTGATTGCATGACACTTAAGAAACAAGAAGGAACCTCTTAAGGCGGGAAGGATTCAGTGAATCTATCTGAGGAGAGTGGCACAGAGGCATTGATCTTGTCTCTTGATGCGAGGAATGAGTCATGGGCTATATACTCGGGTGTTTCGTTTCATGCCACTTCATGTAAGAAAGTTCTGCGTAATTATGTATCAGGTGACTTCGAAAGAGTCTACCTAGGTGATGATGAGTCGTGCAGTATTGTTGGAAAGGGAGACGTTCCTATAAATCAGAAAGACAGAATGACTTTGAAATTGAATGATGTCAGACATGTACTGAGTTTGAAATGGAACTTGATCTCAGTGTGTTAGTTGGCCGATACCGGATATGTGATGACATTCACTAATGATTCCTGGAAGATCGCAAAAGGTGCATTGGTGATATCTCGAGGCAAGAAGGAAGGTACTTTATACGTGACTTCAGGATCGTATAGTTCACTCGCAGTCGCATCAAATGGAGTGAATGGGCAGTTATGACATCAGAGAATGGGACATATAAGTGAGAAGGGGATGAAAGTGTTACTGTCAAAAGGGAAGCTATCAGGGCTGAATTCTAATGACTTGGAATTCTGCGAGGACTGCGTGTATGGCAAGCAAAAGAAGGTAAGTTTCAAAAAGACAGGACGCGCTCTAAAAACGCATCTATTGGAGCTTGTACACACTGATGTGTGAGGACCGACACATGTATCACCTCTTGGTGGTTCATGTTATTTTGTTTCATTTATTGATGATGCTAGTAAAAAACTGTGGGTTTATTTCTTAAAGCACAAATCTGATGTATTTGATGTATTTAAGAAGTGAAAAGTAATGTTAGAAAATGAGACAAGTAAAACAGTCAAATGTCTCAGATCAGATAATGGGGGAGAATACTGTGATAAGAGATTTGAGGAGTATTGTGCAGCAAATGGAATTAAACATCAAAAAATGATTCCAGGGACACTACAGCAGAACGGTGTGGCTGAGCGCATTAACAGGACCATCCTTGAGCGCGCCAAGAACATGAGGTTACATGCAGGGTTGCCCAAGACCTTTTGGGCAGATGCTGTGAATACCGCCGCATATCTCATCAATAGAAGTCCCTCAGCACTATTGGATGGTGGACTACCAGAAGAAATATGGACTGGGAAAGAAGTGAACCTTGCACATCTCAGAGTGTTCGGTTGCACTTCATACATTCACATTGATGCAGAGCACAGAAACAAGTTGGATGCGAAGTCCAGGAGGTGTACGTTTATAGGCTACAGGCAACATGATTTTGGCTACAGGTTTTGGGATGCAGAAAACAGGAAAATCATCAAAAGCAAGGACGTACTCTTCAATGAAAAAATGATGCATAAGGACAGTGTGCAGGAAAATAAAGTCGAGGAGAAAGAATTCGTAGAGTTGGAAAAGTTACTGGATACAGGTGTTACAGTGTCACAGGATGATCATGCACAGGAGCATTATGAGGCAGAGCCACAGACACCAGTTGTGAGTAGGTCTACTCGGGAGAGGAGACCTACGGTCCGATACTCACCCTCCTTACATTATCTATTGCTGACAAATAATGGTGAACCAGAGTGTTTTGAAGAGACGTTACAGTCAGATACACGGGTTAAGTGGAAGCAGGCTATGGATGATGAGATTGACTCTCTTGAGTCTAATCGTACATGGGAGCTAGTCACTCTACCCAAGGGTAAGAAAGCTCTTCATAACAAGTGGGTTTACAGACTGAAGGAGGAGCACGATGGTTCGAAACGGTACAAGGTAAGATTGGTCGTGAAAGGGTTTCAACAAAAGGCAGGTAACGATTTCACTGAAATATTTTCACCGGTAGTGAAAATGTCTACGATTCGCATAGTCTTGAGTATAGTGGTTACAGAGGAGTTATATCTAGAGCAGTTAGATGTTAAGACAGTCTTTCTTCATGGGGACCTTAAAGAAGAGATATATATGCGTCAGCCGACAGGATACGTGGCACCAGGAAAGGAGAACAAGGTGTGTTGACTGAAGAAAAGTCTATATGGCCTGAAGTAGGCCCTGAGGCAGTGGTACAAGAAGTTCAACAATTTCATGTCGAGAAATGGTTTCAGGAGATGTCATGCAGGCCACTGTTGCTATTTGAAGAAGTTTGATATGTCATACATCATCCTTCTTCTATACGTTGATGATATGTTTGTAGCCGGTTCAAGCATGAAGGACATCTCAGATCTCAAAAGACAACTATTTAGAGAATTTGCCATGAAGGATTTAGGAGCTGCAAAACAAATCCTAAGCATGAGGATAAAGCGTGACAGGAAAAACAAGAAATTAGTTTTGTCACAGGCAGAGTACATAGGCAAGGTACTTGATCGATTCAATATGGGAGGTGCTAAGCTGGTTAGCACTCCATTAGCCAACCACTTCAAGTTATCTAAGGAGCAAGGTGCAAAGACGCAGGAGGAACGGGACTACATGGCTAAAGTCTCATACGCATCAGCTATTGGGAGTCTCATGTATGCTATGGTGAGCACAAGGCCAGACATTGCTCAAGTAGTGGGAGTTATTAGCAGGTTCATGAACAACCCCAGGAAGGAACATTGGGAAGTTGTGAAGTGCATCCTCAGATACCTGGTAGGTACTGTGGATATAGGGATGTGCTATGGTCGATCGGAAATCAAGCTACAAGGCTACGTAAATTCAGATTTGGCAAGAGATATCGACAGCAGAAGAAGCACTACAGGTTATGTCTTTACTCTGGGTAGTGCTGCAATTAATTGGGTCTCTCAGTTACAGAAGATAGTATCTATCAGTACGACGGAAGCAGAATATGTTGCAGCTACAGAAGCGTGCAAGGAGATGGTGTAGATACAAGGTTTCATGAAAGAGTTGGGTAAGAAGCAAGCAGATTACAAGTTGTACAGTGACAGTCAGAGTGCAATACACTTGGCTAAGAATTCAGTCTTTCATTCAAGGACCAAGCATATTAACATCAGATATCACTTCATACGTTCATTAGTGGAAGATGGATCGATTGCTGTGGAGAAGATCCATACAAGTGAGAATCCTGCAGATATGCTGACCAAGGCGGTCACACGGGAGAAGCTGAAGCTCTGTTTAGCTTTCATTGGTCTTCAGGCTTGAACATAGAGAAGTGGTGCACTCCGGATGAAGAAGACGAAGGTTTATGACGATGTGTCTCCAAGTGGGAGATTGTTGAGATGTGAAGCCACATCTGGACGGTCGCTTGACCAGTCGAGTGCCTGCTCGACCAGTCGAGTTGCCCACTCGACCAGTCGTGGACTGGCTTGACTCAAAGTCCAGCGAGCATCGATTTTTTGGTTCCGCGGTACTCGACCGATCGAGGCCCATGCTCGACCAGTCGAGGGTCCGCTCGACCAGTCGAGCACCCTACTGGACCAGTCGAGGTTACGCAGATTCGTTTCCGGATTTGATGCGGACTGTGGATTTTGAGTCGGTTTTCGCAAGGGTGCGAAAGGGAAGTTGCCTAAACTATAAATAGGGGTCCCTAGGGCTTTTCTATGTATTATGAGAATTATTCAAAGGTGTGGGCAAATAGTTTTCTCTGTACTTCCAAGGGAAAAGGTTAGTATATTGCCTTGTAATCTTTATTTTCTTCATAGTGGAAGTTTGCATTCATAGTTTTTTTTTTACCCTTGTTGAGGTTTTTCCACATATATCTTGTCTTATGGTTTGTTTAGAATGCTTTGATTCTTCTTCTTGTTTATCGTTTGTGGGTGAGACTTGAGATTGGATCTCGGTTCACTGCATTGTTGGTGTGTTTCGCAATACCAAAAGGTGCAACTATACTTGTGGAGAAAAACTGTTAGGTGAGTGAACTCTCAGTTCGCATATAGACCTGAACCCAGCCTGGCCCAGCGCATGCACGTATACGACATGCCTCAGCTTAATGCTTGCGGGCGTGTGTGGTCAAGCAGAACATCTAAGCATTTTCTAGCCTTATGGAGAGCATATATCTGACACATGTGTTTCATAATTGTACCTGTGTCCAATTATGGACATGATTAACTAGACATGTGGAATTAGAAAACCCAAGGACCCACGTATGTGATTGCTCACTGATGGGTGTAACCAAAAGCTCTGTAAGGCTTACCATGATGTTTGTATATTTTGAAACATAAGCATAAAAATTAAGTTTATCTAAAACTCAAATAGGCCAACCCCCAAGAAACATTGGGGATTGAACACCACCACTGAAAACTTCCATGAATTCCTTTTATCATTATTGGAATTACCTTATAAACAAGTTAGATGGCATATAAACATCATAATGAACCTTAAGCATGTTTTAATGGTGCACGTTTCCATCTTCATTCCCTACTTTTTCCTATGATGTGGTTTGCATGAGTTTTGAGACTGACTTTTTTTTTTTTTGGATTCAATGCTGGACTTGAGCTTTGAAAAACCAATGTGAGCATAATCCACCGGCCATGAAGTTATGATAGTGATTATCTCAACTGTAAAGCATTATAACCAAGTGTCCTAGGTGGATAGATTGTTATGTCTTAATAATATATGATGTTATCTTAAATAGGCATGAATATGGGTTAAGTAGAAAAATGATTTTTCTAATTATCCTTAGAAACTTGATATTTGAGACAACAATCATTAACTAAGAGAGAGTTGTGGTACACAAATCTCAATACCCTATATATTGTGACCATCACAGATTTTAGGATAGACATGTAGTCATCACATGATGAAAGGCATGATCATTCTACCTTAGGGGATTGACTTTGATAATCTTTACCATCTAACATGCCTTGGTGTCGGTATGCCTTCCTCCTACCCAATATGAGAGTGTGAATGTACCATGGATACATGATCTTATTAGATATGATGGACACTTGCATTGGTGGATCGAGATGCCCATTTGCCTACACTATGAGACTTGATAATGCATTAATATTTAAATAATCATTCGACCTAAGGACATATAAGGGTTAAGATCTTTTTTTATCACTAACTCTCTTTACAAGGCTACTGCATAGCCATAAATGTAATGCCCCGAATTTCAGGAGTCTAGCACACACCCGATCCTCGACATTTCCGGTGTCACTTTTGCTTTGTGGAAGCATGATTTTTCATTACAGTTATAATTACATCAAATTAATCATAAGAGCTAAGCTAATCAATATATATAAGTCCAAATGTAAGTATAGTCATGATAATCACCAAAATGTACATACGATCCAATCAATCCACAGAGTCCACTCAGTTGGGGACTCTAATATACATATTTAAAATGTACAAAAAAAATGTATAATACCGTTCATGCACAAGACTCCACAAATGAACGGCAACAAGGCACTCCGCATACTGTCCCAAGACCTAAAAGTACGAAACCTCATCTACCAGCCCCAGATGGACCTCATCTAGTGCGTCAGCCTCGGTGGTACCTGCATCGATGATATCATCTGGTTAGTGTTTTAAAATACCGTTCCAGGTGCGAGTGAGTGATCAACTCATTGGTACTATTTTTTTAAGTTACACATGTTATCAACATAATCAAGTGCATATAATGATAGCATTGCAAAACAAACAGTTTCCTAATCTGTTTCATTAAGTGCGCGTATGGCATGATATGTGTATGCATGTCTCGACAATACAACTAATTCGTGATATCGATTTTCACCACCATCACTTACAAAATATATATCCTAACATAATATGGCTCATCACCGATATTACCAATAAGTGTCATGATATGCATGTCTTAGCCAAGTATTTATTAATTCAAATTCAAACAGCATATTCGCAAAGCTAGAATATCCCTATTATATCACGAGTTGAGTACGTAGTGGCTCTTCGTCAATGTCCCTTAATCTAATTTAGGTTTCGTCACCTGATATATATTGTAAATCAATAATTCACCGGGTACATCATAAAGCCCAATTGTCTGTAAATGGTAAGGATTGTCACCCAAGTATCAAATATAGAAATGGCTCGTCACCCACTCTATCAACAACATGGTAGGCTTGTCACCTTCATTGGTGTTCATTGGTCACTATGAGGGGTTTGTCACCTAGCATAGGCCAACAGATCGGACACAGCGTCTCATACCACCATGTCTCACTCATGAGTCTTTGGTAGGATCGTATCGCACTAATAGTTATAATAGGACTCAAATTCACTAGAAACAGTGGTATTTTAGATTCCATAGAGTGTTATACAACAACAAGCATATAACCGATCAGTCCTACATTAGACTAGTCTGATCGACTATGGAGAACTCCAACAAAACCGGCATTAGGTGCAAAGCATCCCACGTAGTTCCAACTATCATCGGTCGTTGTAAGACCCGTACAATAGTCTGTACCGTTCCGTAGGCTTCCGCGATCCTACCGGTCGAATTCCGGCAATCCTCGACCCATTTCCAACGTTGCGCGCGATCCTAAGCCGAGTCCTGTATTCCAAAGTCGGCTCGATCTGAAACTTGCATCCTAGCGATTGCGTCGTCGCCGCGGTTCCAACGCCGCGACTCACGCATCAAACCGATACCTAGGTGAGAAGATGTCAATCAGCGTTCGGTTCGAAGAAACGCCGCACGTTGCGAATCTCGAGGGAATCTCTACGAGATGTCCCATCAATCAAGTCAAGTACACTACCATACCTCCATGCCACCTCACCCAACAACAAGTACACACAACCCATCCTTCTTTTTTCAAAAGTCCACTCTCTCTCTTCCATCACCATCCCTCCTTTACCCATTTTTCAACTTAACCCATCCCCATTTTTTACAACACCACTCCACCCATCCCTTCCATCCATATCTCCCATTACTTCTCTCTCTCTCCCTCATTTTTTCTCAAATCCCTCCAAGCAACAAAGCTCCATACGTTTCAAACTCTCTCCCTCTCCAAGTGTGGCCCACTTTCCCCTACTCTCACATCTCCCATCTCAACTGTTGGATCATCATTAACCACCATTGAAAGAGGAGGCTAGGAGCATTGGAGTGCAAGGAGGCAAGGAGGAGTGCAAGAGGTGGGTGACCCACCGTCATTTCTCATATTTTTGGGCCACATGTGGTGGGACCCATTTGATGTATGCATGTATGAAATGGAGGGCCCATAGTGGCGGGGTCCCTCCTCTATCTCACCGTGTATCTCTCTCTATTTCTCTTTCCTTTTCTCTCTCTCTTTCCCTCTCTTTCTCTCTTCCTTAGAATGAAGTGGGCCCCACCAATATGTTATATCTACTCTATCCATTAAATAGGGTGGCCCACCTCATTTTAGGAGAGATCCACCCCCCTATTTAGAGAAAATGATATATTATTAATATTTAAATATTATGGTGGGCCATGATTATGTGGGACCTACCTTGATGAACGTGGCCACTCACGTGTGGGACCCACCATGAGGCAGTGGTATCCAAACCGTCCAGCGTCCAGAGACGCTGGACGTAGGCTCACTGCATGGCTAACCAAAAAAAAAAAAGGGTTACTTTTTTGTGGGCTGCTCATGCAGGCCCCACCTTGATGTATGTATGTGATCCACGCCGTCCAATATATTCTCCAGTCTACTTTAGGTGTTGAGCCAAAATTCTATGGCGATCTGATCATCAGGTGGGCCATACCATCAAAAACTATGTAAAGACATGCCAGATTATATAAAAGTACTTGGTGGGACCCACCTAAAGTTTGGATGCAGTTGAAAACCGGTCTGGACGGACTGAAAAGCGGGACACATATAATGGGTGGGCTGGATTGTGAATCACATCTCAGTGGGCCCCAAAACAAAAAAATATATATATATCGCAGCAGCGCAGGCAGCGCCTGCGGCTGCTGGCGGCGGACGGAGTAGGCTGGGCCTCACGGCCCAGCTGTGGACCCCACCGTGATGCGTTTCGAGCATCTGCACCGTGCATTGGGTGGGCCTCCCCCCTGGCCATGGGCCACCCAAAAATCAGCCGTATACGGAACTCAGGTGGGCCGTACCATCTAAATCATGTGAAGACATGCCTAAACCATATAAAAACACATGGTGGGGCCTACCTGAAATTTTAATGGGGCTGAAATTTGGTCTGGACCCTTAGACAGATGGGGCACACATAATGTATGGGTTGGATCTGTGAACCACGTCGCGGTGGGACCCCTGATCATGGCCAAGGTCACGTGTGACCTTTTGAACAGGTTTGATGGAAAATAAATATCACGGTGGGCCCTGGTTCGGTGATACTGTGAATGGGTTGGATTTCAAAAAATAATAATAATAATAATAATAATAAATAAAATAAAAAAAATAAAATAAAATAACATTACAGTGGGCCCTTAGGTCTGTGTGGCCTTATCAACAGGCGGATGGAAAATAAATATTTTGGTGGGCCCCTTGCCACATGGCCTTAGCAATAGATTGGATAGTAAAATAAACATTATGGTGGGCTTCACATGTGGCCCACTTAGATGCATATGTGTCCATGTACTTAGGCCCGTCTTGATGTATTTTTTTAGGCCCATTATTGAGGCCCACTTGGAAGAATATGGGCTAGCGTGTTCAGGCCCATCTTGATGTATATTCAGGCCATCATTGAGGCCCACTTTGGCATATATGGGCCCATGTTGGTAGGCCATCTTGACGAGTTTTTAGGCCTGTTGTCGGGGCCTACCTCTATATTTATAGGCCCACGTTCTGAGACCCAAATCGATGTACCTGTGGCCCATTGCTGAGGCCCACTTTAATATGTATAAGGCCTATGTGATTAGGCCCATTTGATACACATAAAACTTACGTGATTGGGCTCATTTTAATGCATTCTAAGGCCCATGGGTGGTGACTCATTGCAATGTACCTAAGGCCCATGAGACACGGCCCATTTGATATATTTGGGGCCCAAATGGGATGAACCTAAGGCACATTGTCATGTGTGACTCCACCATGATTTATTTATTGGTATTTTAGGCGAGCTAAGCCTTGAGGACAATGTTGGTTTGACGTCCACATTGTACGAGTAATGATTGGTTAAATGTCCACATCATAACCCTCCCTAAGGCCACTGTCAAGCCCGTATTTGTTTCATGTAGGCCATCTAGGCCATCTTCTTTAAGAGGGTAGCTTATTGCTTTATATTATGTTTAGCATCGCCCTATGATTCACGATCATACGCATCATACGCATGCTTGATTTGGAGAGTGACTGATCATAGCATATGCCTGCGGGCAGATCATTTATGGGCTCCCCGATATGAGGAGTTGCCTTACATGAGCGCACGGTGTGCACAGGATTGATGCATGTCTAGCAGTATGATTCATGCACTTGCATCTGTATGATTGTGATATGCCCTAGCGACATCAGGGCCATAGCCTCCACAGATATATCGTGGGTGGCTGGTTGGATACCGGAAAAATCTCGTTCTAAGCAATTGGGGCGCTATAGATGTCCCTGGGTGAGAGTCCCTGAACCCGATGGTACCAGAGGATGACTCCAACGTCGAGACCGAGTGGATATACGAGCGCACGAGGGCCGAATACCATGAGGTCGCATCTCCCACTGCGTCGTGGTCGGTTGGAAAGGGGTGTGGCCTTACTCGCCCGAGAGTAGAGGGCATTACTAGGCTGAGTTTGACCAGCTCGGAAATGGGTTCGCTATCGACGTGCCGGATAGGTATTGGCTGACTATTGGCCAGGCGGATAGTGAGGTTTCTTACGCTCACTTGGACTGTGCTACTTGGAGAGAGACAGTGTCATTTGGAGTGTACTGAACCCCGGTGATTATCCAGACTGAGAACTGTATTGACATGAGGATTTGGATGAGGATTGGCATGTTTGACTTACATATGGCATTGCATAGCCTTAGTACGGCTGGTTGCATTTACGTACTCATCAGCATGATTCCGCATGACTCCGTCATTGCATTTTGAGCACGCTCATATTGCGCACACACTTACACCACCCTCTAAGCTTTCTATAAGCTTATGCACGATTGATGCGTGCAGGTGACGCCAGGACGCAGCTGTAGTCTCGCCGCCGTTGGAGCGTGCCGCCGAGCTTTTGGAGTTTTTGTTATTTGCACTATCTTGTATTTCTCTTTATACGCACTGTATTCAAGTTTTTGTTCATAGTGGATTTTGTGATGGTGTTCTCGTGGTTATTGTTCGTGGGTTATGCTTGGTTATGCTCATTACGAATCAAATTGATATTAGAAATCCTCCTTCTAGCATCCCAGGATCGGAACCTGGTATATGGGTGCCGGGAGCCGAGAATGGGGTACTACGGAGGCTGTCGGCGCCGGATTCGGCGATCGGGAATTTTGTGAGCCCGGTCTCTGAGTTCGGGGCGTGACAGTCGTCCATGTTCAACTTTAGTCGATTGAACAAACCTAAAGTGGTCAACTTAAGACGAACCATCCACTTACTCAAACAGTTTTTAGCGCTTGATCTGCGACAATAATAATTCAAATCATCAAATTCATAATTTCAAGTATAAAGAAAATTTAATATCACCTTGTGGTAATCCAATTGAATATGTATACAAATCAATACAATCTAATTTATATCAGAGCAACTTAACAAGCGACATAGAAGAGTTATAATATTAAAAAATTTATATTATTCAAGCATTTCATTGAACATGTTATCAACCAACAACAAATAACAACAGGGTTATGATAATAAGAAAATCTAACACTTATAGCATATGAAATCCTAATAAAACATAGATTCGTTGTGTGAGAATATAAGGGGTTGATAAAAGGAAACCTAGAAGAAATGGTGCTCACCTTAGATGGAGATTAATTGGTCTACTAACACTTAGGGTCAGGGTTTTAGGGGAAAACACTGATTCCTAAATCAAATCGAAGGAAACTCATGTAAGATTCAGAAAATCCATCTCTAGATGGTTTAATTGGAAGGTATGATGTATTTCTTAACTTCGATTGCGAGGGGAGGTGGATTCGACGGAAGATTCGGTAGTAAAAAAGATTTAATTGGAGGAATATCAACCCCCCACACCAAGATCTCATTCTCTCTCTTTCTTTCCAAGCTAAGGCAAATTCATCTGAAATAGGAAGGGCTCCCCAAATAAAAGTATTTAGTCTCAATACAGGTTTATTTGGTCCTAGAAATGGGTTTAAGTATTAGCTAACATTATAGGAGGTTAATTCTAGCTTTTTGAGGTCCACTATGGAGTGTACAGGTCGACCTATGATATAGAGTAGTTGTCTCAAGTGGTGATCTATGTAAGACTACGATGGTCCCGCAATTCGGAAATGATGATTGAATAGTATGATCACAAGACCAGTTCGACAATTACCGACCATCGATTGGGGTCACGGATGTATGGATGTTTGTAAAATAATAATTAAGATTAGTTTCGTTAATTTAGTCGTGAAACAATGGTCCGAAAGTCTCAACGTCGGCTAAGTTCGGGTTTGCACAATTAACTTAGCTTTTTGACAATTTATATGGAAATTCACAGATCTCATGTGGTAACTCGTGAGTCCAAGTTGAATGATTCGGCGCAGTCTTAGCTTATTGTTTTGCGAGGGACGTCGAGCCTGCTAAGACCAATGTCTTCCTATAACTTCGAGTTTTGTGATCAACTATCGAGCGGTCTGAAGCTTATTTGGTTAATCCGCTAATCTCTGAAATGAATTGAATAACGAGATTTTTTGTGCGTGATGATTGAGATTTGGATTAGAGAGGTTCATAGTGTGGCCTTTTCGCAATTAGTGAAAATAGTTATTCGGCTTAAGTTATCATAAACTATTGATTTTAAGCTAAACAAGGTAGCTAATTGAATTTATACGGTTTTTTTATAGTGACACTCATGTATATGCTAGGCTCGAGTACATTAGATTTTTACAAGACGTTACAATAAAAGTTGGTATAATTGAGTGCATCCATCAACGTTTATTGATCCTTGCATGGGCCAATAAGGGTTCAACTAGTGGAGATCAAATAGATCATATAATCATTAAGTATTTTCCATTGAACCCAACACTTAAATGGTTTTAAATGAGTTTATAAAGGTTTTCAATAATTGAAGTTTTCTTTTAATTGTTAAATTATTTTAATCGTACTCGAAGATAATCTGATGGTCCACCACTTAACCAACATGAGCGTAGGGCCAATTGATGAATTATTATAATAATGGAAGGATTAAATCAAAAGATACATGCATGGATAAAATAAGTTTATAAGATTTTCATGACGTAAAGCATATGAAAAACTGTAAGGAAGTGGAATACCATAAGCAGTACACTCCTTTATCCTTAATCCCTCCTTGTAAATAAAATCCTATCTTAGAGAGGAAAACTTTAGAATTAAGAAAACTTGAAAGTCTCTCTTTGAATGTGTTCTAGAGAGAGAAAATAAGAGAGAGGAAGTGGGGTTGAGAGAGAGAGAGACAGAGAGATTCAATTTCTCATCTCCATCACATGTGATGTGAGGGATCTACTTAGTGTGGACACCTCCCTCAACCGAACATGAATCATGTGTTATTGCCCACACCAACCCCAACGATGGTGTGGTGATGTGTTAGCCGTTGTGGGGCCCACCATGATGTATGCGTTTATATCCACACCATCCATTTGTTTTACTAACTTATTACAAGGCATGAATCCAAAAATGAAGCAAATCTAATGCTAAAGTGGACCACACCATAGGAAGCAGTGGTAATTGAATGCCCACTATTAAAAACTTATTGGGGGCCATAAAACTTTTTAGATTAAGTTGATATTTGTATTTTCCCTTCATTCAGGTTTGTGCGACCTTAACCGGTTGGATGGCAAATAAAAATTACCATGGGTATTTAAATGATTTCAAAGATGGATAGCATTATCCCCACTATGGTGTGATCCACACTTGAGCTTCAGATCTACTTGATGTTTTGGTTTATGCCTAAACTTAGCTGGCAAAACGTATGTATGGTGTGTATAAAATATGTACATCATGGTGGGCCCCACGGTGCCTATCATATCACCACACCATTGTCAGGGTTGTGTAGGCAACACCACCTAATCCATATCCCCCTCGGACTTGCTTTGGAGCTGACGGAAGAAATAAGAAGCTCTCAGTTTTCTTCCATCAAGATAGATTAAGGAGAGACTTTCTACTTTGAAAGATTGTCATCAGCAATAGTTCGAGATTATGCATCGCACCTACTTTAATTATGTAAATCTAAACCATTCATCAAAAGTACAAATTCCTAAAAATGAAAAATCCTACCATTAAATAAAATTTAAATTTGTAAAAAATACCTTTTAATTCCTCTTTATTTCATAAAATATCAACATTCAAGTCCTATCTTCAACCAATAAAATTGATGGATAGAGTGGATGTAACATTCACCCACTCACATCTCAAGCAACCTCACATAGCATTTGGTTCAAGGATGCGATTGCCTAAAGCCCACTATATTGTTCATGAGATATCCACCTTTCTCATCCGTTTTACTAAATCATGTTATAACGTGGTCAAAAAATGTGGCAGATCTAAAATTGGAGTGTGCTACACAACTGGAAACAACGAGGATTGGTGAAACAATCAAGGAAACAAAAGTTTTCGAATCAGACTAATATTTTTTGTATTTTCAATTCATCTAAGTAGGAATGGGTTTATGAACGATACGATGACATATAAATATAATGGACCCGTCCACGTTTTAGCAACTGGGGTGGCAAGAAATCACATTTGTCTCATTACTGTACACGTGGCAAACTGTTCAATGGTCCCCACCCTATTGGGTTATATCCCCGGCAAGAGCATTTGAGTGACGTGTGCAAGGTCCCTACTCAGCCATCAAAACATACGAGAATCAGATGGATCAGAGCTGTCGATTCAGACAGATTCTTCCAACAGCCCATCCACAGGGGGCCCACTAGATCAAAAGTGCGGATTAACGGAAACGGATTGGCTACTCCCCCTGACACCCGCCAATGGCTGGTGGTTGGTGCTCTGTGGGCCCTACCATGATGTATGTGTTTCATCCATGCCGTCCATCTATTTTTACAGATCATGTTACAGCATAAAACATAAAATGAGGTATGTCCCAATTTCAAGTGGACCACATTACAGGAAACAGTGTTGAATGAGCGTCTAACATTAAAAATATTTTGGGGGCCATAAAAGTTTTGGATTAAGCTGATTTTTGTTTTTTTCCCTTTCATCTGGGCCTGTATGACCTAATAAACAGATTCGATTTCAAATAAACAGTACAGTGGGCCTTAGGAGGATTTTAATGGTGGATATCCAATCATTATTGTTTTCATGTAGTGTGGTCCACCTAAGATTTATATCCCTCTAATTTTTCGGATAAAGCCATAAACCTATCTGTAAAAGTTTATGAACGGAATGGATGAAACATAAACATCATGGTGGGGCCCACAGAGCACCGACCACCAGCCACGGGGCTGGTGTCAGGGGGGAGTAGCCAATCTGTTTCCCGGATTAACGGACATGTTTCCCAGTTGTAGGGTGAGTAGGGAACTGCGTAGAACTGATGCAGTGCTTGCATGCTATCATTTCTCATAAAGGTAGGTCCACTTGTTGCTTTCCTGTCTTTCATTAAATAGAAACCGTGGGACCCATGTGGCGGATCCCATCAACCACTCAAATGGGAAGGTGGCGGGCATTCTTCGATTTTCTTTTTAAGTCACCGTCTCTGCAATTCAAATCCAGATTACGTACAAGGATTTCATACAGCAACGATTGTAGGTCGCCCGTTGTGATATGTATGTGACATCCACGCCGTCCATCACTACATTTTGTAAACAGGTAGATGGAAAATAAGCATAATGGTAAGCCCCAAGAAGGTTTCATCTCCATCCACACTGTTACCTGTGGCGTGGCCCACTTTAGTCCGTATTGACCTGATTTTTTTAGCTCACTGGTCAACATATCTGGTTCAAATGATGGAAAGAGCGGATGCCTCGCACGTATCATGGTGAGCCCCGCGTAGCCTTTTGTTGCACGGGCATTCTGAAAAGGGATTGGCTACTCCCCCTGCCACTTGCCAATGGCTAGTGGTTGGTGCTCTGTGGCCCCACCATGATGTATGTGTTTCATCCATGCCGTCCATCTATTCTTATAGATAATTTTATGGTATGAATCCAAAAATGAGGTTGATCCAAATTTCAAGGACTGCACAGTGTTAATTGAACACCCACTATTAAAAACATGTTCAGGCTATAAAAGTTTTGGATAAAGCTAATATATCAAACCCTAAAATTATCTTTCAAAATGTATGGATGGTGTGGATAAAACACATGCATCACGGTGTGGTCCACTTGAGGTTTGGATATATTTCATTTTTAGGCTTGGATATATTTCATTTTTAGGCTTAAGCCCTAAAATTATATGTTAAAATGGATGGATCGAGTGGATAAAATACATAAATCACCGTGGACCCACAGAGTTTACTAAGTAGCTTACTGAGTTACTCGGCACGCAAACCGCTTCCTTCTAAAATTTGGCATTGGTAGATAACGGGTAGCCGGGGTAGGTGATAGGTTGGGGAACGGATTGGCTACCCCCCGACACCAGCCCATGGGTGCTGGTCGGTGCTATGTGGGGCCACCATGATGTATATGTTTCATCCATGCCGTCCATATAATTTTACAGATCATTTTAAGGTATGATACAAAAGAATGAGATATATCCAAATCTCAATTGGACCACATTACAGGAAACAGTGTTTAATGAGCGTCGACCATTAAAAACATTTTGAGGCCATAAAAGTTTTGGATCAAGCTGATTTTTGTATTTTTTCCTTCATCTGGGCCTGCATGACCTAATAAACAGATTGGATGTCAAATAAACACTACAGTGGGCCTTAGGAGGATATTAATGGTGCATATCCAATCACTATTGTTTTCATGTGGTGTGGTCCACCTGAGGTTTTTATATCTCTCATTTTTGGGATCAAGCCATAAAATGATCTTTAAAAATGGATGAACAGAATGGATGAAACACATACATCATACATCATGGTGAGGCCCACGGAGCACTGACCACCAGCCCCGGGGCTGGTGTCAGGGGAGTAGCCAATCCGTTTCCGATGGAAGAACCGGAATACGGCTCAGACGTACGCGGCTTGGTGGATCCCTTACTGGGGAGCCCACTGTGATGTATGTTCCTTACATCCACGCCGTCCATCTGTTTTGACAGCACATTTTAAGGTATTTTCTAGAAAAATAAGGTAGATCAAAATCTCAAGTGGACAACACCACAGAAACAGTGGTGATTAAATACTCACCATTAAAACTTCTTATGGGCCAATGAAATGTTTACTTTCCATCAAACCTGTTGATCAGGTCACAAAGACCTGGATGAAGGGACCATACAAATATCAGCTTGATCCAAAACTTTAGTGGCCCACAAAAGCTTTCAATTGTCAATCACTACTATTTCCTGTGGTGTGGTCCACCTGAGATTTGTATCTGCTTCATTTTTGTAATCATGCCATAAAATGATCCATTTAAACGAATGCATAGCATGGATTTAAAGTTCATACATCACGCTGGGTCCCCAGGGATCCACTGAAGCCGCTGGCCTGGCTGAGACATCTATCTACAATACACGTGGGCAGATGATGTGTCAATCAGGTCCACCTGACCCACCACGCAGCTTGATGGCTTCTGCTTGGACAAGCAAACCTATCAGGCAATCTTAGCCGTTACTTTCTTTTCCAGTTTAGCCACTGAATATAATGTTTTCTACGGGCGCTTTGTTGGCTATTGATTACATGGAAATGATTATATGTTTTGAAGGGACGCGGATTTCCTGCGAAAGCTTTTCGCAGGAACTTCCTGCAATGGAAACCTAGGTGGGGCCCACCGTGATGTTTGTGAGCAATCCACTCCGTCCATCCATTTGCTGAGATATTTTTAGGACAAGAGGCCAAAAATGACCCGTATCCAATACTCAAGTGGGCCTAAATGTGAGTATTGAACGTACACAGCCGAAATATTCGTGGGGCCACGGAAGTTTTGAATCAGGTTAATATTTGTGTTTTCAGTTCATCTCAGTAGGAATGACGTTATTAACGGTATGGATGGCATGTAAACATTACTTTCTACCCCAGAGAGTTTGAGAGTTTTCAAGGGTGGGAATTTTTCTACTCACGTTTTCCTCTAAGTACGGCCCACTTTAGTCTTGGATCCTTCTCACTTTTGATCTCAAGTCCTTAAATGGGCTCAGAAAATAGATATATGGTGTTAATTTCTCAAAAACATCACGTCAGGCCCCATCCAAGTTTCCAGCGCAGGAACTTCCTCCGAAAGCCTTTCGCAGGAAATCCGCGTCCGTTTTGAAGGGAGACAGATTGGCTACTCCCCCTGACACCAGTCCCGTGGCCGGTGGTCAGTGATATGCGGGCCCACCATGATATATTTGTTTCATCCAGTCCATTCATCCATCTTTACATATCATTTTATGGATTGATACAAAAAATGATAAGGATATAAATCTCAAGTGGAGCACACCATAGGGAAACAATAATAATTGGATATCCACCATTAAAATCCTCTTAAGGCCTACTGTACTGTTTATTTGACATCCAATTTGTTGATTAGATCTCGAACCGAGTCGAGCTGGCCTCAGCTCGAACACTGGTTGACCTTAGCTCAAACTCGGCTCGGCTCGGTCCTCGAGCCTGACTAGCCAACTCGGCTCGGTTTGGTCAACGGCTCCGGCCAGCTCGGGCCGAGTTCGAGTCGAGTTCGCTATTGAGGCATTTCCACAAACACCTGAACTGTAACTTCAAAATCCCACAGATAGAGAGAGAGAGAGAGAGAGAGAGAGAGAGAAAGAGAGAGAGAGAGAGAGAGAGAGAGAGAGAGAGTGTGTGTGTGTGTGTGTGTGTGTTGTGGTGAAGACACATTCAACAAGGTCGGTGGTCTGTTGTCCAACAGCAAGCTGGATCAGATAAAGATAGAGGGAGAAGAAGATGAGAAATCCCAATGCCAAACACCAGCGGCATCTCCACTTGAGTGATATGGTGACCCAAATAGCCTCTAGCCATTACAAAGTAGTCAGTTTTTCGTTTGTGAACGAGAGTGAGAGTGACGGTTTCTTTTTCTCTGTTTGAAAATTCAAGGATGACGAAATGATATGGATGGATATACTTGACCGGGATATGGCCAGCTGGATTCGAGCTGGATTCGATCCGAATCGAGTCGAGCTGGGGCCTGCTTGAACTCAGCTCGAACTCATTTTCGAGCTCAAAAAATCAACTCGACTCGGCTCGAACCGAGTCGAATCAAGCTTTTTCGAGTCGAGTGAGCTAACCGAGTTAGCTCGATTCTTGTACACCCCTAACTAGGTCATAATGACCTAGATGAAGGGAAACAATAAACACCGGCTTAATCCAAAACTTTGGTGGCCCCCAAAACGCTTACCAGCTTGATCCAAAACTTTGGTGGCCCCAATACATTTTTAATGGTCAACGTTCATTCAACACTGTTCATGTAATGTGTTCCACTTGAGATTTCCATATACCTCAATTTTTCTCTCATACTATAAAATGATCTATAAAAATATATGGACAGCACGAATGAAACACATACATCATGGTGCAGCTCACGGAGCACCGACCACGGCCATTGGCTGGTGGTAGGGGAGTAGGAGTAGCCAATCCTTTTCCCTTTTAAATAGGGGTGCACATTGAACTGGTAGAATCGTGGAACCGGACCAGAACCGACCAAACGGTCCGGTTTGGTCCGGTTCTAGAGTACACCAGTTCCAAAAATCAAAGAACCGGTTACATCGGTTCGATTCTCGGTTTGAGGGTATGTAGAACCGAACCGAACCGTGAACCGATCCGTAGAACCAAACCGTGGATCCAATCCGTAGAACCGAACCGTGGAACCAAACTTGGAACCGAACCAAGAACCATTTAATTGTTTCCATATTTGACTCGTGATTTATGGTTTATAATACACCATTTAATTATTTTCATAAATGTATTTTTGCACACCTTATACAATATCTAAACCATTCATCAAATGGACCACAACATGGATGGACATGAGCTAGGTAATAAAATTAAACATACAATTGGGTTGGATTATAAAAAGCCCAGAACCATGGAACCGATCCAGAACCGAATCGGTTTTAACGGTTCGGTTCTAATTTGGTTCTAGGGTGCCAATAGTCCGACTTTGGTTCCGAATATCCTAGAACCGTTACGAACGATTCGGCTCCGATTTCAACCCAGAACCGAACCAAACGGACCCGTGTGCACCCATACTTTTAAATGCGAAAGTCTCGGGTCCAACCAGCTGGATCATAGTTACCGTCCACTCGGTATATGAATTCCAACTTTTCACGTGAGTGAAACATCCAGCCCGTTAAATATGTTTTGAAAATCATGAAAGATTGTATTAATCAAAAATAATTCAGATCCAACCATCAACTAGACCTCATATTTATTTTGTTGTTTACCAACGGATATAAATTTTTACAAATATTCTGGCCCAAAAATGAGTGGATAAGATTGTATTTTTTCTAATGAGATAAGTGTCGTGGGGAAAACCTATTGGAATGGTTAGATTTTTGAAAGAGGTGATAATTTGGATGTTGTTCTCTGGATGGACCATAGATTATAATCCAACCGGTTGGACTTGAGACCTTCTCTTTCATGACGTACAACTCGAATCTCGATGAGCCTAGCTATCGTTTTCGCACAACAGGTACTCACACCAGCCAGTTTGGTGGTGGCTGGTACACCAGCCAATCCGCTTGCGTTTCGTGGGCTATTTCGTCATTTCATTTTTATATGATGGTTCGTACGCATGTAGTCATACGTATTGCAAACGGTGGGCTCCACGTTACATAAGCCATGAACAAAATTACTCCGTGAGGTTTTCCTGACTGGACAATCAATTGTCCTAAATCAACAGACGAATCTACTACTTGCATGACGTTTCTGAAACGTTTCTGGAAAATCTACACCGTTCATCCATTTTATCATATCATTTTAGGATGTGAGACCAAAAATCAAATGGTTCCAAAATTCAAGTGGGCCGCATGAAAGGAAACAGTGAAGTTTTCACTTCATCCCACTGAGAATGAACTTATATCAGTTTGGATGGCATATAAACATCAAGATGGAGCCCAAGGAGGTTTCAACGGTGGAAAACTCTTTCTCCACTTTTCCTTCTCGTATTATCACTTTTGGATCCAGCTAATTTTTGGTCTTGTGTACTAAAAGGTCTGAAAAAACGGATGGAATGAAGTAGATTTTTCAAAAGCATTATGGTGGGGCCCACTTAACATCCTAGCGCAGGGAAATCCGTATCGTCTGGACCGAACTTTGTCCGTTACTCTAGAAAGGGACGCCCTGTCACTTTCGATTCATGGAAACAGTTAGGGTAAACCAATTCGGTGCATATTAAAATTATAGAAAAAAAGCGTTTAACGGCATGGATAAAACACTTACAACACGGTGGACCCCACAGAGCCCTGCCCGGACGGATTACGGTCCCGGCAGGGGTAGGACGCAATCCACGTCCTCCCGCATATATACATAAAGGGAAACGGATTGACTACTTCCCTGCCACCAGCTAATGGCTGTATGGTCAGTGCTCAGTGGGCCCCACCATGATGTATGTGTCCATCTATTTTTAGAGATCATTTTGGATATGATACTAAAAGTAAGATATGTCCAAATATAAAGTGAACCACATTATAAGAAACAGTGTTGAATGAATGTTGACTATTAAAAACTTTTTGAGGGTGTAAAAGTTTTGGATCAAGCTGATATTTGTTTTTTACCTTCATGGAGGAATGTATGACCTAATCAACATATTGGATTTCAAATAAACAGTACAGTGGGCCTTAGGAGGATTTTAATAGTGGATATCCAATCACCATTGTTTACCTGTGGTACGGTACGCCTTAGATTTATATCTCTCTCATTTTTTGGATCAAGCCATAAAACAATCCCTAAAAATGGATGAACAGCATGGGTGAAACACATACATCATAGTAGGGCCCACGGATCACGGACCACCAGCCACAGCACTAGTGGCCCTCGGTGGGTCCAATGTGACGCTTGTTAGAAATCTATTCCATTAATACATTTTACAAGCTCATTACATGCGGACTAAAATAAAGCCGGATTCAAAACTCAAAATAGTACGAAGGAACAATGGGGATTCAAGTACCACCGTTGAAACATTTATATGGCCACATAATTTTTGTAATAGGCTATTTTTTCCGTTTTCCCCTTCAGTGTAATTGGCCCACCATCTGAAGGGCCACAAAAGTTTTGGATGAAACTGGTAGCCATGATTTCCTCAATGTGTTGGATGTCAAATAAATATTACAATAATCCTTAAGTAATATTTAATGGTAGGCATTCAATTACCATTATTTTCTTATAGCGATGGTCCATTTGAGATTTGGATATGTTTCATGTTTGGTTTCATGCCCTAAAAATGCTGGCTGCATTCACCAAGTGGCGCCTTTTTTTGGACAGGTAAGATTTGATCTAAATTCAATTTTCAAGACACAATAGCATGATGCATTATGTGTCCCATCCAACCCAATCCGTGCATGATCCTTTCCACTCATCTGATGTCCCACTGCCTCTTTTACAGGCTATGTTTCATAAAAAGGCGGCTGATGGTGATCTTCAACCCAAAATCTACTTAAAATAGCTATTGATGGTTGATAAAAATTGGAAATGATAAGATTGATATACATTTCCAAGTTATGGGGTCCACCATGTCATATATGCAAATCTACTCTGTCTATAAGGTGAGAATAATTATTTCAACAGTACATACAAAATATCAGCTCGATAGAAAACTCCAGCGGGCCACGCTATTGGAACACTGTAAAATTGCACCTAAAATCTCTAATTTCAAGCAGTGTGGCCCACCTGAGTTTTACATCAAGCTGACTTTTGCCTTTTTACTTTATCCCGGTGAGTTACACCTGATAAATGGGTTTGATGAAAGATAAACACCATGTTAGCCCCCCACACAAAACAATGGTTGGCATCCCATCCCATTGTTCCCTATGGCGTGGCCCACCTGAACTGTGGATCTTGCGGATCTTCCCTCGTGGATCTAGATCAAGGATAGAACCCGATGGACGGAGTGGATGCTTCATGTAAAGCATTGCATGCACCAAAATGATCACGTGTTTTACAGGTGTTGGTGGGTCCCACTTGATGAGCGACATTTGACTGGCGGATATAGGTGGGCCATTGATTGGGGTGATCAGGCGAAGTAGTTACCTTCTGTAACATCCTGGATTTTTACTGTTTTGGATTTCCAAAAATCCTTAAATATTTTTTTTATGTAAATTACATTATCACTTACCGACGATTGACACTCAATGTTAATTTATACACGAGTGATACCAGTAAAGAACCACACAAGTCCGATTAATCAACCGTAGGAAGCCAATGAATCTGCCCGATCACTTGAACATCAGGTGTAGCCCCATGTAACGCCCCGGAAAATCGGGGGTCGTGCATAGACTCGACTCCCGAGTTCCCGAGTGTCACTTATCATGCATTTATGGTTTTTATGATTAATCAAATTTAACTGCGCAATTTGGAATTACCTGAGGCACGAAGCACAATCACACCAGTTTACTGAAATGAAGGATATCTCACATATATACAGGTCCAAAAATAATAAAGGGTCGCCCAAGGCATTGCCCAACAAAACAACAAAAGAAAGCTATGTCCAAAAAGAATAAAGCTGAGCCCGCGGTTCAGCAAATCTAAATCCAGCCCGATCAAGCCGATGGAGAGCCGCCCATCAGCTGCAAGTAGGAGAGCCCGTCCTCCTCGTCCAAGCTCGCCTCGCCAGGTTCCTCATGCCCTGAGTCACCTGCATCTATGAATGAGTCTGGTTGGTGTTTTAAAACACCATCCTAGAGTGAGAGTGAGTGATCAACTCAGTGTGAACTATTGGTCTCAAGTTACAACAAGCATCAATTGTAATATGAATTTAATGAAAAGCAGACAATCATCAACACCTAATAACTCTTATTTAAAATGCATGCATGCGGGATGATATGATGCATGCCCTCGCCACAACACTCCCTCAAGCGACTTCATCTAACGATCGCATATGACAACACTCCCTCAGTGCGACCTCGACTTCCGAGTCGCCACCCTAACTAATGCGTGCAATGCGATCGTGTTAGCCGAGTTATTAGTTAAGTCTATTCATCCAGCAGGTTGGGGATTCTGATTCACCCTACGTATCAATGCCCTAAGCTGATTGCGAGGCCAAGACCCCATCAACGCGTGAGGCCGAGACCTCGCGGTCCGTGATCCCGTCGGGTTCCTCATCCCCGACACCAAGCACATGAGGAGTGCCGAAGGGAAGAGATCGCTCGCGGTCACTACGGGGAGGCGCGGTACCCCAGCGTAGGCCGATAGCTCGGACATAGTGTCCCATTCCACCATGCCCGGCTCACGAGGCTGTGGACCAGTTTCAAGTGGGTTAGTGATGGGCTACAACGGTTGTAGGGTGGTTCAGGTTCCATACATATGTGAGCAACAGGGTTAACAAACATGGTTGGTCAACAAGTAGGCTAGACCGCACGGATCAAGCGAGCGTGAGACGAGTGACATCGGGCACAAGGGACCCATGTAGTCGAACTACAGCCACCCGAACACACCCGCCCAAACCCACAGGTCTAGCCATAGCGTAGTCCTACCAATGGGACTACCGTCTCTCCTCATGATTCCTGACCAACTCAAGGGTATGGAGGGTGATTCATAGCATGCCGGCTACCAATGTATAATCTAGTACAAACCACATTATGCTCTCATACCTCTCAACATATTATTCAGATTCTCATAGCAAGCATGATTAACAATATCATGAAACAAGTGTATGTGAGGTGTGTGTGTGGGTGAGGAAGTTACGCACTTCCTCCATCTCAAGCCATCATATGCACAAGAGTAATGAAAGCATACATACTATGAGGTAACAATATATGGGGAAAACAATAAGGCATAAACAAAGATTCATCCATACACATAAACATGTGAGAAGCAAGAACAACATCGTGGAGGCTAAGCATGCAAATCCATATGGTTTCAACAACATACATTCCTAAGGCTTTCTCTATATTATTAAATCATAACATCCAAGCAATCAAAATCATTAAGCTCTTACTAAAATTGGTGCTAGGCCACCTAAGAACAATAGTCCGCACCTTCGGATTCGTTGGAGGCTTGGAAACGACCTAGAGATGAGGGTTTTGGAGGTTGGCCGACCGGAATCCCTAAAACAATTCAAACATGAGAGAAATCCATACATTTTCTCCTTCAATACAAGGATTTCAAGAGAAAAGAATGAGGGATCTTACCTAGATGGCCCACGAACGATTTTTGGTGGATGTGGTGTAGGGTTTCCTCTTGGAGAAAGTGTAGGAGGTTGTGGGTTTGATCCTCTTGGGCCCCACCTTGATTGAGAGTCCACCATGCTCACCTCCACTCTCTCTACTCTCTTGCTCTCTCATCTTTCTCCCCCTTTTCTCTTAGGGCAAAATCATATGGAAGAGGGGTGCCCAAAAGAAACCCCTTTATATAGTGCCAGTTTTGGTACAATTGGCCCCAAGTGTTGGGTCTTTACTATACTAACCCTATGGGAGGGTTTTTCTAGCCTATGGGGTGTACTAGTCGATATACACCGTATGATAGTTAGTCCTAATGATGATCTACGTATGGACACAATCGGCCCGCCATTCCGACGCGCCGATCGACAGATATGATTAGAAGTCTGTTCAACGGTCACCGATGGTCGATCGGGGCCGCGGCTATACGGATGTGAGCGGGGAAATATCCTTAATCCACGGGTAAAGTTTGGTTATAAACCGACGGTCTAAAATCCTCAACTTGGCATAAGAGTGGACGACTCAAATCACTTAAGTTCCCACAATTTCCCAAACTAGCCTTCTAGGGCTCCCTATTGAAGTTGGGATGGTCCTAACGCCCCCTAAGCCACCAAATTCGGTGGGTAGGTGTCTTATGGCCCAATTAGGGCCCATGTAAAATTTGGGGACAAACGGATGAACAGATATAGGGTCTGAGTAAGCGATTCCGATATTTAAATGGCCTTGAGAGGCCCATTCAGATGATTGAAGCGGTTCTGGCGGCCCTCTGGCCATGAAACTTATAGGATAAGGTCTTCATGGCCCGAAGAGGGGCCACGCAAAATTTGGGGACGATCAGATATGGGGTTTGGTCGTACGGGTCCGATTCGCGATCAACGGTCATCGTGCCACGATCGGGGCCCAGATTTGGTGGACAGGCGTAGAAAAATACATTAAACCTTCACCATAAATTTGAAAGAAATCCGACGGCTGAAAGGCCCAGAGTCTCAGTTTTATTTGTAAGTACCAGATTCCAATCTGGCATTGGTGGGGCGCATTGGGCAAGCGCCAGATGGTACTTTTGGGTGTCCACTGGGTCCGCAATCCGCGATGGACCACAAGCCCAGTGAGATCTATGATTTTATAAATTTTTAAATTTTTCTGACCTTCATCGGTCGCTGGGCGGCCCACACAAGCCGTCGTTAAGTGTAATCGGGCTACCTGGCTTGACGGCTCGCACATGGTCTGATCGTGACCAGACAGACCACTTGTGTATAAGCTAACGTTGGATGCTAATGGTCAGTTAAGTGATATTATAAGTTAATAAAAAAAAATTTCAAGGATTTTTTTTGAAATCCAAAACAGTGAAAATCGAGGATGTTACACCCCATGATTTACTCACATAGGACCTAAATCTAACCAACCATTGCTAATTAATCAAGACAATCATAACTAAATTAAACATCTAACCGAAGCTGAGACAGATTAGACCCGGATCTTGACTAATAGACCAAATCAACCACGTCACTCTTTTAGCCTAAAACCGACGATTTAGAATAATCATGACCAAATCTCCACTTTCACTAGTTATAAATAGGCCACACTATGAACATAGTTAATCCAAACCCTAATCATTGCCCATGAGAAATCTCACTACCAAATTCATTGCAGAAATATCCTAATTTTTCAAACAAGCTCTAGACCGCTCGTTGGTGGGCCACTAGTCCCAAAATTATAAAGTAATGTCTGTCTTACTGGGCTCAACGTCCATCGCGGGAGTCGGACCTGGGTAATGCTTAGAACCGCTCAACTTGAGCCGAATGACGAGTGCATGAGAAGTGCAAATACCCTAAAGAAAAGAGCTGAAACTTAAGTGAATTGGGTCGTCCACTCTTATGGAAAGTTAAGGATTTCGGACCGTCGGTTTACGACCAAACTTTACCCATGGAGTAAGGATATTTCCCTGCTCATATCCGTATAGCCGCGACCCCGATCGACTATCGGTGACCGTTAAACAAACTTCTAATCATATCTGTCGATCGGTGCATCCAAATGGCGGGCCGATCATGTAAATACGTAGATCACCCTTAGAGCTAACTATCCTACGGTGTATATCAATATGTACACCCCATAGTGGGCACTAGAGCTTAGAAAGATCCTTCCAAAGGTCTAGTATAGTAAAAACCTAGCCCTTGGGGCCATTTACACCAAATCTGACATTATAAAAGGGGCTTCTTTGGGCACCCCCTCTCCCCATACGAATTTGCCCTAGGTGGAACAAAGAGAGAAAGAGAGAAGGAGGAGAAAAGAGGAGAAAGAGAGAAGGAGAGAAGGAAGAAGGGAGAGAAAGGTGGGCTTAAGGGAGGTGAGATCTAGAAACCCCTCTTCCCTTTCCTCAAGAAACCCCACATCCACAAATACAAGCGATTTCCATCCAATTGGGGAGGTAAGCATCCATCCTTTTCGTAATCCTTTGTGTTGAGCTAGGATTTGTATGAAATCCTCACATGCAATCGCATTGACGCAGGATTCCGTCTGTTCAACCCCAAAAATCCACATTCCTAGGTCGTCTTCCAAGCCTTCAACGATCCGAAGGTGCGGACTATTATCCTTAGGTGGCCTAGCACCAACTATATTATGAGTCTAATGATTTTGATTGCTTGGATGATGTATTTGAAGAATCTAGAGCAAACCTAGGATTTGGACGTTTGTTTGGGGATTGTGTGAAATTGTATGTTTTGTTTAAGTTCTCATATGATGTTGTTCGTGCTTCTCACATGCTTAGGTTACAATGGATGATTACATGTTCCTGTCTTATACGATTTTCTCATATGGCGTTGCTTTGTAACATGTATGATTCATTAATTCTTGTGCGTTTTGGTTCTAAGAAATGTAGGAAGTGCTTAACTTCCTCATTAACCCACACAATACACATGTACCTTGTTCATGATAATGATAGTTTGCTTGCTAGGAGAATCTGAATTTTATGTTGAGAAATTTGTGAACATGATATTGTTTATGCTAGTTGATAACCTTGTTAGTTGGCATGTTATGAATCACCACCCAAACCCTTGGGTTGGTCAGGAATACGAGGAGAGCGAAGACGACCCTGTTGGTAGGACCGTCTTGAGGATAAACCCATGGATTTGGGCGAGTGTGTGTGGGCGACAGTAGTTAGACTACATGAGTCACTCGTACCCGATGTCGTTCCGCTACGTATTTGCCTGAACCCATGCGGTCTAGTCTACTAACTGGCTAACCTTGTTTGTTAATCATGTTTGCTCATACATGTATGGAACCTGACACACCCTACAACCGTTGTAGCCCATCGATAACCACCTGAAGCCAATCCGCCGATTCGTGAGCTGGACATGGTGGATGGGACACTGTGGCCGAGCTGTCAGCATACGCTGGAGTGACGCGCCTCCCCATAGTGACCGCGAGAGATCCCTTTCTTAGCACTCCCCATGTGCTTGAAGTCGGGGATGGGGAACCCGACGGGATCAAGGATCGCGGTGCCCTGGCTTCGCACGTTGAGGGGCCTTGGCATCGCAACCAGTTGAGGGCATTGATACGTGGGGTATATCAGTTTTCCGAACCTACTGGATGAATGGACTTAATTAAGAACTCTGCTAACATTATCATCGCATCGCATTAGTTAGGTTGGCGACTCGGCAATCGAGGTCGCTCTGAGGGAGTGTTGGTCATACGTGATTGTTAAATGGAGTCGCTCGAGGGAGTGTTGTGGCGATGGCATGCATCATATCATTCGTCATGCATGCGTATTAATAAGATTAGTTAAGTGTTTGGGAATGATTGATTTTCATTAAATTCATAATATAGCTGATGCTTGTTACAACTTAAGACCAATAACACCCACTGAGTTGATCACTCTCTCCCACTCTGGGACAGTGTTTTAAAATACCAACCAGACTCTTCAGTAGTTGCAGGTGACGCTGAGTACGAAGAGATTTGCGGCACGAGCCTGGATGAGGAGGACGAGCTGTCCTACTTCCAGCTGATGGGCGATTTTTCATAGGTTTAGCAGACGGATTTCAGATCGTTGGGTGTTGGACTCAGCACATCATTCTTTTTGGACATATTTTTGTATTTTTGTTGGGCGACGCCGTGTACGACCCATTGACATTATTTTGGACTTATATACATTTAGCCACTTTCAATTCAGTAGACTTGTTGTAATTGTGATTCATGCTTCAAGTAATTCCATACTACGCATTTAAACCTGATTAAACGCATATTAATGAAATCAGTTATAAGTGATGCCCGGGAACTTGGGAGTCGAGTGTATGCATGACCCCCAATATTTAGGGTGTTACACCTTCTTCACGAAAAGATTCCAAAAGAGAATTGGGATCTCGTGGCGTACGGTGATACAAGTGGCCCGGCCTTTCTCTTGCTTTCCCCCTCTTTCTCAATCCATCTGTTGAAATATCGATTCCCTTCCCCGTATGTCACGACGCACACAAATTCGTCATTATCACACCAAACTACAGATATACAATTGATCGACACCGTTCATTTCCTGTAGATTACTGGGATTGAAACAACTCTTGTTTCAGGTCGTCTGCATTTGCTTATATATTAATCGTCCCGATCAAATAATTGTGGCCCATCGTTCTTGTGACCAAATGATGGAGTGTTCCAACCGTCCAATCATCTCTACATGTGGGCCCCGATGTCACGCATGCTGCTTGATCGTTTCGACTCACCCCAACTGTACATAGCTTTCTCCACATAAAACTTCAGCGATTCGTGCGAAGACAGGTCAAAGAGGTGAATCGCGGTATATGTGCCAACAACGTATCACACGTGTACGAGATCCAGGAAAATAATCATGTAGAGTCGGCCGAGAAAATTCCAGATCTCATAAATCAAGGCACCTTTTTCATCAGATGGGCCACAATCATGGGAGGAAACATGTACGACTAGAAAGAAAAGGGGAACGGATTGGCTACTCCCCCTGCCATCAGCCTCTTGGCTGATGGTCGGTGCTCTTTGGGCCCCACCATGACGTATGTGCTTCATCCATTCCGTTCACTCATTTTTATAGATCATTTTAGGGCTTGATACAAAAATGATAAGAATATAAATCTCAGGTGGACCACACCATACGAAACAATAGTGATTGGACATCCACCATTAAAATCCTCCTAAGGCCCACTGTACTATTTATTTGACATCCAATATGTTTGATTAAGTCATACAGACCCAGATGAAGGGAAAAAACAAAGATCAGCTTGATCCAAAACTTTTATGCCCCCAAAAAGTTTTTAATGGTTGAAATTCATTCAACACTGTTTCCTGTAATGTGGTCCACTTGAGATTGGGATATACCTCATTTTTTCTCTCATGCACTAAAATGATCTAGAAAAATAGATGGACGGCATGGATGAAACACATACATCATGGTGGGGCCCACAAAGCACCGTCCATCAGCCGTTGGCTAGTGGCAGGGGGAGTAGCCAATCCGTTTCCAAAGAAAAGCAGCAACGGCCTATATTAACAGTGAACTTTGGCCCCTGTAGTGATGGAATCGACCTGGCTTTTGGAACTGGGCATACTCAATATGCGACCGCACCTTTTTTATGGCTAACATTTTTTACACGTGTGATGAGTTACCAAGCGTTCCTATAATCACCTCTTTAGCTATCTTAGTTCATAAAATACCATTTGTTAGGGAAAATGTGTTGGGGGCCTTGCACAAAACCTTAGAATCTAGCCTCCCAAAACAAACCAGAATTATGGATAATAAAGTAATAAAAATAATCAATGCGTCAATCACACACCACACAAAAGATTTTTACGTGGAAAACCCTTAAAGAGGTAAAAACCACGGGACCTCGCCAGATCAACAATCCACTATGAAGTAGAATGTTACAAACCTCTTCACTCACGCAGGAGTGGAAAAAAAATAAGAGAAACAAAGAAAACAGAGAGATCTCACCGATTACGAGGACATAGAAGCGCTGAGATATAGATTGCACAATAGATAACCACCACGAGCATAATCTCCCTTTTATAAGCTTCATCTCTCTCTTTTCCTCTCTCTCTCTCACCTTTGATACCCCTAAACCCTTTAGCAAATTCCTTGTAAAGCTTTAGGAAACCCTCTTGTCATACCTAAAAGCCCTAGGTACCTCCTATTTATAGTTTTAAGAAACTCATTTCCGCATCTCAGTTACGAAAGGACTTGCGAGATGAAATCCACGCAAAATCGCGGAACGAATCTGCGTAACTACGACTGGTCGTGACGAACCTACGATCGGTCGAGCGCCACCCACGACCGGTCGAGTACATCCTTCAACAGGTCGAGCACCCTGGAAACAAATAACCCAAAGTCGCTGGAGTTCGAGTCGTGTCAGGGCTCGTCTTCCACGACTGATCGTGCACATCCTTTGACTGGTCGAGCAGGGCTCACGACAGGTCAAAAAAACCCATCAAATCTCTCCCTTTTTGACCCAGGAGGGATCTACCTTCTTCAAGCCAGCCAGGTTTCTACAAACCCCAAACTTGTCCTTGAGTAAAGCCTTGGTCATCATGTTTAACCCATTATCGTCCGTGTGAACCTTCTCAAGCTATAACACCTTCTGTTCCAAAGTATCCTTGATCCAATGATACCGAATCTCTATGTACTTTGACTTGGAATGCTGACTTGGATTCTTGCTCAAGTGTATAGCACTCTGACTATCGCAATAGACCACGTGCTCCTCTTACTTCAGGCTAAGTTCCTGTAAGAACCTCTTCATCCAAAGCATCTCTTTACATGCCTCTGTGACTACAATGTACTCGGCCTCTGTCGTCGACAATGCTACGACCTTCTGTAGCTTGCTCTGCCAAGAAACCGCTCCCCCTGTAAACGTGAACATGAACCTTGATGTAGACTTCCTGGAGTCTATGTCACCTGTCATATCTGCATTTGTGTAGCCCTCTAACACAGGTTTTTCGTCACCATAGCATAGGCTCAACCTGGATGAGCCTCTTAGATACCGCAGTATCCACTTAACCACTGCCCAATATTTTTTGCCAGGATTGGGAAAATATCGGCTGACAACACCAACCACATATGCTATGTCTGGGCGTGTACACACCATAGCATACATCAAACTTCCTACCGCTGACGCGTAGGGTATCTTCTGCATCTCTTCCACCTCTGCCTTCGTCTTGGGATACTGCCTGTCGCTCAATCTGAAGTGACCATCTAGTGGAGTACTAACTGGCTTCGCTGCATTTATATTGAACAGCTCTAGGACTTTCTCAATATACCGCTCTTGTGACAGCCAAAGCTTTCTGCTGCTTCTATCATGGGTTATCTCTATTCGTAGGATCTGTCCAGCCGGGCCCAAGTCTTTCATCGCAAAAGACTTACCCAACTCCTGTTTCAGCCTGTCGATCTTCTTGATGTCTTTTCCCATGATGAGCATGTCATCAACATATAATAGCAGAACTAAGAAATCACCATCTGAGAACTTGCGCGTGAACACACAGTGGTCCGACTCCGTTCTGTCATACCCATGCTGTAATATGAACGAATCGAACTTCTTGTACCATTGTTGTGGAGCTTGTTTTAGCCTATACAAGCTCTTCCTCAGCCTACACACCCTATGCTCATTGCCCTTGACTTTGAACCCCTCTGGTTGGTGCATGCAGATCTCTTCTTCCAGGTCACCATGGAGAAAGACAGTTTTAACATCTAACTGCTCTATCTCCAGATCCATGCTAGCCGCCAACCCAAGCAACACCCGTATGGATGTCATCTTCACCACTGGTGAGAATATCTCCTCGAAGTCTATGCCTTTCCTCTGACCAAACCCTTGCACCACAAGTCTGGCCTTGAACCTCGTCTATGAATTCTTCTGCTCAATCTTCTTTTTAAACACCCACTTGTTGCTCAGAGCTTTCTTGCCCTTAGGCAGTTTCACCATATCATAGGTGTGGTTCTTATGCAAGGATTCCATCTCCTCTTGTATAGCTTTCAAGCACTCCCCCTTATGCTCGTCGGCTAGGGCCTCAGAATAATCTTCTGGCTCTCCCCCATCAGTCAACATAATGTACTCATGTGGCGAGTACCTCTTGGACGGCTGTCTGTCCCTAGATAACCTCCACACCTGTGACTCAACAGGTGGATCAAGTGGGGGCTGGTCCCCTGGTCTATCTTCTGAAGGAACTCCCTCATCCTCTGCACCTTGTTGTACTCCCTTGTCATCAGGCATCATGGGAGGAATAACCGGATCCATGTCCTCTAGCTCACCTGAACTAGGTTGGTTCTTCTCTGGCTTAGCAATGTCTTCTATACACTGATCTTCAAAGAAAATCACATCTCTGCTCCTGACGAGATTCTTCTCGATCGGATTCCATAACCTGTAACCGAATTTTTCATCACCGTACCCTAAGAACACACACTGCCTGATCTTCATATCGAGCTTGGACTTCGCTTCCTTTGGTACATGAATGGATGCCCTGCATCTAAACACCCTGAGATGACCGTACGATGGATCATGTCCAGTCCACACCTTCTCAGGCACTTCTCAATTCAACGGGGCTGATGGAGACCTGTTTATCAAATACACTGTCGTGTGCATTACTTCTCCCCAAAAAGTCTTGGGCAATTTCACATGGGATAACATGCATCTGATTCTCTCTACATTGGTGCGATTCATTCGCTCAGCTACACCATTATGCTAGGGGGTCTTGGGAATCGTCTGTTCATGCCGCATACCCACGGACTTGCAGTACTCATGAAAGTCGCCAATGTATTCACCACCATTGTCAGTGCGATTGCACTTTAATGATATACCTGTCTCTCTCTCGACCATAGCATGAAACAATTTAAACACACCAAAGATCTCGTCCTTGGATTTCAAAGCATAAACCAAAACCCTCCTAGATGCATCATCTATAAAAGTAACAAAATACAATGCCCTACCCAAGGTTTTTGTCCTCATAGGACCACAAACATCAGAATAAACCAAATCTAATGCGTGCACTTTATTAATATGAGAAACATATTTAATAAATGAAACTTTATGTTGTTTCCCTGATAAACAATCAAGACAGGTTTTGAGAGGTGTACCTATCACGTCTGGAAGGAGCCACTTCTTTGCTAGTACCTGAAGCTCTTTTTCACTCATGTGACCTAGACGCTTGTGCCACATGTCAATAGCTGAATCTTTCGCTGCGTTCAACCCACCCTTGCACATACTGATACTTGCCTTGTAAATGGTGCAACACTTCTTTCCTCTGGCCACGATCAACGAGTCATTGATGAGCTTCCATCACCCACCAGCAAATCGGCTTTCATAGCCATTATCATCCAACCTTCCCGCCGACATCAAGTTGAGGCAAAGGTCTGGGATATGCCTCACATCCCTGAAAACCAATGTACAGCCCACATCGGTCTTCACACAAATATCACCGACTCCCATGATTTTTGATACGCCAGAATTTCCCATCTTCACAGTCCCATAGTCACCCGACTTGTAGCTTGTGAAGAAGTCCCTACGTGGAGTCGCATGAAAAGTAGCTCCCAAGTCTATCACCCAGTCGGTGTCCAGACTCGTAGCCGTGAGACATACATCATGATCTGCAAAAAGAATAACTACAACGTCGCCATCTGAAGCGACCGCAGTGGAATCTAATTAATCTTTCTTCCCTTTTTCTTTCTTGTCGTTCTTCTTACCATGACATTCATGCTTGTAGTGGCCCTTCTTGCCACAATTCCAGCAATCAATATCCTTTATGTTACTCGACTTGCCTCTTGATTTATCTCGGGCCTTCTCGCACTTCCTGTTCTTTCCTCTCCCCCGTTCCTGTTTCACAAGAGCCTCTTGCTGAGTAGACCCCTGAGACTTCCTCTTTGTCTCTTCATTGAAGAGACAGCTAGTTACCTGTTCCATGGATATCCTTTCGTTTGGCGCAGAGTTACTTAGAGACACCACCAATTTCTCCCAACTGTCAGGCAATGAACTAAGCAAAAGTAAAGCCTGCAATTCATCATCCAGGACCATCTTCATAGAGGAGAGTTGGTTCACTATATTGCTGACCTCATTCATGTGCTCGGCCACAGAACCACCATCCTTAAACTTGAGATTAACAAGTCGTCTTATCAGAAAAATCTTATTACCGGCTGTCTTCCTCTCATACAACCCTTGTAATTTCAGCCATAGGCTAGCGGCTGAGGTTTCCGTAGACACATGGTGGAACACTGAATCATCCAACCATTGTCTAACAAACCCCATCTCCTTTCGGTCCATTTTCTTCCAATCATCATCAGACATATCCTTGGATTTTGCTGATATGCCTAAAATTAGATAATATAGGTCCTTGCAATAAAGCAAGTCTTCCATCTTCCATATGGTCCAGTTAGAACCATTGAGGCTGATCATCCTTGATGAGCCACCTTCCATAATTCAAAACCGATCCTACCCGTTCAATGAACTTAGCTTTGATACCACTTTGTTGGGGGCCTTGCACAAAACCTTAGGATCTAGCCTCCCGAAACAAACCAAAATTATGGATAATAAAGCAATGAAAATAATCAATGCATCAATCACACACCACAGAAGAGATTTTTACGTGGAAAACCCTCAAATAGGTAAAAACCACGGGACCTCGTCCATATCAACAATTCACTATGAAGTAGAACATTACAAACTTCTTCACTCACACGGGAGTGGATAAACAATAAGAGAAACAAAAAAAACAGAGAGATCTCACCGATTACAGGGACGTAGAAACGCTGAGATATAGATTGCACAGTAGATAACCACCACGAGCATAATCTCCCTTCTATAAGCTTCCTCTCTCTCTTTTCCCCCTCTCTTTCACCTTTGATAGCCCTAAACCCTTTAGCAAATCCCTTCTAAAGCTTTAGGAAACCTCTTGTCATACCTAGAAAGCCCTAGGTACCTCCTATTTATAGTTTTAGGAAACTCATTTTCGCATCCCAGTTGCGAAAGGACTTGCGACACGAAATTTACGCAAAATCGCGGAACGAATCTGCGTAACTACGACTGGTCATGACGAACCTACGACCGGTCGAGCGCCACCCACGACCGATCGAGTACATCCTTCGACCGGTCGAGCACCCCAGAAATAAATAACCCAAAGTCGCTGGAGTTCGAGTCGCGTCAGGGCTCGTCTTCCACGACTGGTCGTGCACATCCTTTGACCGGTCGAGCAGCGCTCACGACCGATCAATGACGGGTCAAAAAACCCATCAAAATGAGCTGGCCCACGGGAGCTCGTGGGACCGAGACTGGACACGACTCATTGGGCTAATGGTAGGGAAAAAGCAAACCTTCCGGCTGGCTATTAAGGTCGGAACGATCAAGGTCGACATGATTAAGGTCGGCACAACTTTGGATGGACTCTCCGACATATAACCATAGAGGTTATCAGGCCTCATGAAGAAGTTAAGGACTACAGAAACAGGAGATCACAAGGACATCACAAGAACTCTTGATTCGCTTAGTCGTCGAGACGAAACCGACCTTCTTATAGCTTGGCCAGTATGTTCTTCTGCATCGTGGCTTTTACCAAGCCGACCTTAATCGCAGCTTGGACAACCATACCCCAGTTTCCGAGCGTAAACCGACCTAATCTGATGGAAGATCTATCCAATCTTTCCTCCAAGGATCGTGAAAACTGTTTTGCGATCGGTTCGGGATTCCGAGATCCCCTCCGAGGATCCCGGGAGATCTATTATGCGTTAGGAGTCCTAACGCTTCTACAACAAGCACCTACTAAATAGGGAAGTTCTCTCTATGCTACTACTTCCCTCCAACTATAAATAGATGCACCTCTAATAGTGAAAGATACGCTTACATAACCTTTTACGCTAAACCGTTTCTACAAAGACCCAGATTCCTGACTTTGGTATCGGAGGGTCCCCTGCACCAACCAGGTCTTCCTTGTTTCGTTCTTTTCGCAGGTATTCGAGGGTCCAAGTAGAGTTAACCAGAAAACAACATCAACATCCTTGATTATCAGGGTCGAAAAGTAGAGATTAACTACTAATCATACTAGGGTCATTCTCGTAAAATTTCTTATTCATTTGCAAGAGTTTGTTTCACCTATGCCGCGACTCAAGATCCAGCATGCCTTATTGGGCAACATGCTCAATAGCCTAATGCTCTAAACCGTCCATATTTTAGAATCTATATCACATGTGCCATCCTGTGAAACTTACACTAAATGAATGATCTTGATCATTACTATCATTAGACGTATTTAGAAAATGTTAGACATATTTAGAAAATGAAAACAAGATTTCAATGGCTTGCGTTCAACTCTCGTCTACTTGAGAGTGCGGATTTGGAAATCCTAAATTCAGAGTCCCATGAATTTGAAACCCTCCTGGCACCCTAAATTTATTATCAGCTTTAACCCAAAAGTAGCTGTACGTTGTATATTTAAATGGGTTGAATTTAATTACTAAATCAAATTTGATATATCTAATTAGTGAAAGTATGTATTGTTTGATAGAATGGTTATAATAAGCCCACCAAAAAATATATTTTGACTGAAAATGATAAAATTTTAAGTCTTGGATGGGCTGTACACGCAAAATCATGATCAAGTGACTAACCAACAATTTTTAACCATTGATTTACATGAACAATGTTTGAACGGTGATGATCATCATATTAAACTAATTATAGTGATGCAATTGATAATCTAATTATTTCGGGATATTATTAGTGGGCCATGTGCCCAATGAATTATTAGTATAGTAACACACGTTGTACATACAACTCTTGGAAGGATTTTAAGATGCAATCCATGCTTTCACGTGAATTTCATAACTCCTATTGTAATCGAGGGACTGGGGGATTTGAAATCCCCTCAAATCCATGGTGCCAAACGGCCCTTAAAAAATTGACGTATAGGATTATCAATGAAGCGCGATTATGTGAAGGGAGATTAGATTATCGATGGTAGTACAGAACAAATGGGCAATTCAAATCATGTAGGGTCCAGTGGCTCGCGACACACGATGGAATCCCAGTCGCGACTGAGGGAAAACGAACTATTTATTTATTTCCCCTTCTTTTTAAAGAGGAGTTGGCGCTAGGAAGCTACGAGGAAAGAGCCGAAGATGACCGTTCGATAGCAAAAGAAGGAAAAAAAAAAGGAGCAATTTCGTCTGTTAAATTCTCATTCTCATTCTCAGTTCGAAGAAAGAAACAAGTAGAATTTTCTTCGCTTGGTTTCCAAGCCATCTTCTCATTCTCTTCTCTCTCAAGGTTCAAACGCAACCCTTTCTAACTTTTTCTTTATGTTCCCTGTTCATCTTTACCTTTTTCCGGTTTTAATCATGTTTCACTCCTCTTTGCTCTATTGAAGGAATTTTATTTATTTTTCGCCTGAGAAACGAACGTCGTTCGGAGCGGGGACTCCTCGGTAAGATTTCCAGCAATTTTTTGTGGATTTTTTATTTTTATTTTTTTGGTTTGATTATTATAAGGAATGAGTTTTCTTTGTTGGGTTTTTGATGTTTTGGTTTACATGAAATGGGTGTTCGATTTAGAGTCTATTTATTGTGATTTTATTGAGTTTCAGTTATTCTAATGAAAAGATAAAAAGAGGGGAAAAGTATTCCAAATTACTAGGATGAGTTTATTGATACATATTTGATTTAGTAAATGGGATATTTTGGGTTTATGGTTTAATGGGTGATATATTACAGTTGGGTTGTCGACGAAGAAGCGGAGAGTGGAAAAAAGGTGAAAAGAGAGTAATTTTATTATGTTTTTAGTTGTTAAAAAGTGGGGTGGTTACAGGTTTTGATGATTCAATTGGGTTTCTTAGCAAGATAGAAAATAGAAGGTAAAGGGTGATAAAAAAATAGGATTTTTATTGGGTTTTAATTGTTCATTGTGTTTCTAACCAGGATGCAAAATAGATTTTTTTTTTTTTTTTTGATAGTTGAACTGAGTTTCTTAGCAATATGAAAATATAACGAAAAGGGAACATAAAAAAGAAAGGATTTTATTGGGTTTTTCCAGTTGAATTGGGTAGAAGGACTTTATTGGGTTTTTCCGGTTCAATTGGGTAGAAGGATTTTATTGGGATTTTCCAGTTCAATTGGGTAGAAGGATTTTAATGGGATTTTCCAGTTCAATTGGGTAGAAGGATTTTATTGGGTTTTTCCAATTCCATTGGGTAGCTTTGCGGGAACATAAAATATGGAACAAAAGGAAATGGGTTCGGGTTTCTAGTAGTTCAATTGGGTGGGTAGCTTTGCGGGAAGATAAAATATGGAACAAAAGGAAATGGGTTTGGGTTTCTAGTAGTTCAATTGGGTTTCCTAGCATGAAGCATTCATGTGGATAGAATAAAGGAGTTATTGTTATATTTTAAATTGTTTTAAAGCAAATTAGTGTTTCAAAATTTCCATCGGGACGGGCCGTGGCCATGGCCATAGGTGTGCGCATGCCCTACGGATGTGTCTTTTCACGTGAGTTCGAAGGGTTGCACCTTTTCGTATTTTGTTTTGAAAAGTTGTATCTTCTCAAGCCCAAGGGTCACACCAATTGGGTTTAAGCCCAATAGTGGCAACCCTTTTTGAAAGGGTATCTCTACACCCTTAAGGGTGTCTTCACAAAGTCTATAAATAAACTCTCTCATATGTTTTAAATATAAGAAACAAGTTCAGTTTTGGTTTAAATATTTTCTGGTTTGGGTTGAGACTGCAAGCGGTTTGAGCCCGTGTATAGTGAGTGCACCACTGGGACCGGGTGATAGTCGTTGTATCCTGGAGGTCGATTGCCCGTTGAATCCTGTTGCACTTGGGATGTGGTCCAAGGAGGGCAAATTCGATTTCAAGCCGAGTAACTCAAGTCACTCCTCGACTTCTACAAACCGATAAGTTTTCTCTTTTTCACATTTTAATTTTATTTTGTCTAAATAGTTTTCCAAACTGTAAAATCCAACAATTTTGAAATCGAATTTTGTTTGGAAAACTATTTAAGAATTATGTTTACATCTATCTTGTTGGAATATCCTAAAAGGAAACCACACCAACCCGATTTGTGAGCCACGACCCATATAATCTAGAGTTGTCATATCCCGCCTAATGGCTAGGATCTTGTAGATACCTGTTATACGAGTTCTTTGCACCACTTGTACAAAATCATGTATAAAAGTGAACGTATGCAGAGAACTTTAGATCTTGATATTTACAAATGATCAAGGTCTGACAGATCAAACTGTGCGAAGTTTTTTGGTGTGCATATTTTGTACGTTTCGGCTCATGCTTCAATGATCCATACCATTAATTTGGATCCAATAGTTGATGGGGAAGGTTGGACTACTAATCAAACATATGAGAGGCCTGGATTCCTGGACAATTGGCTGGGTTCATTGTACCCCTGTTGGCACAGAGCATGATCCTCAAGTTGTCAGATGGGTTAGGCTAAGGCCATCTTGTGCACTAGAGCTATGACCTATAGATGGCCTTTATGTCCTAAACACATGTCATTCTATTACACGCATGTAAAATCCAAACAATCTATAGTGCCTACCTCTTGGATAATGTCAGACCTGTTCGCTCGTAAGAAAGGCTGCATTTAGTAGATTTTCTCAAAATAATGATATGACATTAAGGAGCCTTTCTTTTTCGATCTCTAAATTGCAAATTATTTTCTCATGGCTTGAGCCAAACGTAACCTGCACATGAAAATAAATCAAACTGCTGCACCACACTGAGTAGGATATACAATGAGGATCAATCCCAGAATGCATTTCAAAATGGGATTTTGTGTTGGGATTTCCACCATATTAGGAATTTTTCTTTATAGACCACCATGCATGGTTAAAAAGAAAACATTGGAAGAAGAAATGTGAAAGGAACTCGAGAATGCAATTTTCCAAAGCATCCTCCAAAATGAGCCTGATAGGTCGATGGTGTGGTCATTATCCCATGAGCCCACTAGTTCCTCACATGCGGATGGTTAGTATTCCTTGTACAGCCAACCGAATGAAAGGTCTAAATATGTCCGTACATGTCGAGAATGAATTCTTGGTCTTGAGAAATGTTGTTGTTGATTATGTGCCTCCCCATCATTTTCAAGTTGGTGCACCCCTTAGGAAGGGTTCTAACAAGGAGCCTCTGATGGTTATAACCGTTCTATCTGAACTTGACATATTGCATGAGAGCAAACGACATTTCCCTCTCACATGCTTTACAATATTCTCTCCACATAGCCTTGCACAAGTAGAGCCCATGACCCTTGATCTAGTCCATTGATCTGATGGACCTCACATGGGATGGACTGTCCAAAAGATCTCCTAGATATTTCAATCTTAACCTATCCATGATCCATCTCTAATATAAAACCAGATGGTTGAAAAGAGAAATTCAGCAATGGTCCACTATAATTTAAATTGGGCTCAAATGCACTCTGTAGGATCTTCAATCTTGGGAATGTTTTGGCCAGCCTATCCATGGTGAGGTGCTATAAACAATGGTCACAAGCACTTAATTTATATGAAAAGATCAGTCGTCAGGTGTTTTTACCATGTAGAGATGGACATGCCATCTAAGTGATGGGTTTTGGTACAAGAGTTTTTAAAGAAAAAAGGAAGAATCCAGCATGGGCTTTGAATTGGTTATGAAGTACATAGTTCAGACGGTCTCGATGTGCAAATAAATTTCAAACATATGAGGCAATAACTTATTAAGGTGATGATTTGTAGCTGGTCTGAAAGGATGATTAGCCACACTGAACTAAGACATAGCCAAACTCCTATGGGAGGTAGTAGTGGTGAATTTTATTTATTTTTACTAGGCGAAAGCCTAATGACACAATGTCACGTGGAGGTAGAAGGCCTATGGGTCATAAACTTTTAAATCATCTGACTAAATGACTATCTAAAAGATTAGTCAATGATGCATCAAAGGGAATGCTGCTGAGCCTAATATATGAGCTGCCAGTGTCAGCAATACAAGTGGAGATCCAATGAGATAGGTTCAGTGGGTAAACAATAAGATACGAGGTAGACAATTGCACTGATATAAATGAGCCCCTTCTATGGTGTAGCAATGCGAGCAGCAATGAAGAAGGATGAGTTTTTGAACTCTTAATGAATCCATAGCCATATATTTGGTGGTGTACCCAATTGTTGCGTACACTTGATGAAATTCACCTATATGGGTGTAGAGGTGGAGGCTGCTTCCTATGAGGATCTAGGCAAATTCTCCAGCACACTCATGAAATTTAGGTAATGGTGCATGACCAAAACGCACCGAATCACAGAATCACTTATAGTGGAAAAGTCGTGTGAGTGACATGTACTTGCGATTTACATAAAAAAGTGAGGTTCAAGACTATGGTGTCACCAAATTCCTATAAACATGTCTTGTTTACTCTAATGTCGGTTCAAGTCTATGGTGACACCGGCACCATTGCGCAACTCTTCCATATTAACCCGAAATGTTATAAATTTTGAAACATGTGGGGGATTGTTATATTTTAAATTGTTTTAAAACAAATTAGTGTTTCAAAATTTTCGTAGGGACGGGCTGAGGCCGTGGCCATAGGTGCGCGCGTGCCCTTTGGATGTGTCTTTTCACGTAAGTCCAAAGGATTGAACCCTTTCGTATTTTGTTTTGAAAAATTGTATCTTCTCAGGCCCAAGGGTCACACCAACTAGGTTTAAACCCAATAGTCACAATCCTTTTTAAAAGGGTGACTCTACACCCTTAAGGGTGTCTTCACAAAGTCTATAAATAAACTCTCTCATCTGTTTTAGATATAAGAAAAAAAGTTCAGTTTTGGTTTAAATATTTTCTGGTTCGGGTTAAGACTGCAAGTGGTTCGAGCCTGTGTACAGTGAGGGCACCACTGGGATCGGGTGATAGTTGTTGTATTTTGGAGGTCGATTACCCATTGAATCCTGTTGCACTTGGGACGTGGTCCAAAGAGCGAAAATTCGATTTCAAGTCGAGTGACTCACGTCACGCCTCGACTTCTACAAACCAATAAGTTCTCTCTTTTTCTTTTTCTTTTTTTCATTTTAATTTTATTTTGTCTAATCCAACATTTATTAGGTATAACGCCTGTATTTTTTAAAATAAAATTAAAATTAAAATTTTTTAAATTTAATTTTGAGTGAGAAAGAGATTCGCCGATCTCATCTTATCCCTCCTCTTATCTCTCTTTATCCAAACTCTCACTCGTATCTCGTACTCTCTCAACGAACCATCTCTCTTAAAGAGGGAGCGTGTGAAAACAAGAGTCCTACTGAGACTCAAAGAACCAAAGAAAGAAATTCATAGAAAAAAACGAAAGGGAAAGTGGGAGAGGTTTTTGGAATTCGTCTATTCAGGTTAGTATAATGATTTTTCATTTGTTTTCTTTTTGCAATAGTTTTATTCGGCATTAATCTACACATTGGACGGATTGGATCAATTAAACATCCATTGTGTATGTTTAACTCATCCATGTGGAAAGGTACACTGATGTGTATGGCTTTAGAGCTGATGTGCAGAAGGTGAGATTTTTTCATGATGGATAACAATCGATATGATCCGTACAGTTCATGAGTTTTCTAATACTCAATTATGTAATAATTTTAAGAATCAGGCCTAGTTAACAACTCAAGGGACCGTACCGATCATAGATTTACTAAAGTTCTTCCTTAATTTAAGGAAATTGAATTAATACCGGAAGAGTAATTATTTGTGCAAGCTACAACTTGGTACATATAATTATATGATATAATCTGAAACGTATGATTAAATCCTCACCGTTCATCAGATTCTTAAGAACAAAATAAATTAAAATCTTAAATTTCAAACCAATCGAACCATTGGATGGGCCGCATCGATCTGAGGAAATGGTAGACAATGAATCATATGTTAATTTATTGTGTGGAACCATTGGATGGTTGAGATTTAACTCGATCTGGATAGACTATCAAAATCTAGATATCAGATGATGATGATGGCATCCAGATTTGATGATTGATCTAATCATCTAGTGGGCCGCATTGACTAATCAATGTGATCATTAAGAATTGTAATAAATCAAGGTATGGATAGTTGGATCATGATTATCATTGATTGTCCCTTGAAATTGATCAAGCGACGATCAATGGTTGGCCTTGATCCATCTACCAAAGGTAATTCGAACCTTAAAATATCAAAATAAATAAATCCCAAAAAATTCGTGTAAATCATCACAAACTGCATAAATTCGGAATTTTAGGGTTAAAATAGAATTTTTCGTGAAGTCAGGGGGTTCTGGCATAATATCACAGAATGCTACCCGAACTTTCAGAAAAATCAACTTTCAGGACTGTTATTGAAAACAGCTTGAATCTGCAAAAATTTTAGTGGGCTAATTCTAATAGCACCTTAATGTTTGCAATATTGTTTTCTAATTTAAGAATTCATTTAAATGAGACATCTTAAATGGATTTAGATCAATCAAAGGTGGGCCCCACCATGTGAACTAGTAAGCTTAAAAAAAAAAATTCATTCATGTGATTTTAGGGAATTCTAATTTAAATCAAACAATTGGTTTACGGAATCATCTTTACCGCATCAAGGTGAGTGATCCCGATGTATTTTCCCTTCATTAAGTTAAAATAGATTGATTGTTTGATATGTTGTATACTTATCCTGTTGTAGTTGTCATGTACTCTTACTTGATTTGGATGAACGTGTGATTTTTGCATTAATATAGTAATATTTGGATGAACGTGCGATTTCTATATTAATATAGTAATAATGATATGGTTTGATTAATGTGTTAGTATAATCAATTATCTGAATTACTGTATTGATGCAACATATATGTTGAATTACTAATTGGACATGAATTGAATGATATACCGATATTACTAGATAGCATAGGACTATGTTGATTCAAATCTAAAAATCGAAATGATTTATATAATGCATGATTCACGAGTATTTGATATACTTGTGTATCTGTCATTTGCATGCACAACACGTGTTGAATTCCTGAGCGACCTCCCTGTATGGTATACCTGGTAGAATCATTACCAGAAGCCCACTATGCTAGTGGAAGCCTACTCAAGGAGTAGATGCGGGCCTTGCCTGTGCCTACCAAATGGTAGAAGCCTGCCAAGGGACAAATGCAGGTTGGCGGGTTTCCAAATCAAGCAAGTGGACGGATTCCCACTTGATGCATTCACGCATTGCATAACATTTGCATTTTCTTTCTAAACTTATATTATGTATGATTGTTGTTATTCTATTCTAATTTGATGTGAAGAAACATGTCGGGACTTCTCACTAAACCTGGCTAACTTACCCTGTATTGATGTAAAACCGTACAAATGTGATTGAGGGTGAGCTAGGCGCTTAAGAACATAGTATGTGGTCGAGCCGGAAAATGACCTAGGGGACACGTGGCCCTACTTGATAGAGGAATAAGTTGCTGCCCTAGATCAGCTATGATTATCATTTTAATTCTATTTGATGTTTTTGGATTATTAATTATTTCGTTCAAGTTGTTAGACAAAATTTATTTTATTGCATAAGACCCCGAATGAGAGGGTTCTTAACTATGTTAATATAACTTAATAATCGATGATTGGAATTGATGGTTGATTTCTTATTCATGAGATGTAGCTGAGTATGAATGGAACTTAGATCTATGGTAGTAATACTAGCTAGGCGAATTTGTGTAAGCATATCTAATATTTTAAGTATACTTAGTGTAAAAGTCATGACATGAATCTCGGGTCCGGAGTATACGCCAAGTACCTGAAATCTGGGTCGTGACATTAGGTTTAAACTTTTAATAGTTTGATTGTGTTTCTTATTGAGAAGTGGAAAAGAAGAAGGGAAGAAGTTTTTTTGTTTTTTTTTTTTTTTTTTTTTTTTTTTTTTTTTTTAATTTATAAATTTGGGTTTTATAGTTCAAATGGAGTTCCTATATAGAAGGAAAAGTAGTAAGAAATATGAAGAGAAAATAATTTTTTTTTTTATTAGTTTTAATCTTTCACCTAGGGTCCTTGCAAGAAAAAAGAAGGAGAAGAAGTAGAAGAAGAAGAAAGATTTTCACTGAAATTCACTCTTGTAGTTGTTCAAGAAAAATCCAATAGCTACGCCTTCTCCATTCCCCCCCACCCAATAAGCTTATCAATATGACTTTATTTATTCCCTGCATTTTAAAATTTCTTGTCCTACTGCGTTCCACTGATTGAGTGCTACATTCATGCTTGTTGAAACTTATTTTATTTATTTATTTTTCTTCTTTTCTTTTCTTTTGAACTCTCATACAGGGATCTGAAATGGGTTCGAGGCGATTCACTTAGAATTTATCATGTAGCATGACCTTTGCACTATTCTATAAGTAACTTTCTGACGTGTTAAATGGAAGAAAAGCCATTTCCCGCATGGTCTTGGTCCGTCGAGCAGTGCTTGAAGGAATACAATGTCAAATTGGAAAAAGGCCTGAGTTCACATGAAGTTGAGAAACGTCGGGAGATGTACGGTTGGAATGAGCTCGTCAAAGAAAAAGGCAAGCCCTTGTGGCGGCTGGTGTTGGAACAGTTTGACGACGTGCTTGTCAAGATCCTGCTTGTTGCGGCTTTAATCTCATTTGTTCTCGCTTACTTACATGGGAGTGAATCTGGGGAAGCAGTCTTTGAGGCATATGTGGAACCACTCGTCATTGTCCTGATCCTTGTACTCAATGCCATTGTTGGAGTTTGGCAGGAGACTAATGCTGAGAGGGCTCTTGAAGCCCTCAAGGAGATGCAATGTGAATCTGCAAAGGTTCTTAGAGGAGTCTATGTACCGGACTTGCCTGCACGGGAACTTGTTCCTGGCGATATTGTCGAATTGAGGGTTGGAGATAAGGTTCCCGCTGACATGAGAGTAGCATCCTTGAAAACGTCGACTCTGAGAGTGGAACAGAGCTCATTGACTGGAGAGAGCATGCCTGTGATAAAAAGTACAAACCCCATATTCATGGATGACTGTGAATTGCAGGCAAAAGAATGTATGGTTTTCTCAGGAACAACGGTTGCAAACGGTAGTTGCCTTTGCATTGTTGTCAGCATTGGTATGAATACTGAAATCGGGAAGATACAGGCTCAAATACACGAAGCTTCGCTGGAAGAAAACAGCACGCCTCTGAAAAAGAAACTGGATGAATTTGGTGGGAGGCTAACAACTGCTATTGGGCTCGTTTGCCTTGTAGTGTGGATCATCAATTATAAATATTTTCTAACATGGGATGTTGTGGATGGATGGCCCACAAATTTCCAGTTTTCTTTTGAAAAATGCACCTATTATTTCAAGATAGCTGTTGCCCTTGCCGTAGCTGCCATTCCTGAAGGTCTGCCTGCCGTAATTACAACATGTTTGGCCTTGGGTACCAGGAAAATGGCACAGAAAAATGTGATTGTAAGGAAGCTTCCAAGCGTGGAGACCTTAGGATGCACAACTGTAATTTGCTCAGATAAGACCGGCACACTTACCACCAATCAAATGTCCGTGACTGATTTTTTCACATTGGGTGGCAAGACTTCAGCTTCCCGAGTATTTCATGTTGAAGGCACGACATACAATCCTAAGGATGGAGGCATTGTAGACTGGACTTACTACAATATGGATGCAAATTTGCAAGCCTTAGCAGAGATATGTGCAATATGCAATGATGCTGGGATATTTTCCAATGGGTCCCTCTTCCGAGCTACAGGCTTGCCAACTGAGGCTGCTCTCAAGGTCAGCTTTACTGCAATCACTGAAATTAGATATATAGGTTGTCAATGATAATTTAGTAGCAGCTTATGTACGGGATCCTTGGGTTTTCAGTTTGTAAAGGCGGGCCCATGGTTCAGTTATCCAGTGTTCCTGGTGTTGATGGGCTCTGTGATGGCTTGGATATGTGCTGAAAATTTCTCAGATTGGAAGATCCTCGCCTCCATTCCTTGGCCTTTATTCAGTTGAATGTGTACTATTTTTATTTTTAACCATCTATTTGCAGATCACCAACTGAAGGGTTCAGATTTCCCATCGACCAGCCCACTGGATCAATGGCCTCCATCTTCACTGAATTATGGGCCCACTATTATAAACTGAAAACCTAGAGATAATCTATCTTAGAATTGAGGATCATACAAGTCTTCTTTAGTGAATTGTGTGCTCCATTATCAGTAGGGAATGTAATAAGTAATGACATGAGTGTTTCTCATGGTTACTTTTGGAAGTAATATGACCGCATGCTTTTCTTGTATTATACTGATTAGTCTGATTATTTCATTTGTTTTGTTTTTCTAAAAGGTTTTGGTCGAAAAGATGGGTGTTCCAGACATGAAGGCGAGGAATAAAATCCGGGACTCGCAGCTCGCTGCAGAATATTCGATTGACCCCATCACCGTCAAATTACGTGAGTATAATCGTGCTATCCTATATTTGGTATCTGGTCCTCTTTTTATCCTGCAATGTTCACTTCTTAATCATTACTTGTTATTTTAGGCTGTTGTGAGTGGTGGATGAAAAGATCGAGAAGGATTGCCACATTGGAGTTTGATCGAGTCCGTAAATCCATGAGCGTTATTGTCCGGGAGCTTAATGGGCATAATCGTCTTCTTGTCAAGGTGATTATTTTTCTAAAAGCTTTTCTAGCATAATATTTTGATTTCTAGTTTCTGTTTGAATGAGTAATTCTTTTCTTCTTCTTCTTTTTTTCCTTTTTCTTTTCTTTTGAGTTATGGTGAGACCAGCTCCTTGAACCCTTGACCTTGGAGGGCATGTAGCCATTACATGGACCACCTAAGCAAAAGGCGAGGAATGGTTGGGTTCAATTTATTTTTGTGAAGTCTTGAGGGCATTCCTCAGAACTGTTACTCCTTGTCCAGTGTATGGTGTTTTAAACTAACTTAAAACTTTATCTAAGTTTATCTACCAATTCAATAAATGCTCCACATGGTTCTTTATCTGTCAACATTTATAGCATATAACATTCAAATTCATTGTGCAGTCTGCCGACCCCAATTAGTTGGGATAGGCTTAGATGATGATGATGATGATTCCTGGTTTAGTCCTATGTATTTATTTCTTGGTTTCTTACTCAAAGTTTATAGCTACTAGTATGCTTTGTTTCGATTGGTAATATACTTTTTTTCACACATACACCCACACCCCCACACACTCACACACCCACCCACACCACATGGGAACTTGATATCTGGTATGAACTTATTTCTATGGGCTGTGATCAAAGTCTGAAAACCCACAAAAACTGGACTTGACTTGAGTCTCTTGAAAAACTCAATTTGGGGCTTGGTCAAGACTATTTCATGGCTTGGTTGATTTGGTTCTCAAGTCTCAATTGAAAACTCAATAAACTAGCGAAAAATTGATTCCTCTCACTCTATGCCTCTAACGATATTTATAAATTTAAATGCTAAAATATCATTGAGTCTTGTATTCAGGACTTGAAGAAACTTGACTGAGTTACTTGACTTGACTCAACAGACTTCCAAATCTAGTTTACAAGTTTTAACACCATGGTTATGATCTCGGCAAACACAATTTTCAAATTAACAGCGTTTTCGTGCTTGTATTCTTTGTTTTTTTAATTTACAGGGTGCTGTCGAGAGTGTACTAGAGCGGACTTCGCAGGTGCAGCTCGCCGATGGATCAATTGTTCCAATTGATGAGCCATGTAGACAACTATTACTGTTGAAACTCCATGAGATGAGTTCAAATGGCTTGCGGTGTTTGGGTATGGCATTTAAAGACGACTTAGGAGAGTTTTCAGACTACTATGCTGAGAGCCATCCTGCCCACAAGAAGTTGCTTGATCCAGCAAACTACTCTGGAATTGAGAGTGATCTAGTTTTTGTCGGAGTTGTTGGTCTGAGAGTATGTACTCATTGTTGTAGTTTTTTTTTTCCCCAAGTTAGCTAATTCCATGTCACTTTAGATCCAATTCAAGTCCCTCTACGGGCCGCCACTTGTGCCCAGTTGGCACATGGGTGGAACACAGGAGCTGTCACCAGTTGAGTCCCACTGTGTTAGATGATCTAGACCAAAAATATGACCTGCCTACTCATTGGTGAGCTACAGTGTAACAAATGGCAAGTTTATGCAGCTCCATTGGTTTCATGCACTGTGGCCCTTTTATGAGTGGATAGGCCTGATTTTCATGCCATGGATCTACAAACTGTGGTCCATCTGATTAATGGATCTGATGTTGACATGAATGGCAATGCGTAGAGGGGCTGGGACCTACCCGTGCACGTGTAATTATCAAATTTTCCTTGGTGTGCCTGATTTTACGCTATATTTCTTGAGTTATTCTAATGTTTTGCACTATGAATAAAACAGGATCCGCCTCGTGAAGAAGTTCATAAGGCAATCGAGGATTGTAGAGATGCCGGCATCAGAGTTATGGTGATCACGGGCGATAACAAGTCCACTGCAGAGGCCATCTGTCGAGAAATTCGATTATTTTCTGACAGCAATGATCTCAGAGGGAAAAGCTTTACGGGTAAAGAGTTCATGTCTCTTCCCTCCAGACAGCAAATGGAAATCTTGTCGAAACCTGGAGGGCGGGTTTTCTCTCGTGCAGAGCCCAAGCACAAGCAAGAAATCGTTAGGATGCTCAAGGAAGCTGGTGAGATTGTTGCCATGACTGGAGATGGGGTAAATGATGCACCTGCGCTGAAACTGGCTGACATTGGAATTTCTATGGGTATCGCTGGAACCGAGGTAACATTAGCCTCACTCGTTACTATGTTCTGATGCACTCCATTTTTTTACGATTTTTTCTGGTAACACATGGTGTGGCCTTGCTTGAGGTTTGTTATGGTACAATCTGTCTAGAAATTAATAATCCTGTGAAAGTGCACTCATCCGTCCACTCACGGCATACATATGTGAATGTGGCATCCATGTTTGAGATCCAATGCACCCATCCGACTGACAGTGGGTGTCGCTATTGAGATGCCTTGGCCCAGAAATCAGGCTGGTCTACTCATCAAGTGAGCCAGCACACTCAGAAATGAAAGGTTAAGAACATTTATCATCACACCACATTGATTGTACATACATGGCCTATCAAATGACCAGACAAGCCTGACGTTTTTGCTAGTGTCTACATGGTTGGCTTGCATGTTTTAGCGTCTTGAATTACACAAGTGTGCTGTGATGGCACGCTGTTTTAGCATCTCGAATTGCACAAGTGTGCTGTGATGGCACGCTGTCATGAGTGCACTCCTCAGACATCTCCTGTGCCTATTTCTTTCTAGATTTGCCTTTTTTGGACAAAGTTCGGCCTACCCAGTCCCCTGCAAATTCACCAACGTGCAAGGATGCCTGATTCATGTCGAATCTGCCTATCTAATTGTTTTATTAACGGTTTAGCCAACTTTGTAACCGTGAAATTAGTCTTAAGCATGAGTGGTAGCAAGATTTATATCTATATCTTCTGACGCATTTTTCATTTTTCTACACTGCTTAAATATTTCAGGTTGCAAAGGAAGCATCGGACATGATTCTGGCAGATGATAATTTCAGTAGCATCGTATCAGCTGTTGCAGAAGGCCGTTCTATTTATAATAACATGAAAGCTTTCATCAGGTATTGCTATAGACCACTTGTGATCAAGGAATCAAAACTCGCTGAAACTGAGTCGCTTGGTTTCTGTTTAGGCCACCATTTTCACCTGTTTCAGTCAGTTGAGACAGTTTTCTGGTTGATTCTGGCTAGCAACGAGTGGTATTGCTGACCCATGATTCAATTCCTTCATTGCTTTAAATGAATTATTGACGGTTATTTTCACACCATGCAGATACATGATATCATCTAACGTGGGGGAAGTGATCTCTATCTTTCTGACCGCTGCCTTGGGCATTCCGGAGTGCTTGATACCAGTGCAGCTCCTTTGGGTTAATTTGGTCACTGATGGCCCTCCTGCAACAGCCCTTGGTTTTAACCCGGCCGATGTTGATATCATGCAGAAACCACCCCGCAAGAGCAATGACCCACTTATTAATGCTTGGGTTCTCTTCCGTTACATGGTGAGCACTTGTTACTTCTGTCATTTTTTGGTCACTAAGTGCAATTACATAGTACAAGATGTTCCAATCATCCCAACTTGATGTGACTTAGTTTGAACTTGTCAATTCTCATTGACTAATTCCTGCATCTGTATTCTCAGGTGATTGGTTCATATGTGGGCATTGCGACAGTCGGCGTCTTCGTCTTGTGGTACACCCAAGCGTCTTTTATGGGCATCGATCTTTCCAGTGACGGCCACACATTGGTCACTCTATCCCAACTCCGCACGTGGGGTGAGTGCCCCACATGGGAAAATTTCACAGCCACTCCGTTCTCGGCTGGCAGCCATTTAATCACCTTCTCTAACCCATGTGACTATTTCTCGCTTGGTAAGGTAAAGGCAGTGACTTTGTCGCTGTCTGTTCTGGTAGCGATTGAGATGTTTAATTCCCTCAACGCTTTATCCGAAGACAACAGCTTACTCACGATGCCGCCATGGAGGAATCCTTGGCTTTTGGTGGCAATGTCGGTTTCGTTCGGGTTCCATTTCCTTATAATCTACATCCCGCTTCTCGCGGATGTGTTTGGCATCGTCCCATTGAGTTTGAACGAGTGGTTTCTTGTTATTCTGGTTTCTGCGCCAGTAGTTCTCATTGACGAGATTCTCAAGTTTGTCGGTCGGAGACGAAGGCAGACAACCCGAAAGCAAAAGACGGCGTAACTAACATTGGGACATTGTCACAGGGCTTCATGCTCAGGTTTGAAGATCTTGTTCTGGTGACACTGGCTGGTTGGCAGTTTGGCTGTGGCAAATGGTCATGGAAGGACACCAAAACGGAAGTTGGCCATGTTACAGTAAATCCCGTTGGATAGAATGTCAAGATATATATATATATATATATATATATATATATATATATATATATATATATATATATATATATATATAAAACCTTTGTATCCCTTATCTATTTCTATCATCAAAGAGAAGTGAAATGATACTATAATACGTATGTTCATTTAAATGAAATCGCAGAGTTGGCAATTTAGTTTGTTTTGCCGATTATTTCATTTTTATCTTGGAATGCATTCCTTCTTGTTAGGTTGAAGTGTCTCTACGAACATGATGCATGTCGTGCATGGAATGTCGATTTCCATGGTTATGAGAGATCTTGTCGTTTTTCCTGATTTCTTGTTATTTTTTTATTTTTTTTATTTTTATGGCTACAGCTTTGGCCCAGTCGACTGTTGACCTTATAACTTTTTAATGCAGGGGCATTTTCATACCGGGCACGAGTGGGGTTGGCCGTGGGATGCAGGGACACACTCGGGGTGGGTGGCCCATGTGAGGCGAGTAGCTCATACAAGGTGGGCCCCACCCGTGTGAGGCGGTACTCATGTGATATGAGGCCCACGAGGGGATTTCGACCAAGGTCCTAACCTATGTGATGTGGGGCCTGAGCCATAAGATAAATGGGTTAATTCACCACACTCTATTAGTTTGAGCTGATTAATTCGTCATGCTCTATCAGTTTGAGCTTCTAGAGCAAGTGGTTGTCCAACATCAAAGTAGTATCGGAGTGCGATGTGTATCCATTGATTAGTGGCCTACCTAATCCGTTTAGAAAAAATACTTCGCTATTCCCTTTATTTGACAATTGTGGCAGATTAGATTATAAAGACAAACCATGGAATTTGCGTAGAAATCATTACACTTATCCACGATTAGTGTAAAATATAAGGTGACCATGATCTAATAAAAAAAAATTGAGATTTTTACTTGCTATCCAAATAGACCACCTTTTTAGCAATCTGCCAGTGAGTAGTGCTAGAGATGTAATCATCATAGTTATCCATTTTCAGACCATGGATTCCTATCTAATCATCATAGTTATCCATTTTCAGACCATGGATTCCTATCTAAACAAATGTGATTGAGGTTTTTTTTTTCATGGTGGTGTGTGAGATCCCGACCCATTCATCATGTGACACCTACCATGACCATGCCCTATCAAATGTTTGCCTGTCCAATCTGCTCATTAAAGGCATTACATAATTTTTCATGGAGAAAATAGAAAAATACGTGTTAATGAGGGCCTATATTCGGTTTACACATGCAATCAGGATGTGACGAGGATGTTTGATCTTTCAAATAAGAACACAGTTGATCATGATCCAACAATGAAAAGGTGTTTATATTTACCATATTCCTAGGGTATTGTAATGTTGACGCTGGACAATAGCTATCTAATTTAAAGCTAAGCTAGGCCATGCTAAAATAAAAGATAAAGGTAAAGGTAAAGACTGAAAATAAATTATGTTTGGTGCAGGCCTCAGGCTCTTCATTGTGATCTCCTTTTATAGCCTTTAAAGGCGGCAAAATTCCCGTTGGGTTTTCTTATTGGTACAGGTGTTGAGAAGTGGAGCCACATGCGCGGATTTCGTGTCGCAAGTCCTTTCACAATTGGGATGCGGAATGGAGTTTCGCGGATTTCATGTCGCAAGTCCTTTCGCAATTGGGATGCGTAAAGGAGTTTCACGGATTTCGTGTCGCAAGTCCTTTTGCAACTGGGATGCGGAAAGGGAAGTTGCCAAAATTATAAATTGGGGTCCCTAGGGCTATTCTGGGGTTAAGGTGAATATTCGGAAATATTTTTAAGGTGTGGGCAAGGGATTTTCTCTGTACTTCCAAGGGAGAGGTTAGTATATTGCCTTGTAATCTTTGTTCTTCATAGTGGAAGTTTGCATCCGTGGTTTTTTACCCTAGATTAGGATTTTTCCACGTATATCTTGTCTTGTGGTTTGTTTTGGATTGCTTTGGTCTGTTTCTAGTTTATATTTCTTCCTGTTTATCATTTGTGGGTGAGGCCTGAGATTGGATCTATGCTCACTGCGTTATTGGTGTGTTGTGCAACAACTGGTATCAAAGCTATTGGTTTAGTTCTATTAGGAGCGATGGCGGAAGATAGGAAAACTAGAATTGAGAAGTTTGATGGTTCAAACTTTACCTTCTGAAAGATGCAGATGGAGGATTATCTGTATCAGAAGGACTTCTATATTCCTCTAGGAGGAAAAGAGAAGAAACCAGAAAAGATGACAGATGAGGAATGGTTTTTACTGGATAAGAAGGCTTTAGGAACGATCCGACTCTCTTTGTCTAAGAGCGTCGCCTTCAATATATCTAAGGTGAAAACTACAAAAGAATTAATGGAAGCCCTAGCCACCATGTATGAAAAGCCCTCAGCATCCAACAAGGTTCATCTTATGAAACAACTATTCAACATGAAGATGTCAGATGGTGGGAGCGTGGCTGAACATCTAAACGAGTTCAATACAGTCACGAGCCAGTTGGAATCCGTTGACATTGTTTTTGAGGATGAGGTCAGGGCGTTATTGATCTTATCTAGTTTGCCAGACAGTTAGGATGGTTTGGTAATTGCTGTGAGCAATTCTTCAGGGTCTACAAAGTTGAAATTTGATGATGTGACCGGTCTAATTCTCAGCGAAGAATCTAGAAGGAAGGCATCAAGAGTTTCAGGGGATTCAGAGAATGCTCTAAACGTTGAAGGAAGAGGAAGATCGCTGAACAAAGAAGGCAATAAACACGGGCGTTCTAAGTCGAGGAAGAAGTCCAAGGGACCGAAAGACAAAGACGGGTGTTGGCATTGCGGCAAGAAGGGGCACATGAAACGTGATTGCAGGGCGCTTAAGAAACAAGAAGGAAACTCTCAAGGCGGGAAAGATTCAGTGAATCTATCTGAGGAGAGTGACACAGAGGCGTTGATCTTGTCTCTTGATGTGAGGAATGAGTCTTGAGTTATAGACTCGGGTGCTTCGTTTCATGCCACTTCATGTAAGGAAGTTCTGCGTAATTATGTATCAGGTGACTTTGGGAGAGTTTACCTGGGTGATGATGAGCCGTGCAGTATTGTTGGAAAGGGGGACATTCATGTAAATAAAAAAGACGGAACGGTCTTGAAATTGAAGGATGTCAGACATGTACCGAGTTTGAAACGTAACTTGATCTCTGTGGGGTAGTTAGCCGATACCGGTTATGTGACGACATTCACCAGTGATTCCTAGAAGTCACAAAAGGTGCCTTGGTGATATCTTGAGGCAAAAAGGAAGGTGCTTTGTACGTGACTTCAGGATCGTATAGTTCACTCGCAGTTGCATCAACTGGAGTGAATGGGCAGTTATGGCATTAGAGATTAGGACATATGAGTGAGAAATGGATGAAAGTGTTATTGTCTAAAGGGAAGCTACCAGGGCTAAAGTCTATTGATTTAGAATTTTGCGAGGACTGCGTGTATGGCAAGCAGAAGAGAGTAAGCTTCAAGAAGACAGGACGTGCTCCAAAGACGCATTTGTTGGAGCTTGTACACACTGATGTGTGGGGACCGGCACAGGTATCATCTTTTGGTGGCTCACTTTATTTTGTTTCATTTATTGATGATGCTAGTAGGAAACTGTGGATTTTTTTCTTAAAGCACAAATCTGATGTATTTGATGTATTTAAGAAGTGGAAAGTTATGGTAGAAAATAAGACAGGTAAAATAGTAAAATGTCTCAAATCTGATAATGGGGTAGAGTATTGTGATAAGAGATTTGAGGAGTATTGTGCAGCAAATGGAATCAAACATTAGAAAACAATTCCAGGGACACCATAGCAGAATGGTGTGGCTGAGCGCATTAACAGGACCATCCTTGAGCGCGAGAGGAGCATGAGGTTACATGTAGGGTTGCCCAAGATTTTTTGGGCAGATGCTGTGAATACTGTCGCATATCTCATCAATAGAAGTCCCTCAACACCATTGGATGGTGGGCTACCAGAAGAAACGTGGACTGGGAAAGAAGAAAACCTTGCACATCTCAGAGTGTTCGATTGCACTTCGTATGTTCACATTGATGCAGAGTACAGAAACAAGCTGGATGCGAAGTTCAGGAGGTGTACGTTTATAGGCTACGGGCAATATGATTTTGGCTATAGGTTTTGGGATGCAGAAAACAAGAAAATCATCAGAAGCAAGGACGCAGTCTTCAATGAAAAAGTGATGCATAAGGACAGTGTGCAGGAAAATAAGGCCGAAGAAAAGGAATTCGTAGAGTTGAAAGAGTTACCGGACACGGGTGTTACAACATCATAGGATGATCATGCACAGGAGCATTATGAGGCAAAGCCACATACACTGGTTGTGAGGAGGTCTACTCGGGAAGAGGAGACCCACGGTCCGATATTCACTATCCTTATATTATCTACTGCTGACAGATAATGGTCAGCCAAAGTGTTTTGAAGAGACATTACAGTCAGATACACGGGTTAAGTGGGAGCAAGCCATAGATGAGGAGATGGACTCTCTTGAGTCTAATCGTACATAGGAGCTAGTCATTCTACCTAAGGGTAAGAAAGCTCTTCATAACAAGTGAGTTTACAGATTGAAGGAGGAGCATGATGGTTCGAAACGGTACAAGGCTAGACTGGTTGTTAAAAGGTTTCAACAAAAGGCAGGTATCGATTTCACTGAAATATTTTCACCTGTGGTGAAAATGTCTACGATTCGCATGGTCTTGAGTATATTGGCTACAGAGGACTTACATCTAGAGTAGCTAGATGTTAAGACAACCTTTCTTCATGGGGACCTTGAAGAAGAGATATATATGCATCAGCCGACAGGATACGTGACACCATGAAAGGAGAACAAGGTGTGCAGACTGAAGAAGATTTTATATGGCCTGAAGTAGGCCCCGAGGCAGTGGTATAAGAAGTTTGACAGTTTCATGTCGGGAAACGGCTTTAGGAGATGTCATGCAGACCACTATTGTTACTTGAAGAAGTTTGATACGTCATACATCATTCTTCTTCTGTACGTTGATGATATGCTTGTGGCCAGTTCAAGCATGAAGGACATCTCAGATCTCAAAAGATAACTGTCTAGAGAATTTTCCATGAAGGATTTAGGAGCTGCAAAACAAATCCTAGGCATGAGGATAAAGCGTGACAAGGAAAACAAGAAACTAGTTTTGTCACAGGTAGAGTACATAGCCAAGGTACTTGACCGATTCAATAAAGGAGGTGCTAAGCTGGTTAGCACTCCATTAGCCAACCACTTCAAGCTATCTAAGGAGCAAGGGGCAAAGACGCAGGAGGAACGGGACTACATGGCTAAAGTCTCATACACGTCAGCTATTAGGAGTCTCATGTATGCTATGGCGAGCACGAGGCCAGACATTACTCAAGTAGTGGGAGTTGTTAGCAGGTTCATGAACAACCCTGGGAAGGAACATTGGGAAGCTGTGAAGTGGATCCTTAGATATTTGGTAGGTACTAAGGATGTAGGGTTGTGCTAAGGTGGATCGGAAATCAAGCTACAAGGCTACGTGGATTCAGATTTGGCAGGAGATATTAACAACAGGAGAAGCACTACAGGTTATGTCTTTACTCTGGGCAGTGTTGCAGTCAGTTGGGTCTCTCAGTTACAGAAGATAGTATCTATCAGTATGACAGAAACATAATATATTGCGGATACAGAAGCATGCAAGGAGATGGTGTGGATGCAAGGCTTCATGGAAGAGTTAGGTAAGAAGCAAGCAGATTGCAAACTGTACAATGACAGTCAGAGTGCAATACACTTGGCCAAGAATTCAGTCTTTCATTCAAGGACCAAGCATATTGCTATCGGATATCACTTCATACGTTCGTTACTGGAAGATGGATCGATTGCTCTGGAGAAGATTCATACAAGTGAGAATCCTGCGGCTATGTTGACCAAGGCGGTCATACGAGAGAAGCTGAAGCTCTGTTCAGCTTTGATTGGTCTTCAGGCTTGAAGATGGGGAGGTGGTACACTCCGGATGAAGAAGACAGATTTATAGCGATGTGTCTCCAAGTGAGAGATTGTTGAGAAGTGGAGCCATGCACGAATTTCCTGTCGCAAGTCCTTTCGCAACTGGGATGCGGAAAGGAGTTTCGCGGATTTCGTGTCGCAAGTCCTTTCGTAACTGGGATGCGGAAAGGGAAGTTGCCAAAACTATAAATTGGGGTCCCTAGGGCTATTTTAGGGTTAAGGTGAATATTGGAAAATATTTCTAAGGTGTGGGCAAGGGATTTTCTCTGTACTTCCAAGGGAGAGGTTAGTATATTGCCTTATAATCTTCGTTCTTCATAGTGGAAGTTTGCATCCCTGGTTTTTTACCATAGATTGGGGTTTTTCCACGTATATCTTGTCTTGTGGTTTGTTTTGGATTGTTTTGATCTGTTTCTAGTTTATATTTCTTCCTGTTTATCATTTGTGAGTGAGGCTTGAGATTGGATCTAGGCTCACTGCGTTATTGGTGTGCTGCGCAACAACAGGATCATTCGTAGCAATGAATTTTTTATGTGCTCTTTTCACAAGAGTTCTTTCATAAATCGAAAACTATTTTCAAATCTCTTACTAGTGTGACTGCAACGATTTTCGTTAGGGATCTGTTTCATCGGTTACGATTTTATCACAAACTATTTTTAGAGACCGGCTATTGTGACCATGAATATTTGTGGATCTGATGGAACCAATCTCACTAGATCTAAATCATAACTCAATCCATTGATTCCTATTCACTCATATATTAATCCGAGCTTTAAATCTTCGAAATCACTGTGAGAGTTCCAAATGTCTCTAAGGGCTTGTTTGATTTTTCAATTCACCGGTAAATACTGTGTAAATATGAAATTATTATTTCCCCTGTATTTACCTCACTCTTTCCGATGTTTGATTTGATCACATGCTTTTTTTAATGCAAAAATCGAGAACGCCACAACATATTTGTGGGTCCCACCGTGATGCGTATCGCTTATCCACACCGTTCATCTATTATGCCTAATGAATTTATGGCATGAGCCAAAAAAAATGAGGCATATCCAAAGCTCAAGTGGACCACGCCACGGAAAAGGGAATCGAACACTTACCATTAAAAACCTTTTAGGGCCATTGTTTCATTTGGTGTGAGCCATTTGAGTGTTGGATCTACCTCATTTTTTGGCTCATGCCTAAAAATATTGTTGTAAAACGGATGGATGAAATGGATATATCATATACATTACCTTGGGGTCCACAAATTTAAACTAGCTTTTAAAACCGATTTCCAAGGTAGAAAGTTGGATGGATTCTCAAACAGGTGAAATGGTAATAATTGCCCATTTCAAGGTATTACACATGCTTTGAAAAATCAAACACGCCCTAAGAATATCTCTTATTTTGAAAGGATCGTGAGAGATGACTTTACCAAGCATTTTTTGATATGTGATAGAATACTTGTCTCAGTGGTTCTTTTATAGATATTTATGTGCCACACGAATTAAGGCTATATTATATTTTTCGCTTCGGTTCTTCTAATAGCATGCATATAGTTTTGTGCCACTACATTTATTACGGAAGACATATTACTATAGAAAAATAGGTAAAAGATATCCTCCGTTATGAGTACGGTTCTCTCATTGCCCCTTTGGCCGGGTGGATTGGAAGGGATTGAATGGTTTTAGGGTGGATGGCATGGATTTCAAGGTAATGATGTTGTTGTCAGTGGATTGTCTGAAGATCCATGGAATTGCCAGATCATGGGATTGCTATATGGAGTCTGTTTGGCACACTGAGCCAATCTAAGGATTAAAACTTCTCATCCCTTCCAATCCATCGAACCAAACAAGTCTCAGGCAAATTTGAACGGATTAGGGTGGATTGGATGGGATTTAAAGGTAACGATGTGTTGTCAGTGGATTGTCTCAAGATCCATGGGATTGCTATATCCTGGGATCATATTACCCGGTATGTTTGGCACGCAAGGCCAATCTTGGGATTTAACTTCCAATCCCTTCCAATACCATCCAATCCCTTCCAATCCGCCCGGCCAAACGGGCCCTTAAGGGTGTGATGCCAACATGTGATGATACCTTATTGGTCTACGAGGGTGCGTAAAAAACAGATGTAAACAAAGGCTGCCTTGGACGATCTAACTGCTGATTATATTTAAAAAGTCATTTAACCGTAGAATCAAACAAGTGATTAGATCCTCATTGCATCCAGTACTTAAGTAAACACAACAAGAGGGTATGCCACTCATCTTCGGTTTATGCGAAGGTCCTTAGTATAAATTCTAGTAAAATCTTGTGGGCCCATTCAGGCCTTTCATTATGTGGATGAAAATGGAGATAATTATTTAATATATTTTTTAAATTTTGATTAAATATTTCGATGGTGGCATATTAACAAATATAAACTAAAAACACGCATTGATGATTGCCATCTTAGGCATCATACACATATTGAAATCATGGCGCCAAATAAATTTAAAAAATGGGAGGAAAGGACAAGGAAAAGGAGTCTGCGATATGGGTGTTGCACCAAAATTTAAAAAACGGAGAAAGAAATAAGAAAAAGAAGGGGACAGGAAGCGGTTTGGTTGGTGTACCTCACGCCAGTTATATAGCTGCTGTATGAACGTTAGCAAGTTTTGTGTGTCTGATCATGAGGTATGTGTTATATCCAAACCGTTCATTCATTTAACGAACTCGTCTTAAGGATTTATACGAAAAATAAGACAAATCTAACTAACATGTGGACAACACTGCAAAAACCAGTGGGGGATTGAACATCTACCATTGAAACCCTTTTTGGGGTCACGTAAGTTTTGGATAATATGAAATTTATTTTTCCTCTTCATTCGGGTCTTTGTGACATTATGAAAAGATTAGATGTAAAATAAACGTTATGATGGGCCCTATCAATTGTTTAACGGTGAAAATCATTATCTTCACTGCTATTTATGGTGTGTTCCAGATGATCTTTGTATATGATTTATTTTTTGGATAATACTCTAAAATTATCTCTAAAATTAGATGAACGGTGTAGATATAATAACTACATCACTGTTGGGCTCATGTAACTTTGATCTCCTTTGAACCGTTCGTATAACTCGGAGCTCGAGGAGCGTTGGTGCTCGTCTTCGCACGACACGTACCTATGGTGTGTGGTACACCAGCCAATCCGCTTCCAAGGGGACAAGGGCGACCCTACTGCCCGCGGCAACAGCTGTAGCCGTACTTCCTTTCCCTGTCTTTCCCTTTTTCGGAAACGGATTGGCTACTCCAGCCCCGTGGCTGATGGTTGGTGCTCTGTGGGCCCCACCATGATGTATGTGTTTCATCCTTTCCATTCATCCATTTTTACAAATCATTTTATGGTTTGGTCCAAAAAATGAGAGGTATATAAATCTCAGGTGGACCACGCCACATGAAAATAATAGTGATTGGATATCCATCGTTAAAATCCTCCTATGGCCTTCTGTATTGTTTATTTGACATCCAATAGGTTGATTAGGTCATACAGTCCCAGATGAAGGGAAAAAACAAAAATCAACTTGATCCAAAACTTTTGTGTCCCTAAAAGGTAATTTAATGGTCGATGCTCATTCAACACTGTTTTCTGTAATTTGATCCACTTGAGATTGGGATATAACTCATTTTTAGTCTTATACCGTAAAATGGTCTGTAAAAATATATGGACGGCATGGATGAAACACATACATCATGGTGGGTCCCACGGAGCACTGACCACCAGCCATTGGTTGGTGTCAGGGGGAGTAGCCAATCCGTTTCCCCCTTTTTCTTCTCTTTTCCGTCCAGCTGCGGTGGCCCACGCACCCCCCCCCCCCTCTCTCTTTCATCTCTCCTCTTGCTTTCTCCTTGTGTTGTCGCCGTCGGCTGTGGCGATGGCAACAACAATCATGGCCACCGCCGCCCCCTGCAATATTTCAATGGTCGGGTTCGAGTGATGGGTTTCCAGATGGTCAAGGAAGAGATGGTGAAGATGAAGTGAGATGGGCATGGTTAGAGGGTCAGTGCGCTGGGAGCGTATAAGGTGCGGCCCCAGTCTCATCCAAGGGGCACAGATTGGGCACTGCCCCCATCAGGACCTAGATAGAGACGGACGGTCTTGTTAGGATATGTGGGGTCCACTGTGATGTTTATGTTTTATCCACGCCGTATATCTATTTTGAGAGATTATTTTAGAGTATGAGTCCAAAAAGAGATTGGTTGAAGGCTCGAGTGGACCACACCGCATGAAGCAGTGGGGATTAAATTCCTACAGTTGAAAACTTCTTTTTGGGTTGGGGGGAGGGGGCATAGAAGTTGATAGTTGTGTTTTCCCTACATTGGTATAAGTTACCTTATAAACATGTTGGATGGCAAATAAACATCAACGTGGGCATCAGAAAATTTTCAACCATATGTATTTAATACCCACTTGTTCTAATGGTACGGTCCACTTGAGCCACTTTAGTCTTAATTTTTGGGCTCATGCCCTATAATATCTATCAAAATGGATGGACCACATGGATAAACATATACCTTACCGTGGACCCCACAAATCCCCTAATAGGACCTTCCATCTCTAGCTAAGTCCCGATGGGGTAGTACCCAATTTGCACTAGGCAGGATAATCCATCTTAAGCTACCCCGTCTCCACTGAGGATGTGGGTTGGGTACTACTCCCACCAGAACCTACCTACAGACGGACATTCCTGGAGAGAGAGAGAGAGAGAGAGAGAGAGAGAGAGAGAGGAGTTCTCGATGTTGCTTTCACCGATTGCCTTCAATTAAACTCTAGGATATATCGTCTCCCTTCGTTGAATTCACCTTCACTTCTGATCATAGGCATGAAATGCATCCCAACTTTCGATTTAAGCCCCTAGTGTTGGATTCTACATATTTTTACATAAGTTTTTTTTGTTGATTAGGAATCAATACTTTCCCCCAAAACCCTAACCCTAGGTACTTGGATATTGAGAAATCTCTCCCTAAGGTACGGACTATTCCTTCTAAATTTATTTATTTTTATCAACCCTTGATAGTCTCAGATAATGAACCTATGATTTTATTTGAATTTCATGCCTTACGAATGTTATGCTCACCTATTTAGTACAACTATGATGCTAGTTGTTATTGGGTGTTAACATGCTCGATAAAATGCTTGAATGAGATGAAAGTCCTATTATTATAACTCGTCGTGCCACTTATCAATTTGTATTGATATAAATCGGATCGTATTAATTCACACATGTATTTAATTGACTTGCCCTATTGTAGTATTAAATTGCTTTATACTTGAGATTATGTATTTGACGATTTGAATTATTACTGTTGTGGATCAAGCTTTGTAAATTGTGTAAGTAAGCAGGTAGCCCGTCTTGGGTTGGCCATCCCAAGCTTGTTTGATCGACCAATAGTGAACATGAATGATCGACAATAGTTAGAACTACATGGGTTGCTCTGCACCCAATGTTGGTTTCATCGAGGTTCCATGTGATCAATTGAATCAGTCTAATGAAGGAATGATCATGGATATGCTTGTTAATTTATAGTACTATAGAATCTGGAATACCTACATTCACATTAATGTGAGTCAATTCATAACTTTTAGTACATTACGATCCTACGAAAGACTCATGAGCCAGGCATGGTGATATGAGATACTGCATCTGAGCTGTCGGCCTATGCTGAGTGACAACCCCCCCCCCCCCCCCCCCCCTTATGGAATTGGGTGATGAATCCTTTGACATTTGATAGTTGAGTGACGACCCTAATTGTTTATATATTATTGGGCAAACATGTCATACCTTTAAAATTGTTGATTACAATGTACATCGAGTAATAAACCTAAAATTGAATCAAGGGACACTAGCAAGGAGTTATTACGTGCCACAACGAGACACATGATTCGGTTAACGACTCATGATATAATGACGGTATTCTACCTTCGCTAATATATTGTTTGAATCGGTACTGAATAAAGACTTGATTAATCATGCTTATCATGACACTTGTTGGCAATGATGGTGATGAGCCATGTTACAATAGGATAGATATTATTTTGGTAATGCTGGTGATGATCCATATTACAATAGGCTAAAGATTAATGGATGGTGAGAAATATTGAAATTGTTGTTATTTTTGGGACATGCATCCGCATATCATACCTTTCATGCACTTAAACAACTATATTAGGAAATTGTTGTTTGTTATGCTATCATTACTTGCACTTGATTGAGTTGATAACATGTGTAACTTATGAAAATTGTGCCACTAAGTTGATCACTCACTCCCACCTTGAAGGTGTTTTAAAACACCAACCAGACAACTTTGTCGACGCGGGTTCTGCTGAGGCCGACACGTTAGATGAGGTGTATGTAGACTCTGTTGATGAGGCACTGTACTTCCAATTCTCGGACAAGGTAGGCGTAGACGGAGTGCCTTGTTGCCTTTCATTTGTGGAGCCTTGTGCGCCAATGTTGTTATACTTAATTGTACATTTTGGGATATGTATATTGGAGTCCCTAGCTAAGTGAACTCTGTGAATTTATTGGACGTATGTATGTTTTGAGATTTGTCATGACTACACTTATATTTTGACTTATATATATATATATATATATATATATATATATATATATATATATATATATATATATATAATATATATATATATATATGGGAAAAGGTACAATGCACTTGAGTTGATTTTAACGTCCCGTGAGGTCGAGCTGTGTGGGCTCCACCGTGATGCGTGTTGACCATCAACACCGTGCATTTGATGGGTCCCCTTTAAATTATGGGATATCCCAAAAATCAGCTGTATACGGAACTCAGGTGGGCCATACCATCTAAAATCATGTGAAGACATGCCAAAAACATATAAAAGCACTTGGTGGGGCCCACCTGAGTTTTGAATGCTGCTGAAACTTGGTCTGAACCCTCATCCAAGTGGGACACACATAATGGATGAGCTGGATTTGCAAACCACATCTCGGTGGGCCTAAAGAACGTCCCATGAATGTTTTAATGGTGCACGGCCCCTCTCCACTTCTGTATGTGGTGTGGCCCACACAAGTCACGAATTGTCTTGATTTTTGAGACCTAGGCCCACGATGGAATGGTGCATCTGACTGATGGGTTAGATGTTCGAAACGCATCACGGTGGAGCCCACACAGCTCGACCTCATGGGACGTTAAAATCAGCTCGAGCGCATTGTGTGTGTGTGTGTGTGTGTGTGTGTGTGTGTGTGTGTGTGTGTGTGTGTATATATATATATATATATATATATATATATAGATGGTTTGGTTGAGCTCTTATGATTGTTTGTAATGCCATTATAATTGTAAATTGGAAATCACTCTTCCGCAAAGCAAAAGTGACATTCAGAATGCCAAGCATCGAGTTTGTGCTCGACTCCTAAAATTCGAGACGTTGCACTAGCATGTGCTAAGATTAGCATGTAACACCCCGAACTTTTCAATACTCGAGTATTGAAAGTTCTCGAGTGTTACCATGAATTTTAACGTAATATGTACATGTGTACGATACCAGTCTAACTATCCTAACCGTACATCCAATCCCCAACATGAATCTGACCATTTGGTATAGTCTCTATTCACAGATCAAGTCATCCGACTGTTAATCACGTAGTTAGATATGTGTACCTTTCCTTGACTAAATCGATGAATAACTCTTTATCCATAAAGATTTAGACACGAGTTCTTTTATAAGGATTACTTAGAAGGGGCATACAACCATGTAGAACTATTAGATTTCACAAAACTCTTAGATCAGCAATAATTACGAAAATGCCACAAACCTAGACCCCTGAATTCTAGTTTACAAGGTTCTCACAGTCCATTTGATGAGAAACTCTACACCATACCAACATATCACAAATTAACCGTACATACCAAATTTCAACCCTTGGATCAGCAAGATCAACGAGTAAATCGAATACTCACCTAAGGATGGCCCACTTAAGGTTTAGACCTGCCTGATCTCTGCTCAGGGGCCCATTTGGACCCTATTGGGGTTTGACAAAGTGAATGGACGGAGTAGATTTCTCGAAATCACCACTATGGGCCCCACAATCAACCTGATCGTACGTAGTATAGGTGCACCAGCGATGCATTAAGCTAAAAATTGGGTCAAACTGTGTTTGACCCAAGGCTTCTACGCAAAAACTCGATTTTCACGCGATTTTATGATTTGAACGGACAACTGTCCATCTAATGGTTATGGTGACCATCCATCTCGATCATGATGGGAGATCTGAACCGTCCATCTTGTCCGAAGGGAGAATCCGACCAAAACCACATAGGTCCCACCACCAATCAAAACCCGACCATTCTCCAAAAACGAACCCAAAACCTCCCACATCTGGAAATTTAAACGAACAACATCCATTTGAAGGACATTAGCCCACTTCCAGGATCATCAAAGATGATCAACACTGTCCATCTTGTAAGGGGATAAAATCCAACCAAACCCCAACACTTTTGCACCAAACACAACTAAACCACGAGACAGATATCTGTCTGTAAACTTTCTGCAAAGAACAGTAAAGAAACCGATTCGGTTCCAAATTCCGTGGGTAAGAAACCCAAAGGGGGCCCACCTGGAATGATCAGGACCATCCAAACCGAGGAAGGGATTCCGATCCTAGCCATCCGCTTTCCCTAACAACGCAAATAGAAGTTGTGTAAGACCTTCCGTAGGTCACAGCTGCATAAGTCCCAGCCAACCCTACTGCGGAATAAGGAGTGTGTAAGGATTACGCACGAGACATCCGGGAGCTTTCACATCCTATAAAAACATTCCATTCCCATGTCTTGAAGATACAGTAAAGGGGAGAGAGAGAGAGAGAGAGCTGATCAGCAGTAGCAAGAGAGGGAAAGAAAGAAAGAAAGAAAGGGAAAGAGATATAGAAAGAAAAAAAAAAGAAAAAAAAAAGGAAAGAAGGAGAGAGACTAGCAACGCACGGACGCCCTACAGTCAGCAATCCGCTGATTCATCGAACTCAGCTAAACACAAGGTAGGCCCCATGTTCAATCATTCTCCTTCTACTAGACCCCTTCATTCCCTCCATTCTAAACAATTCGATCTAAGACCCACCCGACTAAAAAATCTAGTTGTGGGATGTAACATGAACCCAACAAAATCCTAGACTGATCATGACCTAAGAATGATCCTAATCATGTTAACCTGGTTAATACAGTGGCCTAATTTAGTGCATCGTATTAAATATGCTAAGATTGGAACGTAACGACGCCAAACTAACAATGCTAGAGAGAATGAGATTGAAAGGTGAGGGTGTTCTCCGTTAAGCTTACGTGATCTAGAGATGATATTATATTGACATTTACACGCTTTCATGACACTGTAAACTTTCCTGTATTTATTTGCCAACACCAACTATTTATCCTTTGGGAATATTGATTAAGGAGTGATGATAATCATTCATGGCCTTTCAGAATTTATATGAGGGTTTTATCCTTTAAGCTTACTTTAATTTAAGTTGTTATGAATTATATTGCCTTTTACCTGCTTTTATGATTTTCTCTTTGCAAATGTTTAATTTATCATTAACAATTATTTACCCTTTAAGATTATAATATGATGTTAATTTCGAGTGATCTTTATGAATTTATGTGGGGCGATAGATACAAGCCTTGCCCTTACCTTTACCAATTTTGTTAAGTTAGCCCTTGCAACTCTTCTTTTTGTTGAGTTAGTCTTTGCCACTCTTCTCTTTATTGAGTTGGTCATTACTACTCTTCTTGTTATTGAGTTGGCCATTGTCACCCTTCTATTTATTGAGTTAGCCATTGCTACTCTCCTTTTATTGAGTTAACCATTGTCACTCTCCTCTTGGTGAGTTAGCCATTGCTACTCACTTCCTTACTTTATGTAACGTCTCGAAAAAATCCATACAAAGACCCGAGTACCACCTCAGGTAGAAATCACTCAAGACCAAATCCTTTAGAAATTAGACAAAATTAACTAAGTGCTAAACTAGATTAGCTGTGAAATTTGCTTAAACCACTTTAAATACGAACTGTAAGACTTAAAACTTGTAGAATCATTAACGCTACATTACTCTGAAATCTAAGATCAATCTCTAAACCCGGTTGCTCTCAGGAGCACCTTGAAACTCCATATCAGACTTGGACCGTACGTCAAAAGTCCGATGACCGCAAAACTATACGAATATGACCGCCCTGCTGGGCTTGACAACCATCTCGGAAATTAAGTCCGAACAGTGTTTAAAAACGTACAACTTGAGCCTGGAGCAAAGTGTGTGAGAAACACGAATATCTTTAGGAAATGAACTAAACCTTAAGTGAATTGAGTCGTTCACTTGCAGGTCAAATATAAGGATTTGTACCATCGGAATCTGACCCAATTACACCCTTGGATCAGGAAAAATTTCCAACACATGTCAGTGTACTTGTGGCCCTGATCGAATACCGGTGACCGTTGAACTAAAACTGGTCCTCCACGGTCGATCTATAAATCCAATCGGACCGAAAACTTAACTCGACCTAGATCCAATGTTAGGGAGCTTAAGTCTAACCGCATGCAGAAAAGGGGCCTCCGGAAGTGTTCCGTTGGACCGAAACTGTCGCCCTTTGGCTATAACCTAAGTATACCTTGGCCCTGGGGCCATTTCCATCAGTCCTGGGCTTATATAAAGGCCTAAAACCCTCTCTCACCCTTCACATAGGAATTTCTAACCCTAGGTGAGAGATGAGAAAAAAAATAAGAAAAGAAAGAGAAGGAAAGAGAGAGAAAGTGTGAGGGAACGTTAGGGTTTACTGCAAAGATTCTTCCCTGCCGCTCTGCGTATCGAATCACTGCTACCATATCGCTATACCAACGATACTGGTTCCGTTTTCGGGTAAAAAATCCTAACCCTAACCTGTTTTAGGATTTCAAATAGGGTAAATGATGAAATAACTAATCTATTTCATACTGTAGGTTGCAGTTGTGCCGTAAACGACGAGTTAGAGAACGAACTGAGTTCGTTACGTGTCTACCGGCGTAAGGTGCGAACTATAAACGTTTAGGTTATGGTTTTCAAGGCTTTCAATGTCAGTCAATGATTTATGACTGACTTGAGTGCTATCACATATGCGTAGTTGGGATGTTTCAGCATATTACACATATATGTAGGTTAGGCTATTTTCAATGCATTCTAAGTGTTTGTTGAAATGACTGAATGAATATGAAATTATGAGTTGTGCCTACCATGTCTATGGAATGCAAATACATGATTGTTGTGTATGTGACAACTCCTTGTTGGAAGGATTTGTCCAAATATATGTTATAATCAACATATGTTATGTATGTTGATATGTGTAGTATGAGTGTGTGATAAAATGTCTGTATGAGAAGTTGTTAGATGAACTGTACTTAATAGGGATGTTGAGATAGGATTCCCAACTACCTTAGCTATATGCATAAATTCCTTTAAGTAGCTGTAATCTAAATGGTGGGGTTTGTGTAGAATATCTTTATGTAGAATGGCATGTTATATGTGTTTCATTATACGTTCAAATGTTATCCATGTTTGCATTGGTTGTTAAATGCTGTATGATTATCATGTGTACATATTTCTCATATCAGAGTGTGTTTGGGACTATGGTATAGTCTAAGCAATCGGTAACGGGTCCTGGTTTGGTGGTTGAGGTTGTTTCGCCACACAGGACGTGTTCGATGAATCTGAACTGTACTTTGGTTGTCGACAGTGGTTAGGCCACATGGAGTGCTTACGCACTTTATGTCGATCATCTAGATGTGCGCCTGTATCAGCCGAGCTCGTCAAGTAATCCGATTAGCCCGATGTATGTTCACCATGTATGGACGCAATTGCTTGAACCTAAGGTACCAAACTCACCAGTGGAAATCCCGTTAACCTTAGTACCTAGATCCACTAAGACTCATGAGCCGGACGTGGTGGAATGTGTAAGTGTTATAGTTTATATCCCTGTCTGTTGTCAAATTTGTGGTGCCAAAATCACTATAACTTGCATAAGTGAAGCTCTCTCAAAGATCAACACTCATGAACAAGCAAAGCTCACAACAAGCAAAGCTCACAAGTATAAAGATCAACCTTGTCTGTAAGAACTGCTCATAAGACATGACTCAAGAATGCAAGACTTCAAGAAGAGTACAAGGCAGTTCGTAAAGAACTCAAGACACTTTCAAGGATGAGCTACATCAAGATTTCAAGATTGAACTACATCAAGACTTCAAGGCTTAAACTTCAAGGTCACTTGTTCCTAATGTTTCAATGTCCTTACCTCATGTTTGAGGTTTGACTGACCTTAGGTTGACCTTAGAAGTAGGTCACTTTGGATACATAAGTCGGATGTTTATTTTACATGAGTTTGGTCTGTTCTTCGACTAGTCCTAGGCCTTCTTCGACTAGTCCTAGCTTTGCTTCGACCAGTCTGAGAAATTCCTCGATCAGTCGTGAGTTTGTTACAAAATTCCGATATTTTCTGTTAGGCTTCGACTAGTCCAGGAATCTATTCGACCAGTCGAAGGAACAGTGTCGACTGCATCTTCGACCAGTCGAAAGTCTTCGACTCAAAGTCCAGCGATGAATTTTAAGTTCTTCGACCAGTCGAAGGAGACCTTCGACCAGTCGTAAAACGGTCAAAGCTTATCGCGCCTGATTTTTCAAATATCTGTTATTGCTTCGACTAGTCGAAGAGCTCTCTAGACCAGTCGAAGACGCGATCTACTCACTTATAAATAGAGCACGAATCTCAGAAGAAATCATTGAATTAATTAATCCATTCAAGCCAATCTTCGTCGAACTTCTGAGAGATAATTATGTGCTCCATCTAAGCTAAGTGTGCTTATTTAATATTCTCGTTCCTTAGCTTTATTTAATTGATTTTTTTCTGTTATTCCAATCTAATTTGATAAGAGAAATTGTTATTCCCTTTCTTTGGAATCAAAATCAATTAAGGCAAGCCCTACTTGGTTTAATTTAAAATCTATTAGAATTAGAACCATTGTAATTGAGTACTGGACATTGAACTTGGACATTCAATCATCTACTCTGACTTAGTTCTACCGGGCTACTACAACGAAGGAGATAATCAGGTATTTTACATTTAATTGTAAATTCCTTTCTGTTTTGGTTTCTTTCAAGATTTGCCAGAAAAATCTTGTTGTATTGGTTATCTGAGGAGAGCCAGGAAAACTCAGAAGTGGAGTTTTTTAATTGTGTAAGCCCACAGACAAAGACACAATTGTAAAGGTTTTTGGTGAACCCGTGAAAACCTATTTTGTTAGTGAACGCTAATATCCCCTGAGTGAGGATATTAGGAGTGGAGTAGCATTCTGTGTGGCTGTTGTTTAACAGTTGGTGAACACACAGGCGAACCACTATAATCCCTTGTGTTGTGGTTGAATGATTTATACTTCTAATCTTTAATTATTCATTTGTGGGATGTATGTATGGTGGTGAATGTTGTAATCATTTAATTCAAGCATTGTGGAAATTTTGTAATAGTTTAGAATTTATTTTCCGTTATTCCTTATCAGCTTGATATTCAATTTCCTTTAAAGTTGTTCCAGCAAGGTTGCCCTGCCATTTTTATGGTGTATGGCTGTCCCTAGAACAATACATTTGTGATTACAATTTATTTCAGTTCAGTTTGTGTTTATTTCTGTATTCCTCTTTGGTTTGAGATTTGATACAAAGATCTTTCTAGAAATAAGGTTGTCCTACCATAAACTCTGGTTTTTTGTGTAAGGTTGTCCTTAGAACAACATTTGTATCAACCTCTCAAGATCTAAATTTTGAGGTTGTTCTACTTTCTTGCATTGTGATTTATTTTGGCTATCATATTCTTTTTAATTTCGCTGTTATAAGTTTTATTTGGCATTGTCCTATTCACCCCCCTCTAAAACATATAGCTAGGCCTTTTCAAGTGGTATCAGAGCCTAATAGCTCTTTTTAATTCTTGGATTTAATTCCTGAGCTAACGATTTAAGCTATTTAAGATGTCAAATTTTGATAGCCTTTTAGTCACTAGGCCTCCACCCTTTGATGGCTCCAACTATGCCTATTGGAAAGCCAGAATGAGGATCTTCCTCAAATCAATGGATGAGAGTGTATGGCAAGCCACAGTGACTGAATGGAAACTTCCTATCATGGAAGTTACTGGGGTTGACGGTTCAAAATTTATGAAAGTCACACCATATTACCAATGAACCACACTTCAGAAAAGTTAGAGTAGTGCAAATGCTAAAGCACTAAATGCAATCACTTGCGCACTATCACCGGATGAGTTCAAAAGAATCATTTCATGTGATACTGCAAAGCAAGCTTGGGATATATTAGAAATGACACACGAGGGTATTACAATTGTCAAAAAATCCAAAGTCCAACTCCTCACAACCAGATTTGAAGAAATTCATATGGAGGAAAATGAAATGTTTATGGACTGTTACACTAGATTGAATGACATTGTAAACTCAATGTGGGGTCTTGGCGATAAAATCCCAGAAAGTAAAGTATGTGCAAAGATATTACGCTCACTTCCTGAACGGTTCAATTCTAAAGTAACCGCGATCTAGGAACTTCGTGATGCGGATAATATGAGGGTAGAAGAACTAGTTGGTTCTCTACAAACCTACGAGTTAAACTTTAAAGCTCCTAAAGGTAAATCTATCGCATTAAAATCTTCTAAATGTAATTCAGAAGAAAATTTTGATTCAGAAGATGATATGGCTCTTTTAGCTAAGAAATTTTAGAAGATTTTCAAAAGCAAGAAAAGGGTTGATTTTCAAAAATCAAATGACAAAAAGAAGTTTAGACCCAAATCTCAAAAATCTTTGAAAGATAGTCAATGTTACAACTGTCAAGAATATGGGCACTTAGCAAATAGATGTCCTAAAAAGGACAAACCCAAGAAGAAGGGTATGTTGGCTACATGGGATGAATCATCTGATTCTGAAGCTTCTTCTAAATCAGAAGATTCTGAAACTGAGTCGGGTAATGAAGTTAAAGCTTTTATGACTCTAGCCAAATTCATATTTTTAGATAATGACTCAACAAGTGAAGAAAATCTGAGTAGTGAATGTGAAAATGAAGATGATCTTCAAGACGCTTACAATGCCCTATATAAGGAAAGTTGTAAAATTGCTGTCAAACTTAAACTTCAAAAAGAAAAGTTTTCTAAACTCAAAGAATGTTTTGAATCACTTATCTTAGAAAAATCACAAATTTTAGATTGTTTTGAAAAATTAAAATGCGATTTGAAATTCAAAAACTCCCTAATTATTGATTTGAAATCTGAAATTGAGAAACTCAAAACTGAAGTATCTTCTCTTTTGAGTCTAAAGGACACATGAAAATATGCCCAAGGTGATCCAAAGTTAGAAAAACTTTCGTCCGGATCAAGAAAATGTGGCGATCTATCCGGGTTGGGCTATGATAAAAATTTATCTCTTAAACAAAAGTATACTCCTCCTATGTTTGTTAAAGGAGAGTCCTCAAACTCAAAAGGGAAAAGTACTTATCAAGATTTTTCTAGAAATTCAAAAACCTAGAAGCAGCCATGTCAACTTTAATCAGAGACAAAATCCACTAGCTGAAAAGATAGTTGATTTACTCAAGGAGCTCTTAAAATCTAACTCTATAGGTCATTCTTACAACTATAAACAAAAGAAGACCAACTATGTTCCTAAACCCAAAACAGTTATGAAATGGGTTCCTAAAGTTGCCTGCTTGGTTGCTCACACTACTTTCAAAGCAACAAGTTATTCAAAGTGGTACCTAGACAGTAGATGCTTCAGGCATATGACAGGTGACAAAGCTATATTCACGGATCTGAAAGATATGACTGATGGATCAGTCACATTTGGTGATGGTAGCAACTGCAAGATTATAGGCTAAGGTACGGTTCAACTTTTTAATCTTCCTGTGTTTAAAAACGTTTTATATGTTGAAGGCTTAAAACATAACTTGCTTAGTATATCTCAAATATGTGATAATAACATAGTGGTCGGTTTTCTAATCAAAGCTGTGAGATACTAAACAATAAGGGTTCTGTAATATTAACTGGACGGAGAACGTCTGAAAATTGCTATATTATTAGTGAATCCAGCTCATCTAATCAAACATGTTACATGGTCTATACAGACGAGACTGATTTATGGCACAAACGTCTTGGACATGTACATTATCGAAATTTATATAGATTGAGTAAACGAGAACTTATAAGAGGTTTACCCAAACTTCAGAAATTAGATAAAATATGTGGTGAGTGCCAGATAGGCAAACAAACAAGGAACTCACACAAAAAGGTGAATTCAAATACCACATCAAGACCACTCGAACTCCTCCACATGGATCTGATAGGACTTACCAGAACGGAAAGTCGTGGTGGGAAAAAGTATATCCTGGTAATAGTTGATGACTTTACCAGATTCACTTGGGTAGTCTTCTTAAGGGATAAATCTGAAACCCTTGAAGAAGTAAGAAAAGTTCTCAAAAGGATTCAAACTGAAAAATCTTCTCAAATCAGTAAGATTCGTAGTGATCATGGATCTGAATTTGAGAATAGCAATTTTGAGAAGTTCTGTACCGACCAAGGAATATTACATGAATTCTCTGCTCCCAAAACTCCACAACAAAATGGAATTGTAAAAAGAAAGAATAGGGTGTTTCAAGAAATGGCTAATGTCATGTTGAATAGCATGAAGCTCTCTAAAAATCTTTGGGCTGAAGCAGTCAACACAGCTTGCTATATTATTAACCGAGTCTACATTAGCAAAGATAATAATAAAACGGCTTACGAATTGTGGTTCAATAAAAAGCCTACTATCAAATACTTTCGAGTTTTTGGCAGCAAGTGCTATATTTTACGAGATCGTGAAAATTTGGAAAAATTTGATACGAAGAGTGATGAAGGGATTTTTCTAGGATATTCCTTAAACAGTCAAGCTTATACGGTTCTGAACGAAAGAACATGTGTGATTCAAGAGTCCATCAATGTTGTCATTGATGATCACTTAAACATGCCAATCCTTAATTCAGATAATGATGAAGTTCTAATCATTGATAAACCCGATACTTCATCGAATCAGACTGATTCTGAGTTGAGGACTGTTAAAGATCATCCAACCACACAAATTCTTGGAAACCCACTCATCGGTGTTCGCACCCGTAGACAACTTGAGGATATATGTAATTATGTATGTTTTACATCCCAAATAGAACCATCTAACGTAAAAGAAGCTCTTGCTGATGAGAACTGGATTGTTGCGATGCAAGAAGAACTTAACCAATTCGTAAGAAATGATGTTTAGTATCTCGTACCAAGACCTAAAGATAAACACATCATTGGAACAAAATAGATTTTCAAAAATAAGTATGACAAGTGTGGAAATATAATTAGAAACAAGGCTAGACTAGTGTACAAGGTTATACTCAAATTGAAGGAATTGATTTTGATGAAACTTTTGCACCAGTAGCACGTCTTGAATCTATCAGACTATTTATATCCATTGCATGTTTTAGAAAGATAAAGATCTATCAAATGGATGTGAAAAGTGCTTTTCTAAATGGCGATTTACATGAAGAAGTCTATGTTGAACAGCCAATGGGTTTTGAAGATCCCAAAAATACTGATCATGTGTATCGGCTTAAAAAAGCACTTTATGGATTAAAACAAGCACCTAGGGCATGGTATGAGAAACTAACAAAATTTCTTTTAAGTCATAATTTTCAAATGGGATCTGTTGATAAAACTCTGTTTGTTAAAAAACATAATGATCATATCTTAATAGTACAGATTTATGTTGATGATATCATTTATGGATCAACTTGTACTGACTTGACTACTGAGTTTGCAGATTTGATGAAATCACAGTTCGAAATGAGCATGGTTGGGGAATTGACTTATTTCCTTGGATTGCAAGTAAAGCAACAACCTGAAGGAATATTCATTTCTCAATCTAAGTATGCTTTGAATCTAATCAAAAGATTTGGATTTGAGAATGGCAAGAATTTCGATACTCCTATGAGTACTACCCTGAAACTCTCGAAAGACTCTAATGGTAAAAATGTTGACTCAAAACTTTATCGGAGTATGATTGGTAGTTTGTTATATTTAACTGCTAGTAGACCTGATATTTCTCTAAGTGTTGGTATTTGCGCAAGATATCAATCTGATCCAAAAGAATCTCACTTGATTGTTGTCAAGCGGATTATTAGATATGTCGCAAGTACTGTAAATCTCGGTCTCTGGTATCCTCATGAGACTAGTGTCCAATTAGCTGGGTACTCGGATGCTGACTGGGCTGGTAATCTAGATGATAGAAAATCAACCAGTGGTGATTGCTTTTACATTGAAAATTGTCTAGTTTCCTGGTTTAGTAAGAAACAAAATTCTATATCACTGTCAACAGCTGAAGCTCAGTATATCGCAGATGGTAATGCATGTACACAACTTGTTTAGATGCAACGAATGCTAAGTGATTATGGAATTAAACAGGATTCTATGTTATTACATTGTGATAATTCCAGTGCGATAAATATTTCAAAAAATCCTATTCAGCATTCTTGTACTAAGCACATTGACATTAGATTTCATTATATTCAGGAATTAGTAGAAGAAAAAGTTATATCTCTGGAATATATTCCTACCGAAGATCAACGAGCTGACATTTTCACAAAACCTCTCGACAAAAGCAGGTTCAAAAAGATGAAATTTGACCTTGGCATATGCATTTTGAAATGATTATTTATGCCTACTTGTATCATAGTGTATATATTTGCTAGGTTGAATTCCAATTTTTGAATAATGTGTGTCTAGATTGTTTACTTTTCTAGCTTGAAGCTTTCTATTTTGGATTTCATTGAGATTTGGAGTTTGGATTTTGAAAAAAAACTGTTTTGAGTAAACCCACTTCTCAATCCTTTGCAACTTCTTATTTCCTTGATATTTTGGTTGCAAATGGCTTCTAGAGGTAGAAAAACTACTTCCCGTGGTCCTTCTTCTTCCTCCAGATCGACCATTATCTCTAAGCGTCATCTTCTTGTTCTCAATGATGATCCATCTTATGTTAGGGACATTAGATTACGTAATGTTATTGTTGAACATCCTTTTGATGTTAATCATATTGCACCTTTTGACATCCTTCCTATGCTTGAAGCTGTAGGTTGGGTTAACTTATTACATTGGGGTGGGCCAGCATACCGGTCCATTGTCCAATCCATGTTTGCATGTATTAGTGTTTTCTCACAGGATAATTTAACTTTTAAAATATCTACTAGAGAAGGGCCTTTTGACATTGATCGTCATTTAATTTCAGCCCTTATGGACATTCCCGTGAATGATGAGATAAAATATCCAGCATAAAACAAAGATAGTATCCATCTCAAAATCAGTCAACCAAGTGCTAAGTTATAAAGTTATTACATACCAGAAATCTTATATAAACTAATCAGAACCAGAACCAGATGACGGAGCAGGAATAGAGGGATTAAGTTGGTGCATGCCGGTTGATTAGTTCTGATTAGTTTATTCTATGTGAAACTATGCGGAGTATCTCTATCTCTGGTTTTTGCTATAATCTCATAACTCCTCATATTTACTCTCATATATTCCTTTATTTAGTTCTCCTTTATTGTTGTTTCCTTTATCATATTGTGACAAAAAGGGGGAGAATGGTTTGTTCTTAACGATGTGATTGTGAGAGGAGTAGCATTGGTTATGTTACTCAGGGGGAGTATGTTGTTTGAACTAGTTGAATGAAACTAGTTGAATGTTGATTATTGAATATTGATTTGCAGGTAAGCTAGTTGATATTAACTGGTTCATGATTCTTTAATGGTTCATGATTCTTTAACCAGTTGTTTTACTTTATGTTTATCTTGGTTATGTATTTTGTCACTAATTTGACAAAGGGGGAGATTGTAAGTGCTATAGTTTATATCCCTGTCTGTTGTCAAATTTGTGGTGCCAAAATCACTATAACTTGCATAAGTGAAGCTCTCTCAAAGATCAACATTCATGAACAAGCAAAGCTCACAAGTACAAAGATCAACCTTGTCTGTAAGAACTGCTCACAAGACATGACTCAAGAATGCAAGACTTCAAGAAGAGTACAAGGCAGTTCGTAAAGAACTCAAGACACTTTCAAGGATGAGCTACATCAAGATTTCAAGATTGAACTACATCAAGACTTCAAGGCTTAAACTTCAAGGTCACTTGTTCCTAATATTTCAATGTCCTTCATGTTTGGGTTTAACTGACCTTAGGTTGACCTTAGAAGTAGGTCACTTTGGATACATAAGTCGGATGTTTATTTTACATAAGTTTGGTCTGTTCTTCGACTAGTCCTAGGCCTTCTTCAACTAGTCCTAGCTTTTCTTTGACCAGTCTAAGAAATTCCTCGATCAGTCGTGAGTTTGTTACAAAATTTTGATATTTTCTGTTAGGCTTTGACTAGTCTAGGAATCTGTTCGACCAGTCGAAGGAACAGTGTCGACTGCATCTTCGACCAGTCGAAAGTCTTCGACTCAAAGTCCAGCGATGAATTTTAAGTTCTTCGACCAGTCGAAGGTGACCTACGACCAGTCGAAGGAGACCTTCGACCAGTCGTAGAACGGTCAAAGCTTATCGCGCCTGATTTTTTAAATATCTGTTATTGCCTCGACTAGTTGAAGAGCTCTCTAGACCAGTCGAAGACGCGATCTACTCACCTATAAATAGAGCACGAATCTCAGAAGAAATCATTGAATTAATTAATTCATTCAAGCCAATCTTCGTCGAACTTCTGAGAGATAATTATGTGCTCCATCTAAGCTAAGTGTACTTATTTAATATTCTCTTTCCTTAGCTTTATTTAATTAAATTTTTTTCTGCTATTCCCATCTAATTTGATAAGAGGAATTGTTATTCCCTTTCTTTGGAATCAAAATCAATTAAGGCAAGCCCTACTTGGTTTAATTTAAAATATATTAGAATTAGAACCATTGTAATTGAGTACTGGACATTGAACTTGGACATTCAATCATCTACTCTGACTTGGTTCTACCGGGCTGCTATAACGAAGGAGATAATCAGGTATTTTACATTTAATTGTAAATTCCTTTCTGTTTTGGTTTCTTTCAAGATTTGCCAGAAAAATCTTGTTGTATTGGTTATCTGAGGAGAGCCAGGAAAACTCAGAAGTGGAGTTTTTTAATTGTGTAAGCCCACAGACAAAGACACAATTGTAAAGGTTTTTGGTGAACCCGTGAAAACCTATTTTGTTAGTGAACGCTAATATCCCCTGAGTGAGGATATTAGAAGTGGAGTAGCATTCTGTGTGGCTGTTGTTTAACAGTTGGTGAACACACAGGCGAACCACTATAATCCCTTGTGTTGTGGTTGAATGATTTATACTTCTAATATTTAATTATTCATTTGTGGGATGTATGTATGGTGGTGAATGTTGTAATCATTTAATTCAAGCATTGTGGAAATTTTGTAATAGTTTAGAATTTATTTTCTGCTATTCCTTATCAGCTTGATATTCAATTTCCTTTAAAGTTGTTCCAGCAAGGTTGCCCTGCCATTTTTATGGTGTATGGCTGTCCCTAGAACAATACATTTGTGATTACAATTTATTTCAGTTCAGTTTGTGTTTATTTCTCTAGTCCTCTTTGGTTTGAGATTTGATACAAAGATCTTTCTAGAAATAAGGTTGTCCTACCATAAACTCTGGTTTTTGGTGTAAGGTTGTCCTTAAAACAACATTTGTATCAACCTCTCAAGATCTAAATTTTGAGGTTGTTTTACTTTCCTGCATTGTGATTTATTTTGGCTATCATATTCTTTTTAATTCCGCTATTATAAGTTTTATTTGGTATTGTCCTATTCACCCCCCTCTAAGACATATAGCTAGGCCTTTTCAAAATGAGATACCGTGGTCGAGCTATCGGCTTACGCTGGGGTGACGAGCCCACCCGTAGTGACCAGTGAGCAACCTAAGCTCGTAAGCCAAATACAGTGGTATGGGATACTGTATTCGAGTTGTCAATTTACGATTAGGTGATGAGCCATTCGTAGTGACCTCGAGCATACTCTGAGACTGCACTGAGGCAACGAGCCTTTCCATAGCAACTAGAGTATAAGCTAGGCCTACATTGAGGTGACGAGCCCTTTGTAGCGACCTGGAACCGCAACATCGTATGAGACTAGCTAGGACTGACGACCCTAGAATGGATCATTGTTTGGAAAATGATATAAGGGAGGTACCTTAGCTTCCCAATCCTGCTGTATGAAAAGGTCTAATAAGAACTCGGTAATCACACTCATGCACAGCATTGCATGGCCTTTGGCATTAGTGTTGAGCACAGAGGAAGGGGTGCATGCCGCGACCGTAAGAGAAAGATCGCAGAGGGAGTGCAGGCGAGGGCATGCATCATTGATACATATCATGTTTGCATTAACCAGAGTATTTAGGGATGTTTGATTATATTGCCTTATTATTACTGCTTGATTGAATTGATAACATGTTAACTTTTGCCTTATAGCTCCACTGAGTTGATCACTCACTCCCACGTTCTGGGACGGTGTTTTAAACACCGACCAGACTCTGTCTTAGCTGCAGGTGATGACGATGTTCAGAGGTAGAGCTGGACTATTACGATGACAAGGAGGAGTTCTCCTATATACAACTCTCTAGCGGGTCTATGTAGACCCGGAGTTGCGTTGACGGGGCTACAGAGTTTTTGGATAGAGAACATTACACTTTATTATTTTGTACATTTTGGAACTAAACTTGTAATATTTAACCTAGTGACAATCATACTCTGAGGGTTTGCTATTACTTTTATACAGTTTATATACATATCACAGTCTTTCGCTTACGTAATTTAAATTGTCTCTGGAGTATGTTATACTGATTTAGTATAATCTCATTCATGTTTAATGCACTAATACGGACAACATTCAATCATCATTAATTATGTTGCATAAGTGATTTGTTAGAACTCGGGAGTCGGGTTTCTGCTCAACCCCCAATTTTCAAGGCGTTACACTTTACTAGCCTCGTGTTATTTGCCAATGAGGCTTGGGAATGTGTCTTGATATTTCAGAACTTCCATGATTCGGATTTTGTTCTCTATAAGTGCAAGTGATGTGTTAAGAGGTATCACAACTAGTGATTCAAATATTTTATCATGGATGTAATGCGCTCTGGGTAGAGACCCTCTTAGTCGACGCGTAATTTCATGGGTTTTTGGGTAATGGTACACAAATTGATGTAAGTAATTTGCAATGTATGTTACATCACTTCCGGGATTGGATGTCGCAAATAGTTGTTCCATGAATAAATCGTATCACGTAATTCATCTGACTCATGTGTTGTGTCGCCTTAAGGTGTTCACGTAAATCCACGATAGCGTCGGACATGCTGATAAATCTCTGTAGTGTGAGAATGCGGGGTGATCCAGGTTTTATATGAATCGTATTCCACATTTTAATGATCACTATGTATGATGAGCCGCACACACTTTGCTAGACATGCATCTCATGTAGGTTGTTTGTGCATGTTGATATCCCTTGTAGTAGTGGAGAACGAGGTGTATCAAAACATTTACATTACTTTTATATCTCTCTTGAATTATTGTTAATCTTAAAGGATGACCATCACTATGAGTAGGGCGTTGACCCTCTCCAACCGTACAGATGATGCAGGTGACGTACAAATTGAAGACCTAGAGGACAATATCCCTATGGAAGATTATGCTGAAAGAATAAGAAGATAGTTTTATACTTCCGTTGCGAACTTGATAAATGTAATAAACTCTCATTGAAAGGGCATTTGATTATTTACTGAATTTTTTTACTCTGATGAAATAATCAATACAGGTGATTTTATTCTTGTGAATATTACCTTCGTCAATGTATCTGGATGTGATGAAAAAAAATAATAAGGTGCAATTTTTAAAGTATCCAATTTATACATTATTAACACCTGATTTTCTCGAGCACGAGTACAAACTTTAAAGTATCCAATTTATAATAAGGTGTGAAATTTCGGAATGTTACATAACATATGTCAGATGCTTAGAGATTACAAGTGGCACATGTGGCATACACAATATATATGAGCACTTGAAGTTGAATCGTTGCACATGTGGTACATGTGAGGTGCTTGAAGTTGTATGATAACATATGTGACACAATACATGCGACATGTGGGCACTAAAGCTAAATGAAATTACTTGTGCACATGACACCATTCGTACATGGTATATTTGAGGATTAAAGAAGGACAATGACACTTATGGCACATTGGCGCATGTGGGGTGCTTTACGCATGTGGGGCACAAGTAATATGAATAGTGGTACATGTGGTAGAATAGCATTTGTATGGTGCAAGAGAAGATGGATGGTGACATATGTAGCACATTAACACATGTAAGGCTCTTTACACGTGGGGCACGAGAGAAGATGGATGGTGACACCTATGGCATAGTGGCACTTGTCCAACATGACCAAAGATGTACAATGTCGCATTTGGCACATTAGCATATGTGGTTCATGTGAGGTGATTAAACATGTATAGTGGCACATTTGGACTTTAACCCTTGAGAAACCTAATTTCCTTCAATTGCGAGAAAAATAAATATAGAAAATGAAAAATGGTGTTTCTCGAAATTTCTACAAAGAAAGTCTTAACAAATAAAGGAAAGTGAGTTTCATGGGAAACAACATTTCTTTTCATATGCTCTCTCTAAATCCAAACAGACCTTAGAGAAGTTAGAGGCATCCAAATAAGTCCTTAGATGTGACAATTTTTTTTTTTTTTTTTTTTTTGTTTAAGAAACTAAAAGAGAGATGAAAATGATTTTCCTTTTAAAGTTTTTTTTTTTTTTTTTTAAAGAAAAAATAAGTTCTTAAATCATTTAATATTCTTCTATGGAAAAAAAGTCAATGTAAAATTTCATAGTTACGATAAACAAGTATCACTGTTAAACCATATACTTTTAAGGGGTCATTTGAATGTCAGTAAAATCCTGAAGTTATAAAAGTATTACAAGTAATCGGATTGTAAGAACTGTTTGGAAACTGCATTTGCCTGTAAATGTTTTATAGGCTGTAAAAACATTACAACTTTTAGTTGTAATTTGAAACCTAGCAAAAACACATGCTACATATTACAATTAAAAACATATATTGTACATAATAGAATATGATGGTTGATACACACTCACAATGTGTGGGGCCTATCATAGTGTGTATGATACATCTAATTTATCCATCACATGATGTTCTCCTATGGCCTAAAAAAACTTGATAGATCATCTAATGGACCACACGAGAGAGGAGGATGGGACTCCCACTATAACAGAAAACTTTCATATTTCATTCGAGGCTCATTGTGATGGGTGGATGACACCCAATCCATCTAGTGTATGCATGCTTCAATGCTTTCCTAGGGCTAAAAAAGTTCCTTTTATGTAATTTGCCAATTTTGGCAAGATTTATTGCCTTAAGCTCTATGTGGTGTGAATACTTATTTTATAGATTGTAAATGTTATGCAAGTTTTGTAAGAATTGTATAAGGTGGGCATAATTGATCAATGGTATAGATCTCCCTAAAGGGTTGGATATGATGATCGGGCATACCGGTGGATCCCATAAAGATGTGATTAGTCTAAAATCGTGTAAGGGGTGGTGCGCTATAATCGTGTTACACGCACATCGTTGTGTTTGGACTAGGAATGCATAATTTGTGTGGATCCTAAAGGGAAGGTGTTTCGATAGGTTTTAAACTCCTCGCCCTCTTTAACTATAAAAATAAGGCTAGGTTCCCAATCATATACACATCAGAAGTTATTTTCCATCGTGATACTTCTCTAAAGGGTGTAAGGTGTGGAAGACTACGATATAAGGTTCACAGGAATGTCATCCCAACCAGGTATGAATTCTAAGCCAGATCTCTCGATTCCCATCTTCAATACACTGCATGATCCTTTCAATTTCACAAATTAAAGTTTACAATTGGCATAAGAGTCAATTGTGCATTGGCTATGACAAATTTGTTCGAATTATTGAATCTCTTTTAGGACCCTCATGGGCTAGATCTGAACCTCCATTCATGGACATTCGGTCACAGACCTTGACCATTGATAAATTAAATGAATTAGTAGTACCAGAATCCGATTTTGAATAGTTGCAGTAGCCATTAGATATATAAATCGGTTGCCAGATTTTGACATAAACTGCAAGTTTTCCCCATTATCGACGACGACATTCAGGATCAATGATAAATTACCCCTATCTAGCATCCAGGTTAGGAGGGTTTTATCGCCATAAATCTTATAACTTAGTCGATAAGGGCTTTCGTTGTCGGAGCCAATAGGGCAGCCAGGTTCCACCCTATTAAGAGGGATTAAAACCCCCACCACAGGTTGTTGCAGCATATGGTTGAAGTCTAGCAGACAATACCGACGCTCTTCTTTCTCTATTACAGAGGGTTTATAGATTAATAATAATAATAATAATAAAATCGAATAGATCTATTGTTGCCAGTAACCATTACTGTCAGTAGGCTTCATTCCTACCTCAAATAGTGGGACCATATTTCGAGAAACTAAGGGAAAGGACTCCATTAATGTCAATTGCAACCAAGAGATTTTATCGATGAAGAAGACAGTTTCCACCATTAATTGCCACAAGCTTTAAAAAAAGGATCACCTGTGGCCACCATTGGAGGAGTTGGTGAGCCCTTGCATATCTGTTCCAACCACCTTCAAAGATGATCCATTGTCCGACCTCCTTGCCCAATCTTCCGGTTTCAACCACCGTGCCCATCTATTTCGGTGGTTGATCACTCCAATTTGGGAGATAGCAACTGCGTTGCAGTGACAGACAAGGCTAGGGTGATGTCGTTGATTCTGATGTCCGATCGGTAGCTTTGATAAGGGTATTGGTGGTGTCCAGATCTAGGTTAGGGTTTTTTCCTTCCCTTTTCTTTTGTCTGAACGAGAGCTCGTTTTGGGACTCCTTTTCTGTCAGGGGCTGAGAGTTTTTTTGTGGGCCAGTTTCCATTAGTAATAGGACCACTTTCGGAACCTGTTTGCGGGCCATCATTAAGCCATCCTTCTGGTGGGCCTTATCAATGGGCCTGTGCCCATTTAAAGTGCTTTTTGGGCCATTGACCGCTTGCTTCCATACACACGCCCCTTTTCTAATGGGCCTGCACCCTTTCTATGTTGTAATGGACCGAGCTTTGGGGACATTTGTCTAGTCCGGGCCCAATCTTAGGGCTTTTATATAGGTCCATTGGGACATGTTTTGATGGCGCTTTAGACCTGTGGATGATTAATAATGGGCTCAATTTTGGGCTCATTTAATGACAATTCTTTACGGGCCCACTTTCAACCCATACTGGGATAAACCAAGGCCCAAGCTTAGGCCATTCTTGATTGATGCCCATTAAGGTTTATATTTGGGACTTCCCTTTAAGGCCTGTTTACGAGTATTGATCTTTGATTTGGACCATTCGTTATGCTTACAATGAGTGTACCATATGGTTCATTCACTAGATGAGTGATTTAATATCTTCACCTCCCATTATGTGGACCTTGAGTATTGGATCTGAACAGTTCATTTTTATGGACCTTAATGCAAAAATTTAATCGTCAAGTTAAATATTTTAATCTGAACATTCTATTATGTGAATATTATGGGCCAGACGTGAAAAATTCATTGAGGAAGTTCAAATCATACAGAGTCTTGATTCAACTCATTTGTGGACCCATTACCCATACTCCAGAAGCTAACATGGACCATTAATTTAAAAGGAAAGAGGAGAGAGAAACGTATATATTTGTTTCCTTTTAAGATCTCATTTATTTCAAATGATCAATGTCTGCTACTTTCTAGGTCAAATCAGATTGCTTCTGTTAATCTATTGAGGGCAAGATTATACTTGCAATCCTAAAGTCTAAATTATTGGAATTGGATCTGGCAGTGTTAGCCACCACAATGACCTCAATTAGTGAATATTATACTGATTTTGACTCTTAACATTGTGATACAGTGGTAGGATTACATATATTTGCATTCGTGTTCAATACGAATGGTGACGAAAAGTAGACGAACATCATTTGTCAATGATGTAAGTGGTGTGAAGTAAATAGTGTTGGTGGTGTAAACCTGAGAGACCTATTTCACCCACAGGTGATGAGTGTCTCAAATTTACATGATCGGCATTGCTTAATTTCACGTTCAAGAGAGTCACTTGCATGTCATGACTACCTCCCACAAGAAAAGTGGTAATAATGTGACCTATTCTCACTGGGATTGATTAATTGGGCCCATATTCATCCTGGGCAATTCGATTGAAGGTCTTAATCAATTGAATTTATGATAATTTTGCTTGATATTTAGTTTTATTCATGAATTATTTAAAGTAAACATATTAGCTAATGTTAGTATTACATAATCAAGTTGACATTCCAACTTAACGCAACTTAATTCTCCTTTTAACAGGGTCTAATTATCCCAAAAGGGAAGAGTTCATAAAGTTAGTCCTGTGGAGCATGGAAAATGACCTTACTTCAGAAAAGGAGGAAATGTCTGGTAAGCAGGATAAAGTTTAAAGTTCTCATCTAGTAATCTCGGGACATGGACATAATGGGAAATGAAAAGAAAAGATGGTTCTAAAAAAGGAATCTTTTGGTTTTATATATGACAATCAACCTAAAGATTGGTCGAGCAATAAGTGGGCTAAGAAGTATAATTTCTTTTTCTACAAGAAATCGAGTCATCAGGAGATAAACTACATTAAGTTCAAGCAGTGGCTCACATATAAGGGTAAAGATCATGTCCTGGTATGCTTTGAGTCAAATGTGATTGATGTGTTAGAAGATTTATGGTGTATAGATTCTGGTACAACTATTCACATTTGTAATTACATGCAGAATATGATGCAGAGCGGGGCACCAACTGATACAAAGCAATCGGTATATATGGGCAATGGCGTTAAGGTAGACACTCCCACAAGAGACTTTATGTGGTTCTCTATAAGCTCACCACAAACCTCAGTCCTACACAAGAACCTACTGACGTGTACTCTAGTCAGAGGCTCCCTCAAGAGACTATAGTTGGTTTTCCGTAGGCTAACCAACAACCACGGTCCTACTCTAAGGACCTACATTTACTCCCACCAGACGCTCCCACGGAGACTAACACGTACGCACCCATATTTGGTGGTCTATATAAGGACTTGATTTAGGCCCTACATAAGAGCTAAGGTCCTACACAAGAATTTGGATTTACGTCCTACACAAGAGCAAATGTCCTGCACAATAACTTAGTCAAGTTTGGGTACGAATTCTCACCCTCAATTCTACACAATGGAAGAGAGTATACGCACTCTTACAATTGACAACTTACTTGTCGGATTGAGCCTTTTTTGTAGCGTCGCCTCGGCTTGCCTGATTGATGTTATCTCATGCTTCAATCATCTCCCCCGATCATGATGCTGATGCTTTACAAAGGCTTCAACTCCAAGATCAAACACTTTGCATGTAGTGCTCTGATGTGATGACTAAGATGATAAGAGGTTGGTTGAATCTCATATAACTAATGAGAAGTTGTAATTCCTAGGAATACACCTAAAAGGGTCTTTTAGAGGATTTAGACAATAGTACGCCTATAAAGGTTGAGTATAATATCTAGAAAATATAGGAGTTCAAGCACATCTTCAAGGTGAAGGTTAGAATCCTCATCAGAGTGTTAATATCAAGGAAGATGACTTAGAATTCATTGGTTTAGAGGCTTAAGATGAGAGATATAATCATGTAATTACCTAAGCTTTTATTACACCAAAAACCCATGTATATGCCTAAAAACCGAATGCCTTTTATAAAAAGTTCGAGTTTCAATGGTCAGAAAATGGACGGATAACGGTTTTGTTGATGCCATTAAAAGGTCTTCGATACCATCGAAAAAAAATCAGATAATGTGATTCGTTCTTGCTGGACATTTCTGAGTTACCTGTTAGATGTCATCGAGTGGTCTTCGATGCCATCGAAGTGAACATTCAATGTCATCGAAGGAGACCCCGATGCCATCAAGAAAATTAAATTAAATGATCAATTTTTTTTGGACATATCTGACTTTCTATTCGATGTCATCAAGGGGGTCTTCGATGCCATCGAAGACCCCTCGAGGGATGCTCGATGATATTGAGCAATACTTGAAAATTGTTATTTTGGGCGTATGTTTTCACAACAGCTTCGCGCTTCTTCTAGCCTTACTAATTATGTTCCAATTAGGTTCCCAAGGCTAATAGATGATCAGTCAGGTTTACCTATTAAGTAAAGATTATGTAAATGTTCAAGGGTTAGGGTCATCAATACACCTCATTTATCTATTATTTGCTCATTGATACTATTTTACTCTTGTGCTTTCAGTCTTCAACTTCCAAAGGCTCAACCGACTACATGACACAATGACTCATGTGATTAACAAACAGGATACACAAATCAATCACTAACAGTAGAGGTAGTTAGAGTCTGCAAGATTAGGTTAAAGTCAAGTCATATTTGGATCTAGTAGATATATATTTTATGTCACTTTCATAAGGTGTAATCTAGTCTCAATTTCTCATTTGGGGCCTGTTTGATTTTTTGGCTCAAGTGTAATTACCATGTAAATAGGTAATAATTATTTACCTATGTAATTACCACATCTTTCCCAATGCGGATGTGACAACTTACTTTTTTAACACTTAAATCGAGAAATTTAGAACATCAATGTGGGGCCCATCGTGATGTATGTTACTTATCCACACCGCTCATTTGTTATGCCAGCCGAATTTATGGCATGAGCAAAAAAATAGGCAAATCCAAAGCTCAAGTGGACCACACCACATAAAACAATGGGAATCGACCACCTACCATTAAAAACTTCTTGGGGCCCTTAAAAGTTTTGGATCAAGTTGATATTTGTGTTTTCCCTTTATCCATGTATGTGTGACCCTATGAACGGGTTAGATGATAAAAAAACCTTAATGTGGGCCTAGTGAAAAAAATAACTTTCAATGGTGGACAAATTAAGGCCATTGTTTCCTTTCATGCGGGTCATTTGAGTGTTGGATCTGCCTCATTTTTCGGTTCATGCTCTAAAATGTTCTAATAAAATAGATGGACGGTGCAGATATATCATATACATTATGGTGGGGTCCACATATTTAAGTCAACACTTTTGTTTTGATTTTTGAGGTGGAATTACTCTCATATTTTCAAACAAGGTGAACAAGTAATAATTACTTATTTACCATGATTTACATGTAACATGGAAAATCAAACAGGCCCTTAGACAAATTATGTTATATGTCTAAATTTGAGAATGAAAAGTTTAGTATATATTGTGATTTGAATATGGTTGGCACTGGCACTATGGTTAATAACCTGTACCAATTGGACTTGAATGCCTCACATGTTTATAATGTGAATGCTCTTCATGGAAATAAAGTAGGATTTAAAAGAAAACTAGATTATGAAAATTTCTCCATACTATGACACATGCAATTAGGTCATATCTCTCGTGAGATATTGAAAAGGCTAGTGTGGGAAGAAATTCTTCATTCTCTAAACTTCTACGCTAAAAAGTATGTATAGATTGTATTAAGGGTACATAGACCATAGTAAGCAAGAAAGGTGCAACAATGGGTGTAGGATTCTTGGAAGTGATACATATAAACATTTGTGGTCCATTTCCTACAACATCTTGGAGTGGACATAAACATTAGTCATCTCGTTTTGAGTACCTCTATCTTAAAAAAATTAGATGCATTAGTTACTTTAAAAATCTATAAGGCCAAAGTTAAAAATCAACTCAATAAAAAGATTAAATAATCAGGTTTGATCATGGTGGTGAATACTATGACAGATATGAAGAATCATGTCGCAATCCAGGACCCTTCACTAGATACCTATAAGATTATGACATTATCACCCAATACATTATGCTTGGAACTTCGGAGCAAAATGGGGTAACTAAAAGACATAATCGCATCCCTATGGATACAAGTGTGTAGTATAATGAGCAATTTAACATTACCAAAATCTATAGGGTAATGCAATTAAAACCGCAATTCATATCCTTAGCACGGTCCCCAACAAGCCTATAAGAAAAACTGCTTTTAAGTTGTGGAATAAGAGAAAATTAAGTCTTTGACACCTCTATATTTGAGAATGTCCTGTTGAGGCTAAAGTGTATAATCCATATGAAAGAAAACTCGATCTCATAACCATAAGTTATTTCTTCATAGGATAGCCAAAAATGTTAAAAAGTTATTGAATGTACTGTCTTTCTCACTCCATACGGATCATTGATGTTGGGAATATTATATTCATTGATGATACTGAAAATAGTAGGAGAGTGAACATTATGAATTTTGTATTTGAGGAAGAGCAGATTGTGATCCCTGTCATGGTCATTTTGAACCACGTGGGTATTAGTCTTGCAGTCGAACTTGTAATCACTGCAAATCACCATGCCTATACAACCCACCGAGGAAGGAAATCAAATCAAACTAAAAAAGGCTGAGCCATTAAAAAAATCACACACGGAGAGAGAGAGAGAGAGAGAGAGAGAGAGAGAGAGAGAGAGAGAGAGAGAGAGAGAGAGAGAGAGAGTGCCTGCAATTCTAGATGATTATATCGTGTATTTGCAGAGCACGAGTTTGACATGGGGTGAAAAATGATCTTGAATTTTTTACACTTGACGAATAAAGTGACAACTCCACTCAATGGATTGATGCTATGAATGATGAGTTAAAATCCATGAAGAATAATTAAGTTTGGAATCTTGTCAAATTACTGTAAATAATAAAGCTGATTGATTGTAAATTAGTATTTAAAACCAAACGGAACTCCAAGGGTAATACCGAAAGATACTTGTTGCCAATGATTTTAACTAATGTGAAGTCATTAATTTTAAGGAGACTTTCTCGCCTATATCTAAGAACGACTCATTCAAAATCATAATGGCTCTTGCGGCTCATATGAATTTAAAGCTACACCATATGGATGTAAAAACTGTTTTCAAAGGAGATCTAGATGAGAACATATACATGTTGCAACCTGAAGGTTTTGCGGTAGATGACTCGAACATATGGTCGATAAAGTTAAGAGATGCAACTATGAGTTGAGACAAGCATCACGACAGTGATACCTAAAGTTTCATGAAGTACTTTCCTCATACAGTTGTGTAGAAACACTATGGATAAGTGTATCTACGTTAAGATCAGTGGGAACAAGTTCATCATATTAGTTTTGTATGTTGATGATATTTTGTTGGTTAATAGTGACATTATGATGATATACGACACTAAGAAATTCCCATCTTAAAGATTGGAGATGAAGGACCTTGGTGATATATATATATATATATATATATATATATATATATATATATATATATATATATATATATATATATATATATATATATATATATATTATCGACATCGAGATATACTATGATAGATCATGTGAACTGCTTAGCCTGTCATAGATGATCTATATTGATAAGGTACTCGAAAGGTATGATATACAAAACTATGGCCATGGACAATCGGCCATTGTAAATGGTGATAAATTTAGCTAGTTTCAGTGTCCTAAAAAGGATTTGAAAAAGAATCGTATGAAAGATTTTCTGTACTCATCAGTAATAGGAAGCATCAAATATGCTCAAATCTATACGCGGCTAGACATTGCTTTTGCAGTGAGAATGTTAAGCATGTATCTCTCTAATATGGAAATGTAACATTGAATGGCCGCAAAGAAAGTATTACGCTACCTGCAAAGGATAAATTAATTCAGACTCACATATAGAAGGTTTGACCATTTGGAGTTGGTTGGATACCCAAACGCGGGTTTTGCTATTTGCATTGACATTTAGAAATCCACCTTGGGCTACATTTTTATGATTGTTGGTGAGGTCGTTTCATGGAAGAACGTGATAAAGTTGATGACAACCCCCTTCGTTGTATAAACTGAGTTTATTTCTTATTATGAAGCATCAAATCAGGTACTATGGTTATATTATTTCTTTTTAGATTTGTAGGTATTGAAGCATTTCTCGAAATCATGGAGAATCTTTTATGATAACTCAACTACAGTTTTCTTCTCAAGCAATAATAAGTATTCATTCAGGTTTAGGTATATCGACATCGAGTATTTTGTTGTGAAGGAAAGAGTTCAGAATCGTCTAGTATCTGTGGAGCTCATCGACACTAAGCAGGTAATTGAAAATCCACTCTCTAAAGGGCTCCCTATCATGCTATTTCAGGAGCATGCAACATCTATGTGAGTTATCAATCCCACAAATATATTCAATTAGTGGGAGTTGAGTGTGATCCATTTTGCACAGACATGTACAGAGATATCATTCATAAAGGTATGATGATTATGATATAAAGTTTGTTTCTGTACTCCTTAAGTATACAAAATTTGTTCTGAGTAAGTAAAATTAAAGTCTTGTCTTATTAAAGACATTTAAAAGCTCCAGAACCTCTTGAGAATAGGCATAATATGGTTACACCATGTGTATAATCCTCATACCACACTTTGTTGTTCATAATCTATGTCGTTAAGGCTATAAGTATTCGTGATTATGCCTAATCTCACTTTGCAAAGATTAAATGTTGTGTTGGCTACCGCGACTAAATACTAATAGTCTTGATGGACCAGATTGTAGAAGCGTTGCCTGTATTATCCGACAATTGCATTTGTTAACCATTTAGATGTTTTTTTTTAAAAAATTAAAATATATTTATAAAATGTTTTCAAAATAAAACTTTGAAATTGATTAATGTGGCCCAAGTGAGAGAATGTAAGACTTCTATAAGGTGGGTTTAATTGATCAACGGTCTGGATCCCCTCAAGGGTTGGATATGATGACCGGGCATACCTGTGTACCCCATAAAGATATGTTAGTCTAAAATCTTATAAGGGAGGTGCGTTATAACTGTGTTACATGCATAGTGTTGTGTCCAGACTAAGAATTTAAAATTCATATGGACCTTAAAAGATAGGAATTTCTATGGGTTTCAAACTCTCCATTGCTTGTAATTATAAAACCAAAGCCGAGTACTCAATCCTACACTCATAAGAAGTTATTTTCCCATCATGGTACTTCTCTAAAAGGTGTAAGGTGCGGAAAGCTACCGCACAGGCTTCACAACAATGTCATCCCAATTAGGTATGAATTTCAAGCCAGATTTCTTGATCTCGGAGCATTGCGCAGTCCTTTCAATTTTGTAAATTAAAGCTTACAAATTTACCTTAGGTGTACACAAATTATTATTTTAATGTAAAAATATCTAAAACTCTTTTGAAGTGTAAAGTATTTATAGTTTAAAACTTTACAAGCCAAATGGACGGTCAAGATTGATAATAATGTTGATTGTATATTGAAGGTTTAAATATTTTTGAAGGCTTTCGCCTTGGACGGCACTAGATCATTCATCTACAAGGAAAATGTGAGTGGGACCCAATAACGTCCTTGCCAAGGGTCTCGATCAGACGACGGCACGAGGGATGAGCGAGAAACGAAGGTCGAGCGGTAGTGCTCTATCAAAATGGAAACTAACAAGAGGCCTAGGGTTTTTTTTTTTGAGCATTGATCCAGTAAGAACACTTTTTACCTTGTACCGTAAAAATTCACTCTTCCACGAGATCCAGGGCCCCACCAACGACCATTTTAGACCGTTGGATGGGAAGGGTCCCCCTTCGATCGCAAACGACTCTAAAATCACACAGTACGATGATCACAGACACCCGATCAAGGACCTGCAAATATAGGCCGTAGGACCAATTTTACTAATGCCTGCCATTTTTGTGCCCTTAATCGGACGGTTTTGCTCATCCGATCAAGCCGATCTTAGGTCAACGAGCAATCTGAAGTGGAACCTCTCTATCCAACGGCTGTTTGTGGTCATGGATGGCCCACCTGGGCCCACGTGGGAGTTTTCCCCGTAATAGAAGGTGTTATTTTGGATACGAGGGGCAATCCTAGGAACCGCCTGCCCTCGTCCTGCAAAAGGGGATTCCTGAAACGAGCGTAAGAGAAGGAAAAAGTTCTCTCTCTCTCTCTCTCTCTCTCTCTCTCTCTCTCTCCACCAATGGCTGACGCTTTCTGGCGGTACGGAGACGGACGGCAACCCGGCCTCGCTCCTCCTCCAGCTGGAAAACGCCCTCGCTCCGACTTCGGTAAGCCACCACGGCGCACGATCTTATTCTTCACCCATTTCCATCTCCAATCTCTCTCTCTCTCTCTCTCTCTCTCTCTCTCTCTCTCTTTCCATTTCCAGAAAGTAGGTTTAAAAGAAAAAGCTGCTTAGAAATCCGCTTTTTCTGCTAAGACATGTTAGGGTTTTTGCAATTCCATTGCTTGTATGTGTTCTTTCATCCTCTATATTTTTCTAGGGTTTGTAATGTTGGTATCCTTAGATCTGTTGAGTTTTCAGTCTGATTGAGGTTATGCTACGATCCTAATGGTTTAATAGCGCATTCCATCGGTCCTAGGGCTTTTGGCGTATTGGATAAGTTCTTAACAATTGGTATCAGAGCCAACGCCACGTCTTGTGTTTGAGACACTGAAGGGGCGACCTGTGGAAAGGGCAACCTGGACCAGAATGAAAGCCCCACGACATGGAGAGGGCTACCTGGACAACCAGTGTGCAGCTGCCATGAATGGAGAGGGCTACCTGGACAACCAGAGTGCAGCTGCCATGAGTGGAAATGGCTACCTGGAAAAATGGCCAGAGTGAATGGAGCCACAGAGTGGGCCGCTGTGGATGTCAGCTGTGGAGCATGGTGGAATGTTATGATCCCAATGGTTTAATGGCCTAACTTGATGTGTTCCATCAATCCCAGGGCTTTTGGCGTATTGGCTAGGTTCGTAAGGCTATTGAGATTTTTGGACTCCTTTTTTTTTTTTTTTTTTTTTTTTTTTTTTTTTTGCGATTTACATGCAATGATTCATGCGAGCTTGAAAAGGGCTTCTGCAATTAGTGAAAAAATTGGCATCGGACTGTAAACTCGTTGGTTGGCCACACTTGTATATTAAATGTGGGCCATTGGTCAACTTTTATTTGCCATCAGTTTGTTTTGCATGTCGTGGCCTGCTGCATGAGTGGGCTAACCTGATTGTTTGGATTAGGGCATCTACATAGGGGCACACCTGATGGTTGGCATGGATCTTGCATGTGCGTTGAATGTTGGCATGTGTTGGGGTTGGAACATGGACATGCTTGTGATTATAAAACCCCCAGTGACGGTGTTGTATGATGCACTTATTATAGTGTTTGGCTCTGTGTGAACCTCTTGGGACAGATCGGTCCTGTTGTATCTGTCCTTTTAACGGCCATCATGAAAAAAAGGAATGTGGATTGGGTTTTAGGGTTGCGTTGGAACACGGTGAGTCCTTACATTTTTTGATTTTGATTATCTGAAAGGTTTTCAGTTTGAAAAAGTTGGTTGCTTTCATTGCTGTCAAATGGCATAAGTGATTATATATGACCCAAGGGGCCTGTGCGCATATGCGGTCGCATAATCGCACATGCCATCGCGCAACCCTCCAAAAAATTTACATTTTTCATCGCATAAGTGATTGCATAATCGCATATTCAATCGCATAATCGCATATGCCATGACATAATGCCTAATGGTCATAAAACCGCATATGCCACTATGGCATATGCGATCACATATGACAACACTGGTGCTTTCTTTATCCAAATTGCCTCATGTGGGAGTGGGCAGACATCAAAACAGGTAGTTTTTGCAGCTAGTTTCGTTTTGTCTCGCACTCAAGACGGGATAGATTGGGTTAATCTAATCTGATTCTATAGGAGTCTACTGCATGCAGACAGGCCCACAAATAATGATACTGAGGTTTATCTCAAATGGATTTGGATTCATCTAAATGCGAATGATGGTGCTCTTATGAGATCTTAGATGGTTCAAACCTTGCTTTATATGCTTTGAATAAGAGGAATTTGAGGAACATCATTGGATAGATGAACAAGGAAAAAAAGGGTTTACTCAGAAAAATGAGATATTGGTTTATCGACATGCTTTAGGAGTGTTAACATCTTGAGGAAGGGGAGGCACATATGAAGGACAAATTGCCAATTCAGGAGTGTATTTAGAGCAGTGGCTACTGGCTACTTAGACTAAGACCCCCTTTTGCCGGCTATCATTTTCTTTTTCTCTGGTCATCTTTTTATTTGAACTAATGGTTCTTTCCTTGTTAACTTGTAGCAGCTTATCCCTTACCTGCTGCGACGCTCTGTTTCTTCATTTTTAACCCACAAAAGAACGCAATTGACATTTTGCAACTTCAACGCTGGAGTTCCAGCCAATGGTTGGGATTCTAATCAGTGTTTTAAATAGCGGTAGCGTGTTGCGTAGCATTCAACCCTCTATAGCGTGTAGCGTAAATAGTGTAGTGTGTAATGTAAGCTACATGACACTTATATATATATTTTTAAATTTAAATATAAGAAAAATATGATAAATAGTTTAAAAAAAGAAAAAAAAAAATAAAAATGCCTAAAAGATTATTCAAAATTTCAAGTATAAGCATGTTCAAGTAAGTTATTAATTATCATTTATCAAAAGCCAATCCATATATGAAATCATAAACCAAATCAAATAATTATGACATCAACAACTTTCTAAGCAAACTGCTTAATTTTTTTGAATCAAACCACTGTAATTAATAGTGTCTAATTGAAACCACTAGTCACAACTCACAAGTATGGAAAGAACTAAAAATCCCATAGGTTAAGAGTATCAAGTACAATAAAGATGTCATCTATACAATGAGGAGTTTTCGAAAACCCTCTTTTCAAACCCTTTTTCTTTAAGTTTAGTTTTAAAGGTTTTTTAGCATGTGAGTTTCACACCAACTTTAATAAAGGATCACCACCATTTTAAGTGAAAGTAAACAAAGAAGGTTTGGTTTTAACTTTACATTTTAATGGTTTTTTTTTTTTCAATTTTTTATAATATGAGTTCTACACTATTTTTAACAAACAAAACTAAAAAATAAAAATAAATGTTCTCATCATTTTTCAGAAGTAAAAAAAAAAAAAAAACTGTAGCGTACGCTACAAATGCTACACTCTACGTAGCTATAGCGTACGCTAGGACCCATGTAGCGTACGCCACAGGGGATTTATGCTATTTAGCTACACTACGAGCGGAGTGCTATTTGAAATACTAATTCTAATACCTAGTCAGTCTTTACAATATTATAATCTTAAGTATGATGATATGAGGCTTGATAACCTTCAACTAGGTGTATTGCGCTACTTACTTTTTACGCATTCATAATTTTGGCTTCCAAGCATTGCAATATCCTATTATAATCTTAAATATGATGATATGAGGTCTGATAACCTTCAATCAGGTGTATTGTGCAACTTACTTTTATGCATTCATAATTTTGGTTTCCAAGCATTGCAATATCCTATTATAATATCAAGTATGATGATATGAGTTCTGATAACCTTCAACCGGGTGTATTGTGCAACTTACTTGTTATGCATTCATAATTTTGGTTTCCAAGCATTGCAATATCCTATATTTTTGAGGGAAAAATGCTTGCGCAAAAAGGTTTACAACCAGTTGTATGTGGTCAGTTCTCTAATAGTAACACTATCGACATTGTTGGATTTTATGATGATGAATGATTGCCTACAAGCATCAATTGATCGTTCAAACCATCAATGTTATTTCCTTACTCAAGGCTTCATACGATCAACACTATTTCTTACTTCAGGCATGAGAAGAATGTATCAGAATATCTTTAAAGAAAAAAGAATGTATCAGAAAATCACTTTGTATATATGACAAGGAGGAAGTACTAGGAGAAAGGATCTCCACGTGGTCTATAAGACTTAGAGAAAGCATATCATAGGGTGCCCGGCGAGAATCTGATGGGCATTGGGAAAGAAAGGAACCTCAGGAGGAAATATTGACATGATTAAGGACATGCATGAGGGAGTGGTAACTAATGTGAGGACCACTAGTGGAAAGGCAAGTGAGTTTTCAATTACAGTAGGCCTGGTCAGTGTTGAGTCTGTATCTCTGTGTTGGTTTTGGACGAGTTACCAGGAAGAGGTCCCGTGGTGTATATTGTTTGCAAATGACATGGTTTTGATTGATTAGACAAGGGAGTGAATGAACTCAAAGCTAGGACTATGGTGGGATGCTTTGGGATCTAAAGGTTTTAAAATTAACTGGATAAAAACAGTATCAAGAATGCAATTTTAGTAACAATAGGAGTGGAAACGAAGAACTAGGTAAGATTGATGACCAGTGAATACACACCAAAATGACCATTTCCCATATCTTGGGCCAGTTATATGTGAGAATAGAGAGATCGAGAAAGATGTTGCTTATTGAATTGGAGCTAGGCGGATGAAGTAGAGATGTGCCTATGGAGTTTTATGTGATTGTTGCATACTAATCAAACTAAAGGGGTGATTTTATAGGACATATATAAGACCAGCCATGCTTTATTGGACAATTTTGGGCATTCAAGGAAGGATACATTCATAGAACATTTCGATGAAGGATAGAACTAAAAATGAATGCATTCAGTGGAACTTAGGAGTGGTGTTAATAGGTAATAAGATGAGGAAAGTAGATGTAGGTGGTTTGTCCATGTGCATTGGAGAGCAATAATTGCACCGGTTATGGCTTGTTCAATACGCAGAATTACGTAGCATTGAATTGCTTGTGGTGGGATATAAATTCCATCCAACGTTTGGAAATGATGGGAAAGATTGGATAAAATGATGTGACCCGGTTATCAAGTCAATGAGATTTCGACCCCCGACAACAATACACCCAGAAGAATGGAGTGGAGGGAGAAATAACTTTATTGATACCAAACTTATCTTACAATATTTAAGAAAAAACTCACACTTACAAAAATATTCGAATGGCTAACTCCTACACCACCACCTCCTTTTATATATCTTAAATGAATATTTAATTAAAAACTCCCCAATTAAAAGATTGATTTTAGATCAATCACAAATTTTTTTTTTTTCAAACCAATCTAATTTTCCTTAGTATGGTAAAAGCCTAATAATAAAAAAAGCGAACATAGAAAGTAATTATATATGTCTAAATCAGCCACATGGCTTCAATCATATCAATCACATCCCCTTTATATCTTCAATCACATCTTTAAATCAACCCCCAATATCTCCAAGAAAATAATAAATTACAACCCTTGATTTAGGCCCCTAAATCTATAAATAAACAATTAAAAAAAACACATGTTAGGCCTACGGTGGGTTATGGGCCTACGTCTTGTTGGGCCATATAGTTGGCCTAAGTGGACTGGGCCCAATAGCGGGCCTAAATGGACCTAAGTGTGTTGTGGGCCTAGGTGCGTCGTGGGCTTGCATCATTAGTCTAGGTATCATATCATCCAGTCTCAGTAGGGGATACAACCATTGTTGTCATGTGCGATCGCATTGTCCATTTTTTAAAAAGGATCACATATGCGTGATCTAGGATAGTATGCGATGGCATAATTTTTTGTGTGATAAGTATGCAATTGCATATGCCAGTATGCAATGGCATACTTTGCAAGTTGTGCTTTCTTTTGGTAAATTGTAAATTGTATTTGTAATTAAGTTGTAACTTTTAACTTGTAGGTTGTTCAAGTTATTGTTTTATCAATAAAATTTCTATGTTCGAAGTTTTTAATAATTAATTCTCACTTAATATAACATGTTGTTTGTTTTGTTAAATTTTATGTAAATATGATATAAGTAATTAAATATATAACTTATTTTATAGATGGTCTAATATTCTCAAACATTCAAACTTCAATGAAATAGGTAAAAGAACCCAATCCAATCACTTGTAGTAGTTAGACAATTTTTAAAGATTTTTTTAACCCCCCCCCCCCCCTTTTTTTTTTTAAAGCCAAAGCAATATGCGATTTGACAACACTGGATGCAATGGGATTTTGAAATCCACTACATTTTGTGGGGCTCACGTTGATGCATGAGTTTTAACCACACTGTCCATCCGTATGTGTCCTTTACACATGAACTCAAGTTGCATATGCATATAGGTGACTGACATTAGTTGTCAAATTTGGTTTGTTGATTACAATTCTATGGTCCACCAAACGCTGGTTTCACTTAATACAACCTTTTTCCCAAAGGTAAAATTTGATTCCAAACATGAGGTTGGACGGTCAGAATACCATGGTATTTCCATATGCATAATCATTGTGTAATAATGGTGTTAGTTCCACCTAATGCAATTCAATTCATCTTTCCAAACATGCTCTTTGAATGTTGGACAATCAAGAAACAGTAAGTTCATAGAATGCATGTAGTTGAAAAGAGGATGTTGAGATGGATGAGTGGCAATAGAAGGAAGAAAAGAATTAAAAATGAATGCGGTAGGTGTAACTTAGGAGTTAGGAGTAGTGACGTAGGACCGATGCATGAACCAAATAACATGTGAGATCAAGTAGCAGAATTAAGACAAGTAACAAATAAACACAACATTGCCATAATCATCACGAATCCTAAGAAAACCAAAAGAACATCATGCATGATCTTAGCCTAAGTTACCAACATCATCACACAAGATCATTAAATAAAACGAAAATGGGATCTAATGGATGTAGGGACATCCAATTAGCATATGATGTAAGTTTATTTCAAAGTAGAAGTTCTAATATAACCTAGGGTAAAAATTAGGGTTTGGGTAATTTGGGAAAATAGGAAAATTAGGTATTTTAGGTTTAGGTTTAGGGTTTTGGGAATGGAAGAAAAGAGATTTTGATATAAGGATGATGGAAAGCCCAAAGGGGTAAGGTATACGGCCAACTCAAAGGATTCACACGTGTTGCCGTACGATCACACGTGTGGCATGGGATGGCCGGGTTAGGTCGGTTAGGGTTTGGGATTATGGATAGGTAAATGAAAGATGAGTTTATGAAAGGATGATGGCTTAGGATGGGAGAATCGAAGAATTCCAAGAAAATACCTTGATGGAGGAGAAGAAGGAAGATGGTGTAGGGATAGATGGAGACCTCACACCTCTGTTGATGAAGATTAGCCTCGCACCAATCTCCCTTCCAAATCGCATGGAGGTATCTTCAAATCACATGACGATGGAAGAATAAAGCAAGAGCTTCTCTCTCTCTCTCTCTCTCTCTCTCTCTCTCTCTCTCTCTTTCAAAAAAAAAAAAAACCACAAAATCCAATGAGGGAGAGGGTCATACGCTCTTTTATTGCTTCAAGAAAGTTCAAAAATTATAATAAACACCCTGTTTTGTGAATTTTGACGAAAATACACTAGACTAACTAAAATCAACTAAAAACACTCATAATAACGTCCAAACATAACGTAAACAAAACTAAATCCTATAAACTGATAAAAGTTGAGAAAAACTAATGTGGACGATCCACGATCAATGGCCCGATCATGTGATCCAACGACCTGATCGTCATGTCCCTCCGATCCAACGGTCTGTATCACTCCATAAAGCAGCCCATGTGCATCTTCCCAGTGTGGGGTCTTCTAGATGCTTGTACATGCACATGGGGTCTTTAACACGATCATGGATACTCTCCTAGCCACAGTGAAATCGGTGTGGCCCGCCTCCTCTGATACGTACGCAAGGGTGTACATAAAGTGATGTCCTGATCAAGTAGCCTTAACAGGTAATGGGATGAGGGAAAGTAGACTTGGATGGTTTGGCCATCATGTGCATTGGATACCAATAATTGTACTGGTTAGAATGCCACAAAAGGGCAAGGGGAAGGCCCAAAAGGATGTGGGTGGAGGTAATAAGGAAAGATATGATGACCTATGGTTTAAAGGAGGATATGGTTGTTGATAGAGTGGAATGGTGGGACGAGACTCGTGTAGCTGACCCCAGTTAGTTGGGATAAGGTTTAGATGATGATGATGAATGATCACCTAGAACCGAAACTTGGGAGTAGCCCCAATAGGTAACAAGATGAAGGAAAGTAGACTTGGGTAGTTTGGCCACGTGCATGGGATGTGGGTGGATGTTCTAGGAAATATATGATGACCTATGGTTTGACTGAGGAAATGGTCCTTCATTGAGTGGAATTGCCAAATGGGACTCGTGTAGTTCACCCTAGTTAGTTGGAATAAGGCTTAGATGATGATGATGAATGATGAATGATCATCTACAACTTGGTGTATTCTGTGACCTACATTCCATGCCTTTGGAATTTTGATTTACAGTTTTGACTTTCAAGTATCATATATTTTCAAGGTAAAAATGCTAGTCTAAAACTGGTTACAAACAATTGTATTTGGTCAGTTCTATAATGATATTGTTAGTTCACTAATGACATTGACATTGTCAGAACAATCATCTACAACCGCTTGTACACTACAAGCCATTTGCTCTTGCCTTCAGAATTTTGTATGCCAAATTTACCCCTAAAACTATTATATATTTTCGAGTGATAGTAGCTTTAAGGTCTTGTTTGTTTCCATGGACTACCATGGTAATGTATAGTAAAACTCACATCATCACATCTTTACTGTGATTGGATATTGCCAAATGTCAAATCACAGTAATCCTTCCGAATCCCGCAAGACATGGCCCAGTGGAAAGACATTTACGTGGCATAGTTTCACGGGCCCCACCATGGTGTATGTGTTATATCCACACCGTCCATCCATCTTGCGTGCTTATTTTATGGTATGAGACAAAAAATGAGGTAAATCCAAAGCAGAAATGGACCACACCACAACTAGCAATGGGGATTGAACGCCTGCCATTGAAAACTTTTTGGGGTCCTCAAAAATGTTGGATCAAGCTGATGTCTTTGTTTTTCCTTCATCCAGGTTTGTTTGACATTATGAACAAGTTGGATGGCAAATAAACATTCCAGTGGGCCGTAGGAAGGTTTCAATTGTGGGCATCATCCCAATGTTTTTTGTGGTGTGGTTCACATTTCTTTGGATCTTCCTCATTTTTGGTGAGATGCCCTAAAATGATATTACAAAATGGATGAAAAGTGTGGATACATGTATTGATGAAATTACATCCAAGTGCATCTAGTCAGGGAAAGTCACAAGTAAAACCTGTTTACTTGTGACTACTGTGGTAATGATAATTATTACTCATTTAATATACATTACACTACTTTACCATGGAACTTGCCAAAACAAACAGGCCCTAAGAATGGGCTGTGGGTTAAGTTAACCTACCACCGGCTGTAGGTGATCAGTCTTCTTTTATGATTAACTTCCTGCAAATTTGTAATAATATGCTGGTGGAAATTCAATCACATAGTGTTGAACCATTTGATTTTATCTTAAACACTGGAGTTTTTCATGTCACTTTTGGCTCTTCAGAATACTCAAGAGTTACGCACCACTGTCTTGTCTTATGACGCACACTCACTGATATGTGCTTATATTGATGACTTTGCTTAACTCAAATTTCTAAATTGGCTAGACATCCCTGGCGCTCCTGAAATGTCTAGTTTTTTCACTCAAGAAGAAAGGGGTGGACCCCGTCCAATGAGGGATACTGAAACCATTGGAGCATCCTACGATCGTTACCTGCGTAACGGGGTATTGTTCGTGAACTTTGGTCCCTTTTTCCCCCATCTTCTGTCATTGCATCATTTTCAGAGGGGCTAACTTGTTTATCCAAATTCTTCCAGCAACTGCCTTCATATGGTGCTGGAGATCCTGTAAGGCCTGTGACTGGGGGAATGACTGGCCATCCTGGTGAGGATCCACGAATGATGGGTCTTGGGGTGATGGATCCAGGTATGGCTGCAAAAGGGCGGAACATGGGATTTGGAGGTGGTAGACCTGACCTGCCTCCTCTTCCTCCAGATGCCTCCAACACCCTATACGTGGAGGGCCTTCCTGCAAATTGTACGCGCAGGGAAGTATCTCGTATCCTTGTATATATAACTTAGTTCTGCTCCTGGTATGCACTTATTTTCTCCCATCCACAGTTAGGAAATTTGCTGGGTTAGGATGGATTTTGGAACCTCCTTGGAGAAATTTTTTTTATTTCTTTCCTCATTTCTTCCCACAGTACTGTTCTTACATTAAACCGACAAGTCACAGATCATGTTTTTAAACTGTCCTGAGTTTTCAAACATTGGTTCCATTTCCTATAAAAAGAAAAAAAAAAATCCTATTACGGTTCCTTCACTTGGCTTTGCAGATATCTTTCGTCCTTTTGTAGGCTTTAAAGAAGTGAGACTCGTGAGCAAGGAATCTAAACATGTAAGTTGGTTCCATTTTCTACAAAAGTCATCGGTATTTAGCATCTATTCCAAGGTATTTAATAATGGTAATGATGGCTGTAACAGCCAGCCTTATGTCCATTACGTATGGGCTGTAATGGTCAACTTTTTTTTTTAAAGGAAGAAACTGTATCGTCCCCATATTGGGCCGTTACAGGCTCATATCAGCCATTACAGGTTTGTTACGGGCCAATTATTTTTTCAGAACTGGCGTTACAGCTCTGTATTGCATAACAGGTCCACCGTAACTGTTATGTAACAGCCATTACGTAACTATTTTGTGAATACCGTTAAAAGTATGTATTGCATAACCGGTCCATGGTTACTGTTACGTATCGGCTGTTTTGCGAATACCATGGTCTATTCATTATATCTCCATTTAATGTTAAAAAAATTGTTATATCCATTTGGTTCCCTCTGATTGGTGAACTTATCTGTTTCTTCCCAAATCCTGTAGGCTGGAGGAGACCCACTTGTCCTGTGCTTTGTTGATTTCACATCTCCCAGCCATGCAGCAATTGCATTGGATGCCTTACAAGGTGAACACAATGTGCTCATTTTTTGTCCCTCAGTTTTTGAAAATACTATCTCTCTGTGCATTTGCATCTCCGTTATGCTGCTTATTCAATTTGTTTCAAGTTGCCACAAGCAGCAAGAGTTGTTTCTCTATGTTCGCTTTATTTCATGGAATGATTGCCATCAGCAGAATTGTTTCAATTCAATACTTAGTTGCTTGTCATTACTGGATTTAATCTATGGTGATCTTTGGTTCCTCGACTACATTTGCCTGCTAATTACTGAGTCGGTTTTTAGTATTTTATGATTGTAGTGTATGATCTAAATTGACAGCTGTGATTTGTTTTTACAAAAAGTAGAACCTCTTTCCTTTTGAGTCATGTTCTTCTGTGAGTTGATCAATGCCGTTGGATTTGTTATGTGGTGTTCATGGTGAGTTCTTGGCAACTGTGAGAGTTGTCCTGAAAGTAAAGAAGCAGCGGATTGGTTTGCCTGCTAAGTTACTCTAGCTGCCATGTGCTTCGCATCGTTTGAACGCAAAAAACCAACCATTTGGATGTGAAATGGCAACAAAAAGTGTGCAGGAAGCTTCAAAGTTCAAATGCTTCTCCTGTACATGGTACAAATGGGTTAGTTTACCTAGTGGCTGGTTTTATCATCCCCGCGAGCGTCCGTCTAGCATGGTAGCTTCTTGGTGGTTAGGTCCCAGTGCATATCTCGTTTTAATCTCATTCTTAACTTGCATTCCTTTAGGTACTGTTTGGATGTAGCAGCTGGTGAGTTTCTCGAGCCAACAAGGTCTTTGAGAGACAGAACCAGGAACTTCAAAACATGCACTTATCTGGACCATTGTTTCCTGATTGCCAACGCTTTCGTATTTGCAATTATGTTCTTCCTGCAGACATCTTCTTGTCTGGCTTCATCTCTGCCTTCTTACCTATTCGCTGAATTTGCACTGACACTGACAAAGCACCAACTGATTCTAGTGAAGTAACTAGCATATTTAGGCTATTTCTCAACTTCACACTTCACATAATGAACCGCAATCCATGCATGGAGTGTAACTCCAAACCTTACCTTGAAGCAGGTAGGTATGGGTTGCACATAAAGCTGGTGGCTAGATCTATGCTACCCAGATACAGCATGGATCGCTGGCTGTGGCATCAATACAACATTAGTATGGATTTTTTACCCAAAGCTGAAGTAGTGGACCTGAGATGGTATGGACACATTACCTATTTTGAAGTATCTGGGTATCATAGAGCTAGGTTGCTTGAGAAACAACTGGAGTGGTTTGTCATGGGTTACTGAAGGTGAAGGGAAGAAAGGCCAGTGTGGGAGATGGGCTGAAAATATCAGCTGAACAAAGCTTAAGCACTATTAGAGCGAGTGGGCTTGACGGCCTTGTGCAAGTTTGGTGCAAGCGTGTGATAATTACGTGTCGCGTATCTTTGCATGTAAAGTTCCCTTAATGCTCCACTGAGGCGTGGTCTCTTGCGCAGAGTAAAACAATCTTCGATTTTGCAGGTTATAAATTTGATGAGCATGACCGAGACTCAGCCATTTTACGGCTGCAATTTGCTCGCTATCCTGGTCCGAGGTCAGGTGGCGGGCCTCGTGGCAGGCGTTGAGTTATGCGCTTCCTTTTTCCCCCAGGTGACGAATGCGATACTTCATGCGCGATCTATTCCATTTTCTTGGCCGTAGACTCCTGCAGAACAGCGTTACGCGTAACGAATTATATGCTGAAATTGTTGTCCGACCGGTACTGTTTTTGTAGGCTCATTCGACCCTGGAGGCCTCTGATAGTAAGGACGATCTCATTCGAACTGGGAGGTTTCTGAGAGTGAGGGACGATCTGTAGGTTTTTCGCTGTCTTGTTTCTCTTTCCGCTAAGACGCTACGAACATAGAAGTAGTGGCACTTAATTTGTAGCTTTCGTATCTATTGTGGTTTTTCGTTAGATTCATCGTGTCTGTAGAACGGCGAAGCGAAGTGCGTGTGCTTTCAATTACTATGCTAATAGTTTCTATTGCACAACAATAGTATGTGAGTTTTGTGTTGCTTATGTTATGAAAACTGAAACCAACACTTCCCAAGCTATGTTACCCAGGTCAGGCCGGCATCTCATATGTGTTGGATAAGACATATACAATTAAAATTGAAGCCTTACTACACCCATCTCAGATTGTCCGGGTAACATAGCTTCCAAGACATCTCGACAGAACTGATGCAAACTGCTTCACCTGATTGTTTTGTCATGTTTATATTCCTTATTTATTTATAATTTTTATGTTTATGTTTATGTTTTTTTGTTTGTGATATGGTATTTAAGAGGACTGGACTGCAGTTCTTTGGCTTGACTTATCAGTGACTTGCTTTTAGTACACGGGCCAGGTGTGGGATCTGCATGAATTGTTGAGTGGACCATACACATTGGATGGGCCAAACTCAAAAATCAGATCGGGGGACTTTCGGGGAAAGAGAATATATGTTTATATAAAATCTCAACCAAAGTTCCTTTTTGACTGCTTTTTGTGTGTGTGTGTGTGTGTGTGTGTTTTTTTTTTTTCCATGAAAAATCTTTTGATCCAAGGTTAGAACCCTTCAAATGGTTTTGAGTTATGGGATATGGCCCATCCAAGGGAAGCCCTATTGGATGATCAGTCTGGATCTCACACCATTTGCCATGTGCATGAAATGTGAATTACTGTTAAGTTTCAAGACCAAAGAAAGTTGCAATATGGTAGGTTTGTAAAAAAAAAAAAAAGGCATCTTCAAAGTATAGCGAGATCACTGCCCATCAGTGTTTGCTTGTGTGAATAACTTCTGGTTTATTGGATTCCCATGTTCATTCTTCTTATAATGATCAAACTGCCACCAAATATTTGTGAGGAAGCAGTTGGTTTCCCTTGCCACTAGGTTTTGAGTGCTTACAAGTGTCGCATGTTTTCCTGTTAACATGGATGTATGTTCTTTTGTTGATAATCTATTTGTAGGCCACTAATCGTGTCAGGATCTACCGTTCTGGGAGATTTTGGGCACCTCTCTTATATGCAGTCGACCCCAACCAGTCGATGGTTTGTAATGGTGAACCGTGGGATCCAGATGTGCAGAATTAGGAGCCTTAGTAGAGGCTCAGACCCTGCAATTCTTTTGTTAAAGAATTATACCTTAATGCCGCCATATTAACCAAACTATAGAAAGTAGTAGGAAGATTTAAACTGTTGGCTAGGGATTCAGCTGAGTCGAATCTGGTAGGTCTAAAACCCTAGCTAATTTCTTCAATTAGCTGGTCGAGTTCTTTCAAACTCATCCAAGTTCTGCATTGGATCCGAGTTATACAACTTGGCTGAGTCACTGTTCGGGCTGTCAATGGTCTTGAGTTTGTTAAGGTTAACCTAGAACCCATTTTACCGAGTTCTCATTTCATATTTTCAAGGGCAAAATTGGGTAATGAATTCTGTAATAGGTGTAAAGTAACTGTGCTGTGTAAATTATCTTTTAAAAAAACCTGTGTTGTTGAAATGCCAAAGGCAGAACGTAATCAATGACTCAACTGGCTACCCCTCAACTACAAAATAAACGTGTTCACATGTGGACCCAATTCCCTCTCCCATGCACAAGGGTCCATTTAAACCATAGATTTAGTTAAGTACTTTGCAGGTGGGCCTGTAGTCCAAAAATCACAACCGTCAAATGATCCCAAGCATCAAATGGATATTTATTTTGTCCATGAATTCAACGGTTAGGATGTGGGCCATGTGCAACATGGACAGTAGTAGATGTGACAGCACTGATGAAACTGCATGAATAATATAGTTTTAGCATCAATGTGTATATTTCATTGTTTAATAAGGTTGGAAATTTTGGAAATTTCGAACCGGAGTTGAATCGCATGTGTGACAAGATTATTTATTTATTTATTTAAATGATCAAACTGTTCTTGAAACTGCTGCACAAAATTGCATATTTCCTTATTTATCTATTTTAAATTATTTTCATACATATCGTGAAAGTCTATGGAACTTGCTCAGTTCACTGGGTTGATTTGCCTCATGCTTTTAAATGCAGCTTTTTATACTAAAAAGTGATGCCTTTTCTTGATCGTTCTCTTCTGTTGCACTCTTGGCAACTTGGTTGATTGTTTTGGTGTGTGATCCCAATACCCTTTTACACCCCATAACTCTTTCTCAACTAAAGCCTGGATCGAATGGCAAAGCAAATACGCTTATTTGTGGTATAGAAAAGCAAAAACATTTGCCTTGTCATTGATATGTTTGCTTGCAGTAATTGTGGTGTTTCAGGAAATTCAATGACGGCAATGCATCTTCAGATGCACTGCTAGCTAAACAGAGGGTTTTTTTTTTTTTTTTTTTTTTTTTTTTTTTTTTTTTTTTTTTTTGAGGTGGTTGGTGTGGTTAGTATATCATTTCAGCGGCCATTTTGATACTTGATCAATTCTCGCCATCTGATCTCTGGTAGAATATCATGGATCGTGTTACTGAGGAGATGTTAGGGTGAAAGGGCACTAATGGATAACCTTCCAGTGGTGGTTCTGAATCCCAGGCTATTTGCTGATTTGGATCGTAGTCACATCCACATGTACCGGAGCATACTTACTGCATCCTTCTAGGGATTAAGTAAGCAACTCGGTGGAAACATGGATTAAAGTGTTGTTGTTGAAATGGTTTATCTATCACGAAATAGATATTAGTTTTGTTCCCCAATGGTTGCAAGTCATTCACACGATAAACCTCCTGATTCATCCATTATTAGCCCATCCCTATTTTGAGGGAGATTTAAGTATTCGGAAATGTTTATTGGCGGATATGGGGTTTTTAGGACACACACACACACACACACACACACACACACACACACACATATATATATATATATATATATATATATATATATGTCTGGATGAAATGAACTATTTGATTCATGGTACGGGAGAAAGATTTCTCAATCCTTAGGTGGAAAGATGTAAGCTATGGCTATAGAAACAATCCAATGCTAGACACCTAGAAATGTGCATGTATGGTATGCTTGTTGGTAGTCTGAGGGTGAAGGTGATGGGAGGTCGAGGAGATGCGGTTTGAAAACGGTGCTCGCTCTTTTACTTTTTTCACAACCCACCTTTACTAATGCATACACACTTTCTCCACTCCCGGTAGAATGGTATGAATTTAGTTATCGTGACTGTCAAATTGCGTGTGAAAAAATGTGAACTCCAATGGGTCCATTGGAGCTAGTTAGCGTGCGGGGGTTAGGAAGAGGAGGTTCGCACATTTGGTACTGGTATGTTGCTGTGGATCCCACATCAACCGTTCATTAGAAATACCCTGTATGTTTGATGCCCACTTTGTTGTTAGGCCATGGCAAAAAATCAGCCCAAACAGAAACTTGGGTGGGCCACACCAAAAGGAACGGTTGGGAGGGGACGCCCAACCAACATAACCTTTCCCACTGGTTGTGTATATGCCATCTAATCCATTCATCAGACGCACTCCACTATAATGAAAGGACAACACACTCAAGGCATCTCAAAACTCAGGCAGGCTGCACCACGTGAATTTGAGGTCTTAGGCATGGGTTGACACCGTTCGGTGCACTTTAGCCTAGTTTTTCGATCAGCTTGATTTTTGGTTTCTAAGGTGAGCATGAGGGGGAGGACAATGAATGGAGTGGATTGGATGATGCATGCTCCGTATTCCAAATCTTCCTTTGGAAACTTGTATTTGGAGGGCATTAGAATTCTTCGGCTTATTCACAAGACTTAGACTTGATTAACTAAATCAGCTTTTATATCCCAAATTAGTATATATGTGATATTTGATAGAATGATTGTAATAACCCCATTAAAATATATACTTTGGCCAAAAAAGAGGAAATTCTGAGACTTAGGTGGGCCACAAATGCAAGGATCACGAATAAGGAATTGACTAATGTTTTTTTAACTGTCCATTTAGATGTCTAATGTTTGGATGGTTAGATCATTCTATTAATGTGATTTTATTGTTGTAGTTGATAATTCGATTATTTTGGGTATCGTCATTGTGGCATGTGTCTAGTGAATTAATAGCCTAGAGACATCTTTGTTACATGTGAAAACTCTATTGCCCTTAAAATAGAGGCAAGAAAGGCATTTCCTTTGGATTACACTTAATCTTAGCATTTTTGTGATGCACAAAAAGGATGATTTGAAATGCCTCTTATTCCATTTACTTCAAAATCCAAGGCTAACAAATGCAAAAAGTAATTATTTGAGTTTGAAATACACCCATTTACCACCAAATCCACGTGACTTAAATTCAAACCATCCAAATCATAGGCCTCGCCTAAGATCTGCCTCATTTTTAGGTTCATGTACTAAAATGAGCTGGTAAAAAGGATGGACTGGGTGGATAAAACGCATACATCATGGTGGTGGGGCCTACAGAGATCTCGGCATTGGAGGTGTCATTACCATGTCCGAGTCCATGCTAGCGTATGTATGGACGTTTTTCTTCTCAGGCCACACTGCAGGAAAGAGTTGGGATGGGACACCCAATATTATTTTAGTGTGGGGCTCACCATCGTTTATAAATGACATCCAATCCCTACTCATCTGACGCAAATCACCAAGACGAAGGAAGGGACGGTCCAAAAAATCTCTGTTCTGAAATTTAGGTCGGACACACCAGGTTTCATGCATGATTTACATTGTTTCCTATGGTGAGATCCACCTGAATTTTAGATCAGTGTGCCATCTGGGTTCAAGGCCAAACATATGATGGACGGTTTGGATCTCATGCACATGAAATCGCTCCCTGGAGGTAGTCACACGGGCGTTCTGCAGCAATTTCATTGGATGTAATCAAATTTCGAGACCCTCCATTTGGACGGTTGATACTTACACTAGGGAAATGCACGTGCAACGCACGAGTGGAGAGAGGAAATGGCGAGAACGAAATGAGTGCCCTAGTGTGGTGAATACGAAGTCAGTGATTCGAGCACCTACTGTGGTGAAATCCCAATGTCGTGCGAGTGCGTGGGTGTTTGGGGAGAGAGAGAATCCTGCCCCCACCGAGCTTTTTTATGGGTAAAAAAGAAAGTTGTTGATTGGATTTCTAAAATATCAACTTCATTTGTCTTTCCATGTCCATGCTCATGTCCTTAAAATAGCCAACTTTCGTGAGATGCCCACGAGAAATCTACTACATCAATCAGTTTCTCAGGCTCATGACATGACATGCAGATCCAAAACTCAGGTGGGCCACATGATATGAAACTTTGACAATGGAAATTGTTGCCCTCAATTCAGTCAGTCGGGGCTGCTTGTGTGAACAAGGGCCTAGATCTGTTGTACATGTGTGTATGATTGTGCGGGCATGCCAAGGTTCTCTGCTTGACTGAATTGCCGTTGCGCTTGTGCCAAGATGAGCAGATTGGAGACTGGATCGAGATCTAGAGTCCTCTCGACTACTGATTGATGTGCTCCATACTTAGGCGATTTGTGCAGGGGCAAGGAATAGCCTTTAAAAAATGAGTTCTTTTTTCCTTGTGCCTGTAGAGATGCATGAGCGACTGGCTTAAGGATTTTTTGTTACACCGACGCTTTAGTGTGGTATTTCTCAATCATAATGGAAGATTTCTACAAAAAGGGAATATAAGCTAGACTAAACATTCTTAGTGTACTGATTTGAGCATCTTGTTTGTCAATCACGTGAGTTTGTGTCATGTAGTCAGTTGAGCCTTTTGAAGATGAAGACCAAAGACACAAGAATACAAGAGCATAAAGGAACAAAGAAAATGTAAATGATGTGCCTTGTTGACCCTAACCATTAACTTAAAACGATCATTGAACCTCTTAATGATCTTGGCTTAATAGGTAAACTTTGTTAATCATTCATTAGCCTTAGGAACTTAATTGGAACATGATAAGTAGGACTAGAAGAGGTGCGAAGCTGCCGTGAAAACATATACAAAAAACAACAGATTTCGAGTGGTGCTCGATCCCACACGCGAGAACTAATCATATTCCTAAGAAATTAGTCAGATTTGGTGAATGAAAGACCGTACGCCTAATACATTCCCTCTTTGTAACCGCAATCCCTTACTTGGAATCTTTAGAATGCAAACTTAAGAGTCATATTAGGGTTTAATCGATTGTAGAATCCAAATAATTGATTAGTGGCGACTCTGGTCAAACATAACATTCTCTTACCCTCCAAACGAAAGCCCTCGAGCGAGGCAACTTGTGGAAAAGTGAGCCGATCCCACACGCCTCAGGAAATCTCCAGCATCCATAGAATGACGACTCCGTTGGAGATGAACTAGCCACACTAGTCACGACCCGACTTGAAAAACAAGATCGTACAAAACATTTACATCTGTATCAACATTTATCCTAAAAAACTAAAAAGAACAAAAATAAAAATACAAATATGCCTCTACGAGTCAGGCGTCCACAAAAAAACCCTCTCTTATTGCAGCATAATCCGAACCAGATCATGAACAATTATGGCCTACCACTAAGGAGCTCTCCCCTTTTTCGCTCTCAATAACAGGAAGGCATTTCCCCACAACCACATCCAGCAGGATCAGTGCCAGTCTCTTGCATCCAGGAGGTGGTCCAGAATACAAAGATCATGCAATAAATGCTTCGCCAGCTCACACCAGTGCCAGTTCCAATTCCAATAGCTAGCAAATAAGTTGGTACAATACATGCACCAACCACAATAGTCAAGGTTTGCGCATGACTTCAGATACCCTCTTAATGGGGACATCCAATTAGCACAACCATCTACTTCAGGACGTTTATTCCAATATCCTCCCACGAGCAAGAGTGAGTTTTATCATTCCACACCTTGAACTCCCAACAAATTCTAAAATTGTCTCCCTTATGGGAATTCCAATCAATTTCAACAATCTCCTGCAACCAAGATTTCTTTGCAGTCTCCTTTTCCAGTCTTATTTCAACAAACTCCCTATAACAGGAGCAAAACATCACCCATTTGGTCCCCTCCGAAATAAAGCAATTCCGAGAGCAACTGGGAGAGATGGAGAGAAAATTTTAGAAGCAACGTGGGGTGGATCTTCTATCCACTAACTTCAAGGACCTCTGTCCCTTCCCTGATTCAAAGGTACCTCTAGGCTTTGAGGTACCAAAATTTAAAAAATACTATGGTACAGGATGTCTTGTAGACCACCTAAGAGCATTTTGTGGAGAGCTTAATGTCGTGGTAGGCAATGATAGAGCATTGATTCATCTGTTTCAGAAGCCCTTGAAGGGCGTTGCGTTAGACTAGTACACGTCATTGGACTACCATCGAATAAACTTGAGAACAACTTTCCCAAGTATTCATTGATCGTTTTGCATACAATCTTAATGTAGTGTTTAGAAGAGCATATCTTGTTTCCCTAAGGCAGAGGGATGATGAGTCATTGTCTCTTACGTTTGACCGCGGCGAGCCATGACTGTTAGAATGAAGACACCCATCAATGACGAAGATCAAATCTCCATGATCATCCACTTGGCAAACCCGAGTATCTCTAGATACATTGTCTTGCATCCATATGCCAACTTTATCCAACTCATCCGTGCCGGGGAATAAGTCAAAGCCGGAATAAGGGTTGAGACGATCTCCCTTTGGTGGTCTCGTCAGGCCTCTCCGGTACAACTAATAGTGGAAGGAATGCCTACTGAATGCAAGAATGGTAATGGAAGTGTTCCCATCTCCCATTCAATGGAAGAAGATGATTTTGTTGCATCTATCGAAGATGCACCATTCACCCCGACAAAAAAAAAAAAAAAAAAAAAAAAAAAAAAAAACCCAACTAAGATGGAACCCACAATACCCCAATCATGGGTGGAAAATGGGGATGGCCCGGGAGCCTAGGCGGTTTGCATCAATAGACCGAACTTATAACGAAATATTAACAGTGCTCATCCAGGGGCAACTCCTTACCTCGTTACCACCTAGGCCCCCGCCAAGCCCTTTAGTACGAACATATCATGAAAATGGGTACTGTGCGTACCATTAAGCCAGGGTCATATAACGGATCGTTGTTTCACCTTAAAACATGCAGTCTGAAACTTAATCAACTAAGGAAAAATTACCATTATGACTCCTCACATAGCTATAAGGACAAAACACTCCAGAATCCCTTGCTACAACATCAAGCAGGTCCTGGTACATTGGGTGCCCATACCATTCATGAAGAATCTCCTCTCCATCTGATCTAATTTGTCCATATCATTGACTCTCATTTGGAGTTTGAACCCCTCATCCTGCAAGGAGCACCATCACCAGTCCAATCTCGGAGCCCATTATCTTACAAGGGGCACCCCCAACCAGTCCAATCTTGGAGCCCCTCATCTCGCAAGGGGCACCTTCATCCAGTCTAATCTCAGAGCCCCTCACACTGCTTGAGGCATTTTCAGTCAGTCCAATCTCTGTACCCCTAAATATACAAGAGGCATCTCCAGTCAGTCCATTCTTCGTACCCTCGGTCAGCCAAGGGCACAAGCTCCCCCTCCAGCAATTGACTAAGGAGACAACCTCCCTGTTGTAGTATTAATCAACCAGGGGTAAAACCCGCCCAATCCAGCCAGCCAAGGGGACAACCTCCCCGTCTCATCGATCAATCAGGGGCACAATCTGCCCACACCAGCCAGCCAATGGAACAACTTCCTCGTCTCAGCAGTCAGCCAGGGGCACAACCCGCCCTCTCTAGTCTGTTAGACTTGCCTTCTCCAGTCAATCAGGGGCACAACTTGCCTACTCTAGTCATCAATCAGGGGCACAACCCGCTCACTCCATCATCCAGTTAGGGGCACAACCCGCTCACTCCATCATCCAGCTAGGGGCACAACTTGCCCACCTCATCTTCATTCAACCAGAGGTACAACTTGCCTACAACACCAACACCACTATTCGTGCTAGCATCATTAGCCAACAACCAGGTGTAGATGTCCCCACCATTCGTGCTAGCATCATCATCATGTCCTCTCAGCCATAGACGTATAATGCTCCGATGAGGACATCCCATATCGTAGTCTTGAGTTTGAGATTGCGAATTACATTCCTCTTGCATGTCCTATTGAATCAAACTATGTCTTCCTTCCTGGCGAGCACCGAATCTTCTACTACCGGCTCAAATATCAAGGCTCGACTTGAGTCAATGATGATCAAGAGAATGTGAACAGGAGAAGACTAGGATATCAACCTCCTTAAGGCAAGAAACCAAAGCATATGGGCACCAGAAGAAGACAAGGTCATTAAAAGGAGGGCGATCCCTTCATCTACTAGCAATCCAATCCATTAATATAGAGGACTCAAGCTGGGGGCTGGAATATCTCCTGACTAGTCGCATGCATCACCCATAATAAAAGCCGGAGTTAACCACAACCAATGATCTAGATAAGCCCAAAAAACAATAAAGTCTGATTACCCCGTGAGACGATGGAATTGATTAATTGTCTCTAATAAATCGGACTCTTGATCACAACCACTAATCAGACTTGCACCAAATGAACCACGCCTTGCATATCTCAGTCCTAAATATTGCAACAAACAAAATCCAAGAAATAAAGTGTCAAATCCTAAAAATCCATAATCCACAACCAAGTCAAATCAGATCACAACTAGCGTACGCACCAACCCCTTGCATACTTTCAATAAAAGCATGCTTATTGAAATCCCATAGGCATCTCTAATGGAGACAATCAAGTTAAGATGGACCCATTTCAAAATCATCTTGCAATAAAACCCCCACTGAGTATCACTCCCCAGAGTGGGGTAACTTTAAAATCACAAAAATATTTTTAAAGTCAAAAGCGTCAGACATCCAAAGCACTAAGAGATCTTCCATATCTCTGGGTGGGAGTCAGCGCCAAATCAAATAAGATCCGATGTCTCATGATTTTTTCAGAGATTATCGGATCTGAATGCACATCAAAGTATGATCGGTTTGAACTCTAGTGTCAGCTCTGTCGTATCAAATGCTAATGCTAAGAAAAGACGGTAGGCCAAGACTAGTCAGAAGAAATCATCCAAATAGCGAAAACGACAAATTATAGCCTAAATGTCAAGACTTGAAGATTGCATGGAAAAGGTCACCCACACATACCTAGGTGTGGGCGCTTACGGAACTTGATCGAGTCTAAGTCAGCGTAGTGAGTTCCCCGTAAGGCCGTAGAAAGTGCAGGGCAGCTAACCACTTTGACGATCAAGCAAAACAAGTTCTTTTGGAGTGATATGGAAAGCAATGGCCATTCCAGTTTGGGTTAGTACCCTTGTAAGGTTGTAGAAAGTGCCTGGGCTCTACTGTACCCTTTCGATGTTAGTACGAATCGAGAGTAAAAAGGTTACGATTGGTGGCCCGCATGTAGACAATCGTAATTTTTTTTCTCAAACCCTCATGATATATGCGAGTTATTTATTTCTAGGCAACCAATTGACATAGAGATAAAGACAGACAACGAATCCAGAGCGCAATTCATGACTGACCGACAATGGTGGGGTGTCCACTCACTTTGGCATTTGGTTGCACACAAACTCTACCAAAGAGGGGCATTTGTAGACACCCCACCCTAGGCTGATAAGCTGCTTGAGTTTGAACTATTGGATGGTCAACCAAAACCCCAATCCTAAACCCTAATCCTATACGCCTAAACCCAAGGAACCCTTATCCCAAACCCTAAACTCAACCCAGTTAACCTAGTCAGCCTAATCCTGAACCTTAGGAACCTAAAACTCTAGAACCTTGAGTCAGCCCGACGAGTTAACTTACCCAGTCAACTCACCTAGTTAAGCCTAAAACCGAGCCCGAACCAAAGCACAAAAGCAAGCCCAATCAGAGTACCATGCAATACCTCAACGCATCATCTTTTACAGCAAAGCCTCCACATGCGTGGGGGAGGCTGCCTGTTGAAGCAGGGAGTCTAAGTGGGACCGGCATTAGCTAGCTTGCCATTAGCCACGTGACACTCCCCCTCTTCGGGCTAGCATCCCTCAAGCATGTGGGATCTCCTTTTCCCAAGCCCTAAGTGTGCGGTTGATGCGTATTTACTTCGATGCCCATCTCCTTATCCAAAATTACCATTTTAACACTTCATCTAACCCATAAGATGATGCCATGTGTCAATCTCCAATCCTAGCCCTTCAACCACCTTTTGCCCTTAGGAATACCAACAATTAAAAGAAAACCGGATTTGGAGGTTATAAATAGCACCCTCCCCTTCTCATTTGAAACATCTAATACATCCAGAAAGGATTCACTCTCATTTTAACCATTCCTTCTCATCCAAAGATCCCTTAGCCTTAGTCATCTAGCCATCCCTCCACCAAGGAGAGTGAGATTGAGAAGGATAGTGAGACTGATTCCAACCCTGGTTTAGCCTAGCCTAGCCAAAATCTGAGTCTCATAAGCCACCTAAATTCAAATCTGAGCCACTCAATCTAGCCTTGTGGTACTATCGCTCATCCCTCCGTTCAAGCTTCAATCAATTTCATCAAATTAGAGCATTAGCATCGTGCAACACTCATTCCCTTCTTAACCCTCTTGCTCCTCATATACATCATCATTACATTGCATTTCATTTTTTTCTCGTATCTAACTGATGGGCGTATGCTTTATGGCTTGCCGATATAATCGGAGCAGGCCCACCAGAAACCTTAGCCAGTTAGTCGTCATTTTATCATAAACATTAACACAATATCAAACATCCCATACATCACTTTTCTACATAATTTGATCCCTGCACTCGATCAGTTCGATGCTTTACGGCTTGCCGATATAATCGGATTTCACCCATAAAAAATTTAGACCGATTACCCACCATCATTGCCGTTGCATCTTTTGCACTTGAGAACTAATCTTATTCCTTAGAAGTTAGTCAAATCCGGTGAAGTAATGACCGTACATATGTACGGGTAGACATGGTGCCTAACACCTCTCTCTATAAGCGTGGTCCCTTACTCAGAATCTTTGGAATGCAAACTCAAGAGTCATCTTAGGGTTAAAGATTTTCAGATTCTATATCCTAAGCGTTTCTATTGGGTCTAACCAACTGTAGGATTAAAATAATTGGTTGGTGGCGACTTTGGTTAAGTATAACATCCTCTTACCCCAAACGAAAGCTTTTGAGCGAGACAACTTATGGAAAAGCCAGCGGATCCCACACGCCTCAGGAAATCTCCAACATCCACACTATGACATGATGTTTCAATTCTCATTTAACATACTAACTCTCTTATCTACTGTTTAAAAAAAAGAAGAGAATAACATGATTTCAAGCATCATCTGATTCATGGTTAAACTGAAAGATAAGCAAGCATGGGATGTTGAGATATAAACCTAGAGGTGTACACGAGTCGAACCGAGTCGAGCTTGGCACAGCTCGACTCGGCTCGACCACTTGCCGACCCTAGCTCAAACTCGGCTCGGCTCGGTCCTCGAGCCTCACTAGCCAGCTCAGCTCGATTCGGTCAGTTGCTCGGGCCAGTTCGAGCCAAGATTGAGCTGAGCTTCCCTCTGCGGCATTTTCATGAACACATTATAACGCCCTGAAAAATCGAGGGTCGAGTAGTAACTCAACTCTCGAGTTTTCAGAACATCACTTATGCAACATAGATAATGATGATTGAATGTTGTCTGTATTAGTGCATTGAACATGAGTGAGATTAAGCCAAAACAGAATATCATACTCCAGAGACAGTTAAATTGCAAGCGGAAGACTGTGATAGATATATAAAATATATAAAAATAGTGGTGAGTCTCCAGAGTGTGATAATGTTACCAGGTTAAAGAATTACAAGTACAATTTCAAATTATACCAAATGTGTAGTGATATCTAGTCAACATCCCTGTAATCCCGTTGATAAAGACACGGCTTACGTGAAGCCGTCAGCATAGCATACACGAATAAGTATCATTGTCATCATAAAGGTCTGGCTCCGCCTCAAGAGTAGCGTCGCCATCTGTAATCAGACAAAGTCTGGTGGGTGTTCGGAACACCGTCCCGTAATGTGGGAGTGAGTAGCTAACTCAGTGGAACAATAAAGCATAGGTTAACATGTTATCGACTTAGACAAGCAGTAATGATAAAGCAGTATAATCAAACACTCCTAACTACTCTTATTAATGCAAGTATGAATGCAGTCATGATGGATGCCCTCACCGACATACTCCCTCATGCGACACCATCTTCGTTCGCGGCATGCTTGCTTTCCTCAGTGCTCCACATCTTCCAGGCACATGCAATTCATGATGAACATGATTACCGAGTTGTTATTAGTCCATTTCAAACAGCAGGATTGAGAAACTAAGGTACCTCCCTTGTATCATTCCCAAACATGATCCATTTTAGGGTCGTCAGTCCTAGACAATCTCATACGATGGTGTGTTTCTAGGTTGCTGCAAGGGCTGCCAGGGCTGTTACACGGAATCGTTGCACCACTCCCCCATCACCTTATCAATACAGGCCTAGTTTATACTCTGTTACTACGGGAAGGCTCATCGCCTCACCGCAGATTCAGAGTATGCTCGAGGTCACTACAAAGGGCTGTCAGGGCTGTTACACGGAATAGTTGCACCACTCCCCCATCACCTTATCAATGTAGGCCGACAGCACGAATATAGTGTCCCATACCACCATAATCGGCTCACGAGTCTGGTTGCTCACTGGTCACTACGGGGAGGCACGTGGCCCCAGCGTAGGCCGACAGCTCGACCACGGTGTCCCATACCACCATGCCCGGCTCATGAGTCTTAGCGGATCGAGGTACCGTGGTTGACGGGATTCCACTGGTAAGTTTGGTACCCTATGTTCAAGCAGTGGTGACCAAACATGGTGAACATACATTAGACATATCGGGTTATTTGACGAGCTCGGCTAGCTCGAGCGCACATCAAGTTGAATGATATGAAGCACATGAGCACTTCGTGTGGCCAACCACTATCGCCAACCGAAGTACGACTCGGGTTCGTCGAACACATCTCACATGGCAACTGAATCTCAACCACGAATTCAATCCCGTTATCGATTGCCTGGACTATAATCATAGCCCCAATCACATTCAATTGCAGATAGTTAAAGCAGTAATGGATCGAGGTTCAAATCATACAATCGAAGTCTGATATTATCCGTTTAGGGCTGCCAGGGCTGTTGGACGGAATCGTTACACCACTCCCCCATCACCTATGACAGATCATACAACGTAAACATGAATTTAAACATATGCATTACATAGATAAAATCATACAATCAATTGAGCATGTTATGAAGCACAACACAAGCATGAATTTGTACATATTCAATTCCTAATCACACAGATATCTAAAGAAATCATACACATAGTTAAAGAAGTTGAGAATCATATCTCAACACCCTTAAACATTACAATTTACTAACTACTACTCATTCAGACATTTCAACAAACACTTTAAAATACATACATCAACATACGCGACATATGTTGAACACATAGGCATTAGGCCAAATCCTTTCACTAGGGAGTTGCCCCAATCATAACACGCGTACACCCACGACGGATAGTTATGGCAAGCAGGAAACCAAGTTCCATATTCATTCAGTCATTTCCACAAACACTTGGGCCACACATTTTAACATATATAGTGTGTTTTGGCCGTGGCGTGATTTAGGGCAAATCCTTTCGTCAAAGGGGTATCGCCAATACAACAATCATAAATCCATGACAATTAGTCATGACGAGCACGAATGAGAATTCTATACTCATTCGGTCATTTTCACAAACACTTAGAATACACTATTTTAATATACATAGTGTATATTAGCAAAAACATGTATTAGGGCGAGTCCTTTCGCCAAACGAGTATTTTATTGATATATAATATATTCATACAGCAAATAATCATGTCAAACACAATTCCAAAATTTATACGTATACGGTACTTTCTACAAATACCTAAAGTATGTGAAATTCCATATTTTTCATCTTTAATCGAAACGGAAATCAGATAGCACTTTGTACATGTGCAATTACATGTAGATCATGAATCTATCATTATCTGACATTGAAAGCGTTGAAAACCATAACCTATACATCTAAAGTCCGCACTTTTTGTCGTAGAATCGTAACGGAGTCGATAGAATTGCTAAGCTTCTATATACGGTAGTTTAACAACCTATGGAATGAAATAGGTTAGCTATTTCATAACCTACAACTATCAAAACCCCAAATCAGATTAGGGTTAGGGTTTCTTACCTAGAAATGACGCCGGATCGCCGAGAAAGCGATTAGAATGGAGCGGTGGAGCTTGTGGAGCGGCAGGAAAGCAAGGCAGGGAGATTCTCCCACATCTCCCACACTTTCTCTCTTTTTTCTCTCTCCTCTCTCTAGGGTTTCTCTCAAATTCATATGACTGCAATGAGAGAGGGTTTAAGGTCCTTATACAGCCTAAAAACTCACCGAAATAGACTCCAGGTCAAAGTATACTTAGGTTATAACCAAAGCGGACCTGTTTCAGCTCAACGGAGGACTTCTGGTGGGCCTCCTTGAGCCAAAGGTCGGACTTAAACTCACCGACACCCGATCTACGTTTAGTTAAGTTTTCGTTTCGGTCGGAATTCCAGATCACGCGTGGCGGACCAGTTTCAGTTCAACGGTCAGCGGATCTCGATCGGAGATTTCGAGTACATGGATATATGTATGAAATTTCTCCTGATCCGAGGGTGTAATTTGGTCTGATTCTGACGGTCTGGTTGCTTAAAACTGATCTGCAAGCGAGAAGTGCCAAATTACTATTTGAGATATTTTATTTTGAATTAATTTCATATTTCTCACACTCTTCTCTCCGAGCTCAAGAGAATAGCGCTGGGACACTATCTGGATTTGATTTCCGAGATGGTTGTCAAGCCCAGCAAGGCGGTTTTAAGTCCTTAACTTGGTATTATTCGGACTTCCGACGTGCGGTCCAGATATGATACGGAGTTTCGAGATGCTCCCGAGAGCAGCCGGGTAATGAGATTGATCCTAGATTTTAGGGTAACCTAGCGTCAATGATTCTACAAGTTTTGGGTCTTGCAGATCGTATTTAAAGTGATTGGTACTAATTTCACGGGTACTCTAGTTTCACACTAGCTAATTCTCGCCTAATTTCTAAAGGATTTAGTCCTGGGTGATTTCGGTCTGAGGTGATACCTGAGCCTTTGTAGTTTGTATATAAAGTGATCCAAGTTATACTACTTAGCTAGTTTAAGATAGTGTCTAGGATGAAAGTACCTAGAAAAATTGAGAGAACAAGGTGGTGAAGGGTGGGATTTGTGAAGTAAATGAGTTCAAAAGCAGTTTTAGACTTTGGGATTGAGTTCTGACAGGTTAATAAGGTGTTAGGATCGACCCATTGCCTAAGGACGTTTAATCCCAAGTTGACAAAAATCCGGGATGTTACAATCTACCCTCCTTAAAACAAAATTTCATCCCCGAAATTGCCTCAGGGTAATAAGTAATAATCATATTATTGATTTGCCTAAGATTTATTGATTTCAAGTTTCTACGCGTGGTAGGGTATATACTAGCCTTGTTCATTTTAGTCTACCCCCCTTAAAACTTATTTCTTTATCCAGTTCTCGTACCCTGATGGTTTGCTACAATTTGTTTCTTTACCTATTTGGAGTCTTGACGATAATCCCCAACAATTTAGAGTAAGATAGCTGTTTTCAATGTTTGACCAACACGGAGAGGCGGTTATAGTGGGCTTGATCCCGATACATCGATCATCTACCGAGCTAGGGTAGAAAGCTCATCGTATCCCTTCCGAATCCTGGTGGATCCTAGTCTTCTGCTCGTCAGCAGTGAGTCCGTTGGTAGTCGCCCAGGATTGAGAATTGGGTCAAGCCGCGAATATTTCGCAGTTTATATTTCAGTAACTCCGTAGTCCGATCACTCTAGAAACGTAGGGAATGTCCATCATTGAAAGGCTCAAATTGTCTATGTCTAAGGTTGCCCTTTAGGTCTTAATCTAAGAGAGTCCTTGTTATTATCTATGTCCAAGGAAATGGTGAATCAAATCTTACTAGATCATCCTAAAACGGTTTCTCATAGTAGAACTTGTTAGGGCTTCTATAAGGTTCGTATTCAACGAGCACAGTTCCTAGGCCAGTGGGGTAGGGCCCACCACACTTCCGCTGCGCTGCCCAGATCAAAGAGGTGTATTGATTTGACCTAACTACATCTATTAGTCTCTGGCATTCTCTAATGTAACCGGTAGCCTAGGAGTAGTGGAAATCCATAGGTGTAGTCCAAAGTCTATGCTCGTACGCTAGATGATTTCACACCATTTCTAATACAAGGAAGGGTTTTATTACTTAGGGTCAAAATTGTCTAATTGGAACTGAGTTGCACAGACTAAGTTTAACTATTCTCGATCACTTCACACATGCTCATACCAGCTAAGAGGATCCTAAGGTTCACATTCTTAATTTGTTGGATTCCTACACGGTCATGTCTGTCGAAGTCTAGGAGCACCGCTCTAGGTCCAAAACTCCAAGGGTCTATTGGTCAAACAACCATTTACTCTAAAAGCTTAAGCTATCAGAGTGTGGTGGGTTAATGTATATCAAGGGACTTTATCACTTCAACACTATTTGGCCAGTGGTCTTAAGTTGTGTTAAATAGGAATGTATTGCTAATCCCACTTCGGGATAGGGAATGAAATGTTTGGTAGGAGGGTGGGCGGGGATTAATTTTATAGGCTTTGGAAAATGAGCCTGGTGTTAGAAAAGTGTGAGTTGGGATTTCCAAATCCCAGGATAAGGAATTTCTAAGTGTAATAGGAAAACTCGGGATATACTTTTCATTGCATACATTCCAGACATGGCATTGGAAAACATGGGATACACCCAATCTAGGGGCCATACCTTACACATACATTTATTATTACTTTTACAATTCCATCCACCTAATCTCACTTAATGTAGTTGGCCGAACGGGCCCTAAACGTTCTCGAATAGAGTTATGGAAAAGTGAAGGAAAGGGAGGAAAGGACTGGAAAAGTGATTTCTCCACGAATTTAGGGCCCAACAGATATTGTAGAGGCCTGAGTGACAGAGAATGAAGTAGATAAGAGGGAGGAATGGGGTAGGATAGGAGGCTACACGTTTCGGAGCTTCAAACGGGTGGTGTAGGGGCTGAAATGAGAGGGAATCAAATGGGTAGGGGGTGTGGACTGCTGTGCATGAAGGAAAGGGATGGGTGGTGGTCGAAAATGGGAGATTGAGATTTTGGAAGGGCGTTTTGAGAGAGAGAACATCAGCTTGGAGAGGAAATGAGAGCTTGGAGAGGGAGTTTGTGAAGGAAGTAGGGTTTCGGGAGAGGGAGAATGGACGGGAGTCACATCAGAGGGGTCCCACAACCCCCAAAGAGGATCGGCCCGAGCTGCGAGCCCGGCCCAGCAAAAAAAAACGGCGAGGCCTACGGGTCCAATCTCTACGGTTGATCTCATCCAAATGTGCTATTTGGTGAAATAGGAGAACCTAAGTCTGTTTCTACATCCCGTCGCTCCCTCCTAAGTCAGAGTACGTCAGTGTGCGTCGTGTGACCATAACCCAGGTCCGGTTTAATCCAAATCATTCTCTGATACCAACTGTAATGCCCCGAAAAATTGAGGGTTGAGTAGTAACTCAATTCCCGAGTTTTCAGAACATCACTTATGCAACATAGATAATGATGATTGAATGTTGTCTGTATTAGTGCATTGAACATGAGTGAGATTAAGCCAAAACAGAATATCATACTCCAGAGACAGTTAAATTGCAAGCGGAAGACTGTGATAGATATATAAAATATATAAAAATAATGGTGAGTCTCCAGAGTGTGATAATATTACCAGGTTAAAGAATTACAAGTACAATTTCAAATTATACCAAAGGTGTAGTGATATCTAGTCAACATCCCTGTAATTCCGTCGATCAAGACGGCTGTCGTGAAGCCGTCAGCATAGCATATACGAACAAGTATCATTGTCATCATAAAGGTCTAGCTCCGCCTCAAGAGTAGCGTCGCCATCTGCAATCAGACAAAGTCTGGTGGGTGTTCGGAACACCGTCCCGTAACGTGGGAGTGAGTAGCTAACTCAGTGGAACAATAAAGCATAGGTTAACATGTTATCGACTTAGACAAGCAGTAATGATAAAACAGTATAATCAAACACTCCTAACTACTCTTATTAATGCAAGTATGAATGCAGTCATGATGGATGCCCTCACCGACATACTCCCTCATGCGACACCATCTTCGTTCGCGGCATGCTTGCTTTCCTCAGTCCTCCACATCTTCCAGGCACATGCAATGCATGATGAACATGATTACCGAGTTGTTATTAGTCCATTTCAAACAGAAGGATTGAGAAACTAAGGTACCTCCCTTGTATCATTCCCAAACATGATCCATTCTAGGGTCGTCAGTCCTAGACAATCTCATACGATGGTGTGTTTCTAGGTTGCTGCAAGGGCTGCCAGAGCTATTACACGAAATCGTTGCACCGCTCCCCCATCACCTTATCAATACAGGCCTAGTTTATACTCTGTTACTACGGGAAGACTCATCGCCTCACCGCAGATTCAGAGTATGCTCGAGGTCACTACAAAGGGCTGCCAGGGCTGTTATACGGAATCGTTACACCACTCCCCCATCACCTTATCAATGTAGGCCGACAGCACGAATATAGTGTCTCATACCACCGTAATCGGCTCACGAGTCTGGTTGCTCACTGGTCACTACGGGGAGGCACGTGGCCCCAGCGTAGGCCGACAGCTCGACCACAGTGTCCCATACCACCATGCCCGGCTCATGAGTCTTAGCGGATCGAGGTACCATGGTTGACGGGATTCCACTGGTAAGTTTGGTACCCTAGGTTCAAGCAGTGGTGACCAAACATGGTGAACATACATTAGACATATCGGGTTATTTGACGAGCTCGGCTAGCTCGAGCGCACATCAAGTTGAACGATATGAAACGCATGAGCACTTCGTGTGGCCAACCACTATCGGCAACCGAAGTACGACTCGGTTTCGTTGAACACATCTCACATGGCAACTGAATCTCAACCACGAATTCAATCCCGTTACCGATTGCCTGGACTATAATCATAGCCCCAATCACATTCAATTGCAGATAGTTAAAGTAGTAATGGATCAAGGTTCAAATCATACAATCAAAGTCTGATATTATCCGTTTAGGGCTGCCAGGGCTGTTGCATGGAATCTTTACACCACTCCCCCATCACCTATGACGGATCATACAATGTAAACATGAATTTAAACATATGCATTACATAGATGAAATCATACAATCAATTGAGCATGTTATGAAGCACAACACAAGCATGAGTTTGTACATATTCAATTCCTAATCACACAGATATCTAAAGAAATCATACATATAGTTAAAGAAGTTGAGAATCATATCTCAACACCCTTAAACATTACAATTTAGTAACTACTACTCATTCAGACATTTCAACAAACACTTTAAAATACATACATCAACATACGTGACATATGTTGAACACATAGGCATTAGGCCAAATCCTTTCACTAGGGAGTTGCCCCAATCATAACACGCGTACACCCACGACGGATAGTCATGGCAAGCAGGAAACCAAGTTCCATATTCATTCAGTCATTTCCACAAACACTTGGGCCACACATTTTAACATATATAGTGTGTTTTGGCCGTGGCGTGATTTAGGGCAAATCCTTTCGTCAAAGGGGTATCGCCAATACAACAATCATAAATCCATGACAATTAGTCATGGCGAGCACGAATGAGAATTCTATACTCATTCGGTCATTTTCACAAACACTTAGAATACACTATTTTAACATACATAGTGTATATTAGCAAAAACATGTATTAGGGCGAGTCCTTTCGCCAAACAAGTATTTTATCCATATATAATATATTCATACAGCAAATAATCATGCCAAACACAATTCCAAAATTTATACGTATACGGCACTTTCTACAAATACCTAAAGTATGTGAAATTCCATATTTTTCATCTTTAATCGAAACGGAAATCAGATAGCACTTTGTACATGTGCAATTACATGTAGATCATGAATCTATCATTATCTGACATTGAAAGCGTTGAAAACCATAACCTATACATCTAAAGTCCGCACCTTTTGTCGTAGAATCGTAACGGAGTCGATAGAATTGCTAAGCTTCTATATACGGTAGTTTGGCAACCTATAGAATGAAATAGGTTAACTATTTCATAACCTACAACTATCAAAACCCCAAATCAGATTAGGGTTAGGGTTTCTTACCTAGAAATGATGCCGGATCGCCGGGAAAGCGATTAGAATGGAGCGGTGGAGCTCGTGGAGTGGCAGGGAAGCATGACAGGGAGATTCTCCCACATCTCCCACACTTTCTCTCTTTTTCCTCTCTCCTCTCTCTAGGATTTCTCTTAAATTCGTATGGCTGCAATGAGAGAGGGTTTAAGGTCCTTATACAGCCTGAAAACTCATCGAAATAGACTCCAGGTCAAAGTATACTTAGGTTATAACCAAAGCGGACCTGTTTCAGCTCAACGGAGGACTTCTGGCGGGCCTCCTTGAGCCAAAGGTCGGACTTAAACTCACCGACACCCGATCTACGTTTAGTTAAGTTTTCGTTTCGGTCGGAATTCCAGATCACGCGTGGCGGACCAGTTTCAGTTCAACGGTCAGCGGATCTCGATCGGAGATTTCGAGTACATGGATATATGTATGAAATTTCTCCTGATCCGAGGGTGTAATTTGGTCTGATTCTGACGGTCTGGTTGCTTAAAACTGATCTGCAAGCGAGAAGTGCCAAATTACTATTTGAGATATTTTATTTTGAATTAATTTCATATTTCTCACACTCTTCTCTCCGAGCTCAAGAGAATAGCGCTGGGACACTATCTGGATTTGATTTCCGAGATGGTTGTCAAGCCCAGCAAGGCGGTCTTAAGTCCTTAACTTGGTATTATTCGGACTTCCGACGTGCGGTCCAGATATGATACGGAGTTTCGAGATGCTCCCGAGAGCAGCCGGGTAATGAGATTGATCCTAGATTTTAGGGTAACCTAGCGTCAATGATTCTACAAGTTTTGGGTCTTGCAGATCGTATTTAAAGTGATTGGTACTAATTTCACGGGTACTCTAGTTTCACACTAGCTAATTCTCGCCTAATTTTTAAAGGATTTAGTCTTGGGTGATTTCGGTCTGAGGTGATACCTGAGCCTTTATAGTTTGTATATAAAGTGATCCAAGTTATACTACTTAGCTAGTTTAAGATAGTGTCTAGGATGAAAGTACTTAGAAAAATTGAGAGAACAAGGTGGTGAAGGGTGGGATTTGTGAAGGAAATGAGTTCAAAAGCAGTTTTAAACTTTGGGATTGAGTTCTGACAAGTTAATAAGGTGTTAGGATCGACCCATTGCCTAAGGACGTTTAATCCCAGGTTGACAAAAATCCGGGATGTTACACACATGGACTGCATCTCAAATTCTCACTGTTTGTAAAACGACAACAGAGGTTTTTACAGGTATTTCATCAAACACCTCGTAGGCAACATCAAAATCAAGAAAAAGAGGTATTTGTTTCACATACATACCTTCCTTGCCACCAGCCGACACTTGGTTGGGTCATTTCATCAAACAGTTGGTGAGCAACATCAATACCAAAGTAACCGAGTCACCGAATTGGTTCGATTCGAGTCCCATTCGAGCTGTGTTCGATTTGAGTCGAGTCGAGCTCGGCCAAGCTTGAACTCGGTTCGAATTTTTTTCGAGCTCAAAAAATAAGCTTGACTCGACTTGAACTCAATTTCTAACCCAGCCGAATCGAGCTTTTTCAAGTTGAGTCGAGCGAGCTAACTGAGCTAACTCTGGTCGTGTATAGCCCTATATAGACCTAATGTGCAGTAGGGGTGCACACGGGTCGGTTCAGTCCGGTTCGGTCCGGTTCTATGGTGAAACCGGAACCGAACCGTTCCTAACGGTTCTAGGATATTCAGAATCGGAATCGGACCGTTAGCACCTTAGAACCTAACCGAAACCGAACCATTAAAACCGGTTTGGTTCCGGATCGGTTCCACGGTTCTGGGCTTTTTATAATTCAGCTCAATTGCATATTTTATTCGACTATGTAGCCCATGTCCATTCATGTTGTGATCCATTTGATGAATGGTTTAGATATTGTATAAGGTGTGCAAAAATACATTTATAGAAATAATCAAATGATGCATTATAAACCATAAATCATGAGTCAAATATGGAAACAATTAAAGGGTTCTTGGTTCGGTTCCGGGTTCGGTTCCACGTTTCGGTTCTACGGATCGGATCCACGGTTCGGTTCACGGTTCGGTTCTACATACTCTCAAACTAAGAACTGAACCGATGTAATCGGTTCTTTGATTTTTGGAACCGGAACCGGAACCGGTGCACTCTAGAACCGGACCAAACCAGACCGTTTGGTCGGTTCCGGTCCAGTTCCATGGTTCTACCGGTTTGATGTGCACCCCTAATGTGCAGGCAAAACAATTTCCCAAAGTTTAATAGACTTGGATGGCTAAACAAGGGTAGATACTAGGCTGGCTTGGACATCAGTTAAATGGTCAGATTGTACGACCTTTGCATGCCAGATCTAAGGTCCAGATTTGAACGATTTAGGTGTCAAATCAAAGGATTAGATTTGGACATAGTTGATTGCCAAATCCACGGCCCAGATTGGACGATTTGATCGCACATCTTACGGAAAAAGAATAACAATCAGGTATTATTGGACATTCATTTTCTGGATCTAAAGTAGACCTCTTTAGGCGTCCAAAGATGCCTTGACCACGTAAAATTTTCGGTAGAATTAAGTATATGAAGTGGATTAATATATATATATATTTTTTCTTTTTTCTTTTTTTATAAATGATTTTCTGAACCTAATCAGTGGTTATTTTTCCATCATTGAATGTGTAAAATACAAGTCTGATTTTGTGATAATCAAAAGTAAATTTTAATATGCAGTTAATGGGCGGATTGGACATTCAAAACAGGCTCCAAATTTTGGGCACTTGAGACTGTCGGCCCAAAGGCCCGGTTTTCAAATTGGTCTACCTAACAGAACAAGTGAAGGTCCATTTTGGGCATGTTTACGTGCCAATTAGATGCAGGGATAAACGCGATGAGGTCAATCACCGTCTTCCTCAAGGATAACTATTCCGAATCCACGGAGCTTCTCTGGACTCCTAGCAGAGGCTTCTTGAATCCATGAGGAAATAAAGCAAGAAATAATAGAAATAAATTATAATAAATTCGTAATTTGATTGATGAATGAAATAAATGAGTTCACAACCCTTTAAATAGGGATACCAAGCAATGAGAGAAATTTCAGAATCTTACTATAACTAAAACTCTTAGAATTCGCAACTTATTATAAATAGTACACTTACTATCTATAGATGGTTGTGATGTCTATTAGTGCGCAAGGTTTTTGAACAAAAATAGTGTCCTATTTTGGCTTCACCAAGCCGTTCTCTTAATTATTCTAAGCTCTTTTCACGTTGGGCGCAACTCCTCGAGCCCAACGGATGAAGAGTTATAATCAAACTAAAACTTACTATTTATAGTAAAAACAGAATTAAAATAGGGAAACGACCGTCGATTTGGGGTTATTTCGCAAATCCGGCTTGCTCAACCCGGCATAGCAGGGTTGGATGGCTAAAGTAACCCGTTCTACCCCAAAACCATATATTTTACGTCCGATCACTCATTTCGGATTGCGAGATACGCCGGATTTAAGGTCTGACGGTCCGGATCACTTCTGCCTTGACCAGGCCTTTTCTGATCCATCTTGGCCATGAAACTGTCCGCGATCCGCTCTAAATCACAGTTTAAGGGTACCAATTCAACGGTTCTATATTTTCAAATTTGGGATCTGATCTGAACAGATCCTGACATGCAAGCTTGGCCTGTAAATGAACCATTTTGGACAGTTTCTAAACATTGCAATGGGGTTTAGTTTGTGTTGCTGCTGGACCACTGTTGCATGTCTAAAAGAGTACATTTTGGGTAATTTGCAGCACTTGACTAATGGTCCAAAGTAGACCACTTTCAACGACACGACAATGGGTACACTTCGAATAAGTTTTTTGGAGTATCCGAGTAGCATTCCAATTGGACCGATTTAATGTCCAAAAGCTGAACAGAATTGGGTGTATAAAAATACATATAGATGGATTGTTTTGAGCGAGATTTATTTGTCCACATGATGGAGATGTTTCAGGATCAATCAGACCACCTTTAAACAGGTTTGGATCCCCCTAGTTGACCCACTGACGCAGGGAGGAATGTGATGAGGTCGATTACCGTCTTCCTTAGAGGATATTTATTTTGAATTCATGGAATTTTCTATACTCCTCGTAGAGCTTCTTCGAATTCACGAGGAATAAAAGTAAAAATAATTTCTAATAAATTCAAAATAACTTGGTTGATGATAAAAAATGAAATTATAACTCTTTAAATAAGGAACTCAAACCTAGGATGGAGTTTTAAATTCAAACTCCAACTCAAAAATCCTAAAAACCTAACTTACTAGGAATAGTAAATTTATTATTTATAGATGACCTCTATTCCTACTGGACTTCATGATTTTTGGCCAAAAATAGTAAGTGTCTAATTCGACCCAACTACGTTATTCTCTAACTTTTCTAAGCCCTTTTCATGTTGGGCATGACTTCTACAACTCAAAGGATCAAAAGTTATACTCGAACTAAAATTTATTGTTCACAATAAAAACGAAAATAAATAGGACTTTTGACCATCGATCTGGTGGAATCTCGCAATTCCGGCATGGGTAACCTGACATAGCAGGTTTGGTTGGCTTAAGTAGCTTCTCCTACTCCAAAATCATATATAATATGTTGAAAAACTCATCCCAGTTTGTGAAATACGACTGTTTTAAGGTTCTAACAATCTAGATCATTTCTGCCTCCGATCGGGCCTTCTCTGGTCCATCTTTGCCATAAAAGTGTTTGCGACCCGCTCTACATCAGTCCCCTCCACTTCAAAAGAACTTAACCCTGAGTTCTCATCTAGCTTCTATTCATAATACTTGTTCAAGTCTGCAACTTCGAAAGTACGTGAGATCTAAATGTCATCCGTAAGATTAATAACGTAAACGTTGTCATTAATCTTTTGGAGGATCGGTACTAGTCCTATCTTCTTGTTCTTCAACTTGTTGTAAGTCCCGGTCGAAAATCTCTGTTTGTATAGATGTGTCATAATATGGTTGCCAACTTGAACACCTTTGTTGTTAATGCTTGTCAGCTTGCTCATTGTACTTGTCGTTTAAAGCTTACAACTTGGCTTGCACATCCGCATGAATGCCCACGATTCAGTCCACCATATGTTCTACTACAATGCTCACGCCCAGGAGCTTGGGTAAAGGAACTAAGTCAAGTGTGTGGTGGGGCACTCGACCATAAACAATCTGCAATTGGGACTTTCTTATTGAGCGGTTCACCATATTGTTGAATGCAAACTCCGCTTGAGACAAGACCAAATCACACTGCTTCAGTTTATCGCTTGAAATAAACCAGAGGAGGTTTTCTAACGTGCGATTCACAACTTCAGTCTGCCCATCAGTTTGTTGGCGGTAGGCACTACTGAACTAAAGTCACGTACCGAACCGATTCCACAAAGTTTGCCATAAGTGGCTAATGAACTTCGTGTCTTGGTCATAAGTAATAGTTTTGGGAACCCTGTATAACCAAATGACCTATCTGAAGAATAGATTCGCCACATGTGTTACATCGAGTGTCTTCTTACACGAGATAAAGTGAGTTATCTTTGAGAAACGATCTACCACTACGAACACCGAATCCATGCCACACTGTGTTCGTGGGATACTAAACACGAAGTCCATAGATAAATCCTCTAAAGGGCCGTCAAGCACAAATAGCAGGGTGTAAAGACCCACATTCTGAGTTTGTCATTTGGAGGTTTGACAAACACGACAGCGTTGCACTGATTTACCTATGTCACGTATCAATTTCGGCTAATAAAACCATTCATTAACAAGAGCTCGTATCTTATTTTGCCCAAGGTGTCTACCAAGGTCACCTCCATGTAGCTCTTGAATAATCTGCTCTTTCAAAGAACTTTTGGAGATGCACAGTTGATTCTCTTTGAAGAGGATACCATCTTACATATGTAGATTGATATGGGTAAATTTGAGCTGACCTAATGTATGAGACACGTGGTAGCAAGAGCATCCGAACGAACTCTTTAAAGTACCTAAGGGTTAGAGAAGATGAGTTGAGCAGAGAGACTCAGTGACCGAGCTGAAACAATTAAACCGATTTGAAAATAAGACTCGTCAACAAACCTACAAGCCTCGATTGCCAACCTCAACCTTGACTTCATACGACGACCTCGATCTTGACTTCGACCTCGACCTCCAATCCAACCTCAAGGTCGGATGTTGATCTTGACCTCGGATGTCAACCCTAGGCTCGGAACGGAAATACCTAGAGAGAATCATGCACCGTGTATGGGCGAGATTCCCCAGTGAAGTATCGGCCAAAGATTACGCCAATCGAGGCATAATCAGAGAAATATTCGAACAGATTCCAACTCCAATATGAGCCCCTCCGTCGTATATTACAAATTTACCTGGATACGTAAGCCACCTATAAATATATCACCTTGCCCAAAAGAAACGTACGCACAACTATCGCGATTCTACTACGCCTACTTTTAAGTCCATACGCCTTACTTAGGCATCGGAGGGTCCCTAGCCACAACCGGCTCCCCCAGTGTCTTCTTGATTCTCCATTAAAGTGCAGGTACCTAGTAGCTCATTGGAGGTGAGATAGGATCCGACTGGATTTGAGCAACAACTTCGGTCGGTGGAATGACCTTCTTTGCACCTCATCCATGTCAATTGCACCGCATTAGCCCATTCTGCTAGTAAAAAGACGCTAAGATTGAACATCATCAGCGAATTTATCATTGGGTATGCGTATCCGGTCTGTCCAGTTGCGAACATGTGCTTCAAAGTCTACAGTCACATCAGTACGTCGCTGGCCATCACATTTCGGCAAGATTTCAAGCTGATCACTCCATGAAATCCCTCCCAGGATAATGTTCATGGCCCACCTTAGTATATCTCTAAGAAGGAATGACCTCATCTTCAGCAAATGTATTGCTCGATGAGGCCCAGGATTCTGTACTTGTGGTACCCTTAAGTGGTCCAGCCTCCATAGCAATGATCCGATGGGCCAGTCGTGGACTGAACCAGCCAATTGAGGGTGCCACATTGTTTCAATCAAGCAGCAACCCAGATAGGCCCTTCAGAACATGAACTTCAAGATTCACAGGAGGGAATACCATGTTCGGCCGACTTACTGCCTTCTTCCTTATTCAGGCAAACATGCTGCACACATGGGGCCCACCTTCTAATCACCTAGACCATTCATCTGGAGAGGCCTACCATATCTCCCACCGGGTGGTCCCAACCAATCACTGACTTGAAATGGAAAGTTCAAGAGAACATTTCTAGCGAACATTCGATATGCAATGAAACAAATATCGGATGGTTGCAATTGTTTGACTGAGGGAATTCAATTCGCCATCCATGGTGGGGCCCAACGGTGAACAGTCTCGATTGCTGAAAGGTGCGCCTCTTGTATAGTGCAATCAGGGTCAGATCAGTGTATTATCTAATGGTGGGGTCCACCAGATGAACAGTCTGGATCAATGAAAGGTGCTCTTGTCTGGCGCCATCAGAGCCAGATCAGTGTAATATCTTATCTTTTGCAGCGAAACAGCATGGACTCCAAGGATGACAATGGTTAGGAGGTGGTCCTTCGTAGCCGCACTGGTTTACCTAGTTACTGCATGGTAGCTCATGGACACCATCCCTGCCTGACATCTGCGACATAGCCTCACTCCTTGCAAACAGCCCATGGAGCTCCCAGGTGACCACATGTTCTACGATGCCTCGGTCATATGGGAGCTGATCAGACTACAAAGACTCTCCAGAGACCTCAGCACTAAATCAGCCATCAGCCAGTTCTTCCTAGCTGGGCCCCAAGCTGCTTTCCTTGTCCAGTTTGCCCACAAGGCCTTCCTGAAGCACCATTGGGTCTGCCTCGTTAACATGCCCATCCTCATAGGCGCCATGCATAACCTGCTTCCGGCCACACCCGTCAACTTCACTAGCTGGATCATCATCGCGTTCATTTCCGGCTTCACCATGTATAGGTACCGGCATGATTGGTGGCAGCTTCACAACTACACGCTCTCTGGTGCACTCGGTGCTGGTCTAGCCTTCATGGGGTGCGGGCTGTATCTGACCTTGGAGTTCGAGAAGATCAGCCTCAATCGGTGGGGAAGCAAATTGGACAGTTGCCTGTTGGCTTCTGCCTGACAGCAGAGGGCATCATTGTTGAAGGCTGCCCACTTTCTTGAGTCCAGATTTGTGCTGCTGTTCACGGATAAACCAATGTCAAAGGAAATACAGTTGTACGTAGATTTTTCATTCCATCTGAATCGTTTCTCCAGTGTAAATGGCAGAAAAATGGCTCTTTACTGAAAGTTTGTATGGATCTTAAGTACTTCATATAGAACACCATAAGGAATGTGGTTTGATTTTATTTTTATTATTTTTTTAAAATTTGAAGTTTTTACTTTCTCATTTTTATCAATATAATTGAGTTCCTTCTACTCTCGTATTATACGAATCATATTATCTCTGCTATCAAGGTGAGAAAAAGTTCTTCCAGCTGAAAGAAAAAGTCCTGCCTGACTACAAGGAATATGTGGTTTGATTTTTATGACATGCCATTTTAAAGGAGATATTTATTTATTTATTTATTTTTTTGAGGAATTATGAGGTCCTGATGCAGCAGGATTAGAATCAGGACGTGCCCATTCCATACAAAAATGTGGCCCATGGCTCAGAGTTCCAGACCATCGTGTGATGGGCCTCACTTTTGATGGGAGTTGGGAGATGCTCCAAAAATCTTCCAGATTGGAGGATCCCAACTCCTATTCCTTCAATTAGTGGCCTATGTGTAGATGGTTGAGAAAAAAAGTAAATGTAAGGTTCTGTACAGGAAGACCAAAGATTGGATAGATAGGGTTGTCCAACCTGGATGCTTTTGCATGTATCCCCGCTCCACTGTGGCACCATCAGATCAATAGTCTAGATGACGCACCATACTTCCCGCTTTTATGGAAATGTGCATCTATCTGCATCCTGAAGCATGACAGTATGTGCAGCCACAAACTTAGAGACTCCAGGCAATGGAACTTTTGAGGTAATGCTTTCCTGCCATTTGGCTGAGGATGTCTGCCGTTTGTCACCTGGTTGCTTGAAGGAGGCTGTTACGATACAAACAACCTGAAAATCTGAAATAGTTCTAGGTTTTGAAAGGCCAGGCAGTGCTCAAAGAATCCTTGCCATATTTCAGGGGGAGGAGACATCAAACACATCAAAACAAATGTCAGTTAGATCTGAATTGTAGAAATCCAGAGAAGCCAGAGGTGTTTACACTGTTTGTCATATGACTAATTGGAGGAATCAGTGAGAGCTCCAAACCAACCCAAAAATCATCCTGTTCTGGAATGATAGATTTCATTTCAAGAGGAAAAGGAATGAATTAAATACAAAAGAAGAGAAGAACATTGACATCCGAGTTGGAGAAATTCAAATACGCTGCTGCGTCTTTCTGATTTCCTTCAGCTTCAATATGCCCAGATCAGCAGAGGAATGATAGGAAACGCTCATTGATACCCAGGGATGAATCACCTTCCATACAAATAAATCATGTCCCTGTCCAATAAAATGCAGAATCTACCTCCATGTCTACTTACAAAGATCCGACAATTTTCCATGCCCCTTTAAGCATATCCAGCTAAGAACTCAATGCCACTCGAATCCGCATTCTTGATCCCCTTTGAGAAGAGGGCCAAAATCCAATCAGCCTTTCCGTGAATGAGGATTTGAAAAACTTATTTCTGAGAGATTAAAGTCATCTTAGCTCCACTTCTTCAGGTGTCAGAGCCTATGCTTGCCCTTCCCTGCTATAAAGATGAGGAAATCCAGAAGAAGTCACATAGGTTTGTGGTATACACAATAAGAGGAAGACGATAGGGAATGCAAGCTTCATACGACTCTTCTCTCTGAGCCTTCTGAGGTTGAAGCAACTCATCATTTTGATAAGGATGACCTATGTTCACTTCACCAATGGAAAATGATATTAGGTTCGGAGGTTCATGAGTTATTCAAAGAATCAAGCTGTGCATCATCAGCTTCTTTGCATGTTAAACTTTGTCAATGTGCAATTCCCCATTCAATTCAAATCCAGCCAAAGACGGTACTCCCACCACCATTAGAAATAAGAAGACTGATCGTGAAGCACATTCAAGTGAGCAAGAATTTTGGCCGCCAGCGGTTTCATAGTACTGGTTCCTCTCTGAGTTATGTCAACTAAAGGCATCTGAGCCGAAGCTCCAAACTTGCGCTTGTGCTCCTCCAGCCGGAAAATCCTCTCTAGAACATGAAGAGCCTGCTCCTGCAAGTCGGCAGAAGGGGAGGTCAGTAGCTTTATGATCGCTGCAATTCCTTTCGCCTCAGAGATCACCTTACTGCCATCCTGCAGCCTTTCAGCTTCGATCAGTGTTGATAGCGCACGTAAAGCAGCCTTGCTGGCTCCAACATCCAGCTCTCCAAGCACCCTCACCAGTGGTTCCACTGCATTGGCTTCCAGAAGGCAAAATGACGACTGGACCGTACACATGCCCAAGTGCACCGGGCAGCCGGGTTCAGGTGGAGGTGAGCAGCACAAGAAGCCCCGGCGTTGCTCTACTCGCCTGCTCAGGCCTAAAGAACTATCGGAAAGTTGAGCCAGCGAAATGGCAGCATTGCGCTTTGTCAAGGCAGTGCCAGATGACAGCAAGTGGACCAGCACTGGGATAATGCCGGCGTCGGCTGCTCTCCTCTGCCACTCGGGATTTGACGATACGGTGAAACGACATAAAACTCCAGCAGCATTCTCTATTAGCTGATTTCTAGATGAGCCATTGTGGTTTCCATCAGTGAGAAATCCAATGACGATGGGAAGAGCCCCAGCATCTAGAAGGAACTGAGTGATCTCGGTATGGTCTGGAGGGAGGTTAGAGATGATTCCCATTGCAGCAGTTTTCTCTTCCTCATCACTAGAAGTCTTAATTATCATGAGTAAAGTCTCCACACACTTCTGATTAACATGCTCTGATAATGTGCCGTCGTCACTATCTACCGTCAAGCAAAAGAACAGCTTCACGGCATTTGCCCGAATGTCTAAGTTATTGTGCTCACATAATGGAACCAAAACGTGAACTGCTGAACACTGTAAATAAACACAAGCAACCAGAGTCAGTAAAAAATAACAAGCGCATAATACTGTCTAGCAGACAAGAGAGAGAGCAACCACACGGAAGCCTACCTGTCTTAGCTTAGCCCTCATGTCCGTTGCTGAGGGTTGTTGGCACATAGCATGAAAGGTTCGGAGAATGCTTCGTTGTACATCAGGGCCAGTCAAGCTAATTAAGGAGAAGAGTTTATAGATGTCATCATCAGATTCCAGCAATGTCACTGGTGTCTCACCAGCTTCTGGAGACGTGGCTGACATGGCAAGGTTCATGATGGTAGCTGCCACCTGTTCTCTCAAAGTCTGAGACGATGTGAAGTAGTGGAGGAGGCTAAGAAGCTGACCTACTGCCCCTTTTCTAATCATCAGCAAGCCATTTCTGGGTAAGCTTGAGAGGTTCTGAAGAGCTTTAACAGCCACCTGCTTCACCTCTGCATCACCTTCGAGGATCAAATGAAGAAGCGGCTCTAGCACCCCATCGTCAAACAGAGTGGCCTTGCTGTGATCAGTCAACTCCATTTCAGACAAAGCCTTTGCCATGATCATTTTCAAAGCATTTGATCCTGCATTATGGATAGTCTTGAGTGCTTACAAATAACAAGTGATAACGGCACTTTTTATACATTACAAGTTCAGCAATCAACCTTGGAAGGATAATTCGCAAGTATTTTGAAAAAGAAGAAGATGATGAAATTGTAGCTTTTAGCTAATTGTTACTTAAGAAGAAATAGATTGTAGAAGAAATTTGTTGGAGAGAGAGAGAGAGAGAGAGAGAGAGAGAGAGAGAGAGAGAGAGAGAGAGAGAGAGAGAGAGAGAGAGACTAGGGTAACTTGTGTTGTGTATGTTAGTCTCTTGCCTAACACACACACACACACAGATATTAACTTGAAAGAAAGATACAATGCTCCACAGGAGTACAAAACATATATACACACACAAACAAAATTATATGTATTTCCACTCTCTCCCTCAAGTTGGAGCATGGATATCAATCATGCCCAGCTTGGAATACATACGACGAAGATGATGATGATCAGCATGGATAGTTGTTGCCCCTAAAAAACAACTTAGCAGGATACAAGATCTTCGATTATTGATTATCTATAGAATATAGCTTGAACTTTCTTCGTTTGTTGAATCTTCTATTCAAATAGGAGGTCATAACCAAACTCGACAACTATCGAGTCACCAACCCATCATTCACATTCAAAATCTTCTCATGAACACGTGCAACATTGCATAATAAATTAGTGAAGTACACTCACAATACTTGAGAGGATATACACAATAGTATATGAAGACATGCATGCAACATGTGCACTATGTGAGTGAATTACACTCATACAACTAACAACAAGAGCCCAATAAAGGAAGAGATATGAATAGAAAATAAAACCTCCACTACTTGTAAAAATCCCCCATGTTAAGGTTTTTTTCTCTTTTAATTTTTATTTTTAACACACGCACACACACCCCATACACGCACTAGTGGAATTTCACCACCTATGGGTACTCGAACCCTTGACCTGGTGTTGAAACTCCTGAGAGTCTACCACCCAAGTAAGAGTAAGGTTAAGTTGAGTCAAGCATTACGTCGAACATTTTGTGTGCGCAATACCTTTAAGCATGGAATGAAAACATCAACTACACAATTACCATCAACATGATTCGACATTGCATTTCATAACCCAATAAATCAGAATAAGAAGGAATAAAATAAAAAAATTCAGCAAAAACCCAAAAAACAATGGCCGACCACACCCACTTCTCACAAAAAAAACGTCATAGCACACCCAAATCTTGATGAAACTTCCTGATTCTTGTTTTTGGTGGTTGCTAAGAAGGAATAAAAAAAATTCCAGCAAAAACCCAAAAAACAAGGGCTGACGACACCCACTTCTCACAGAAAAAAGTCATAACACACCCAAGGGGCCAGGGACGGAGTTGATTTTGACCCTGAATTTGAGCAGGTTGGTCTGTCAGGCCAGCCCCATTTGAAAACTTGATTTTGATTCACCTGGGCCTAGGCCTAGCCCATTGACAGCCTTAGGTGGACCAACGATTAGACCATCATGTGTCTAAAAGCACTAAAAATTAAAAGAAAGTTGTTCAAAGCATTATGGGAGATCTGGACATCCTGTAACATCAACGATTGCTCAATTCTCAAGGTAGATGTCGACTAGAGAAACAAGCCAGAATATTTTATGCAACTTTCATAGAGCGAGATTCATATCAAGAGCCTTGAGATGCAATAGCTTGAACAAGGGTGGATGGTGAGGGAAATTAATCAGTTACAGGTTGGTTGGCTTATTCACAAACATCGAGGAAACTCATGTCTGGACATGTGACCATTCATGGTCTTTCCAATCAGATCTTCTAGCAGAGTTGTATAATGCAAAAAATGTTCACTGACCGTCTTGTTAACCAGGAGAGCTTCTATTGTAATGGCTCTAAGAACAATTTCTTTTGCTTGGATGGCCAAGTGATTGTAACTAAAGAGTGGGCAAATTGTCAAAAGGATGTTGCCTCATATAGATCTCTGCCATTTCTTTGGTGACGATGGGGACATGGGAGAATAAGCCTCATCTCTTGATCCATTCTCCACCTTGCAACCGTAATGTTAATTCTTCCATAGCAAACTTTACAGGATCTGGTCCAGCAATGACCGTTCAATAATGCCTTCCAAGGTGACAAGAAATCCTGGATGAAGTGATACTTTGCCCTTTTGGCCTAACTTGAAGAAAATAGTGGGTCTGCATGATACCTTGATTGGTAAACATGAGTGCAAAGAACAAACAATTGAAAAGCACATAAGAATGGTACTAATGTCATTTACAAAACAAAGACATGAATGGGAAAATGGATATCGGACTTAAATGAAAAGCAATAACCAACAATAGTAAATGCATTTTCTGATACAAGTTTCAAGTGGCAGTGAGTTTCACCAGGTTGTATATGTGCATTGATTTGGCTAAATGACCAAGAGTAATCATTCTAGTAGTGCTGATAGGCTTTGTCAGAAAAAAAAAGAAAAAAAAAAAAGAAGAAGGCATAGGGGGTTCCCAAAACACACAAGGATCACAATATGGACTTGGTTATAGGCAAATTCACATGCTAAGAAAAGTGGTAGAGAACTACGTACACTAATGAAGGTTTAAGACCAGGCAAATATGGCCTTACAGCAAGCCTTACTTGAGACATAAGATCTTAAATTTTGATGAACCACGTTTCATTTTCAGCAATTCATGGAATAATGAATGTTCCGAAGTGACCTCTTAAAATTAAAAAATAAAAATAAAAATGTTCGGAAGTGAAATAAAGTAGTCTTTTGCAAGATATGTTCGACCTTGTTAATAAGCTTAAGTGATAAGTCATTTCTTGCTAGCAAATTTTTCTACACTGAGACAGGACTAAAGCAATATTAATAGGATTTAGCATTGAACGAGACTACAGAAAATTATGTACAAACTTAATATTTATTTAACATCCACAGGAGCATTCTTGTTCAACCAAAAAGCTGCAAAGAATGGCATGATTAGAGAATGCACCTGAAGAAAGCCGCTGCAGCAAAGGTTTGAAATAATTTGCCTTTGCCATCTGTACAACATTCTGATCAAGGAATGAGAGGTTCTCCAAAACCTCCTTTGCATCTTTCGTAGCTTGAGCATCATCACTGTTTGTAATTGTCACCAGAAGGAGTATGCAACCCTGTACATTCCCAATATTGTTGGAGACCATGTCATTTTTTGATAGTTCCAACAATAAAGCCACTGCCAGTTTACGTTCACTGATATGCTTTGCAAGAGAACGGACAATTGACTCAATGGCATTATCCACTTCAGCAATTCTTTTCTGCAATCACCAATTTCAGTTTGTTCATGAGAAAGAAGCAAGAAATCTGATAGCCAGATAAAAAGTTGTCCTTGTTGACTAAATGAGGCCTTGATATAATATCTCAGTAAATGGGATAATTTAGTTGGTATCAAACAATGACCTATTTTGGATTATTAAATGAAATTCGAAGGTTTAAACTCCAGTCCCAAGATCCGGTAAGGGAGAAAGGCTGATGTTATTTGGGCAGCCAGTTATCAAAACTATTGCCAATCAATCACGATAAATCCTGTTGCAAAATGAGATTGCAAAGCTGATCCCAAATAGCTGGGACATGGCTATGATAATGATGATAAAATCAATTACAAGGATTGGTTTACAAGATGCTGAAGTTTTGTTCTCTATCAGGCCCTGTTAACCAAAACCAAAAAATGTAACTGAAGTAATGAGTATGCATTTTTCGAAAAAGGATACCTTATTGTCGTCACTATCCTTAGCCAATAAGCAAAGGATGGACAAAGCATGACTCCTCATCTGACGATTGCTTCCGCCAAGAAAGCCAATAAATATTGGTATGTAATTCTCCAATGCTACCCATTCTCGATGCAAGTCTCTTTCTTTGCAAAGATCCTGAAGCTGGCTCAAGCACTGAAGAACTTCTTGCTCATCACCTGAGCTGAGCTTAGGCTTCATGGAAGCGATTGTAATCATGGCGTTTCTATCCTTCCATTCTTCAATCGATTTCCGAAGAGTAATGTTAGGCCTTAGAATTTTGCTATTCAAGGAAGTCATGGTCAACGGGCAGGTGGTATTCCCATCTGCAAACCACTTCTCTATGGCGCTTCTCTCAAATGTCTGACCAGATGAAGTCTCCACTGGTTCGAACATAACATCGCGGGTAATCGGACAGTAAAATGATTGAAGGGGTTCCAATGGTTGATTTCCTAAAGAATTCCGCTTGCTGTAATATTTCTGCTCTTTCTCTTCAGGAGACAGAGCCGCATCCGCCCTTCCAAGCAATGAAATAATCTGATCCATTTGAATAGCCTCTTGCTGGTCCTTTCTAATCTGTGCATCCGCTATTTCGTTCTTGAATTCGTCGAGTTCCCTCTTCAATGCTGACTGATCGTTCGAGATTCCAACAGCCTGTGCAATAAGGACCATCAAACTATTCGCATAAGAACGGTCAGCATTCCTCTCCTGAATTCCTGATTCAATCCTCTCCAACACCTCTTCCTCCGCAGCAGCTGCCTGAAACTCAACCGTCTGCATATTATCACAAAGCCTACCAATTTCCTCATTTATGCTCAATGGAAGATCCAACGAAGCCAAAGGGATAAGGCTCAGCGCTTGGCTGATCTCTCTTGTCGTGAGCTGTAAGCGTTTGACAATTTTCCTACAATTGACTAACAGATAGAGCCTGTTTCTCTTGTTGCACTCCTGAGTTAGTTGCTTCGCAACTTTTATCTCTTTTCCGAGGATCTCCACGAAGTTTTTCAAGCTCTCGGAACTCTGGATGTTCTTCAGCTCTTCTAGGACAGGAACAATCCTATCCAAGTAACTAGAGAGCATTGCGAAGCTCTCCTTCTCGATGAGAACATCGCGGGCGGCCTTAATGGTCTCATAGATCTCCTCGATAATCTTACTAAGGACTTCCGAAACCGGAACAAGCGAAGCATTGACAAGCATATCAGTCGACATTTTGGATACCGGAATTCAGAAGCACAGAACAGATTGCTATCTGCTCATGCACATAACTCCAGCAACAGTAGCCGAATTTCGGCCTAGTGAAATTCAACCGAGCAATCAAAAGAATTTCGAAACTCCTCCAGATTTGTCCAAGTTGCCTAAAATCATGGCTTTCTGAGCAAAAAAGCTATTTCAGAAAGACATGTTTTCAATGTTTAACAAAAGACCAAAAGAATGCAGTTCAAGAAAAAAAAAAAAAAAAAATCTTTTTACTTTCACGAGTGGAACTCAGGAAAAAAACATCACGAGAAAATCTGCAAAATCCACAGATTCTCTCCGAATTTCAAACGACAGATTCTCACTAGAAGGAAATTCAACCACACCAGTTCGATTCGCAAGCTCAAATCTTCCAATTTTATCTAGAAGAATCTCTAAGTTTAAGGGGAAAAAAAAAGAAAACACTCGGTTTTCATGAAAAAGGACCTCGAAAACCGAATTTCAAACAACAGATTCTCACTAGAAGGAAATTCAACCACACCAGTTCGATTCGCAAGCTCAAATCTTCCAATTTTATCTAGAAGAATCTCTAAGTTTAAGGGAAAGAAAAAAAAAAAAAAACCCGGTTTTCATGAAAAAGGACCTCGAAAACCGATTTAGACCAGATTTTCAAAAAATCATTTGGATTCAACTCGTCTCAGTCGGGATTCCCAAAAAAGAGTCAATTCCTGTAAAAATCAAATCAAAGAGCTAGGGTTTCAAGAAGATCCCTTGGATTCATGAAATTCTCATGGTTTTATCCCGCGAAAGCTCGGAAACGGAAGAACTAACCTCAAAGGAGAAGAAAGTCGACGAAATAACTGGAGACTCGATGAAGAAGCTCTGTACTTCAACGAACTCCAAGCGCGATCGCTTCGAAGGAGAAGATAGCCGGCAGACTAGTTGAACAGAGAGAGAAAAAAAATAAAAATTGCAGAGACTTCTCTGTCCTCTCTTGAGCGGAGTCTCGCGACTTTCTCTCTCTCTCATCTTCCCCTTTATACCGTTGTCTTCTTCCCTCTTTTTTCTTTTAATCCTTTTTTCTCATTTCTACTGCGAATCGTACTCGCGGGAACACGTTTTGTTATGCAATATTGACTAATCCTGTGGGTCCCTTTCTTAGTTGTCTTTTTTTATTATTTAATTTTAATGGCTGGTGTACCACCCACCACCGACCTGGCTGATGTGGGTACGTATCTTGCGAAGACGAGCGTTTCCGAAATTACGATCCACAAAACTTGACGCGGATATCCTGCGAAAGCCTTTGGCAGGAAGTTCCTGCATGGGATCTTAGGTGGGGCCCACCGTGATATTTGTCAGCAATCCACTCTGTCCATCCGTTTTTTGAGATCATTTTAGTACATGAAGATAAAAATGAACCATATCCACTGCTCAAGTTAGCCAAAAACATGATAATTGAACGTCCATAGTTGAAATATTCACGGGGCCACAGAAGTTTTGATTCATGTTAATGTTTGTATTTTCAGTTATCCCAGTGGGAATGACGTTATTAACAGTATGGATGTCATGTAAACATCACTGTCGAGCCTAGAGCAGTTTCAAGGGTAGGAATTTACCTAACCACCTCTTCCTTTAATACCGCTGACTTAAGTCTTGTATCCTGCCCGCTTTTGGTCTCATATTCTAAAATGATCCGAAAACGGATGGACGGAGTAGATTCTGACAAACATCAGGAAGGGCCTACATAGATCCCAGCGCAGGAAATGCGAAAGGCTTTGCAGGAAATCGGCATTTTGAGAAATCATTTTAGAGAACCAATCTAAAGGTGAATCATGTTCAACTTTCAACTAAATAACAGTGAGGGCAATAATTTTCACTGTTAAAAACATTTGCAGGGCCTCTCATTACGTTTACTTTCCATTCAATTTCTTTATAAGGTTACAAAGAGGTATATGAAGAGGAATATTGATCCAAAACTTCTGTGATTCCAAAAAGATTTCAAAGGTAGACTTCAATCTTTCACTGATTTTTGCCATTCTCGCCCAGTGATGGACAGTTCGGATGCCTGTAGCCGGTAGGTATCCTACGGTGCTATGCTCAGACGCGGATTGCGTCCTACCCCGCCGTCTCTAGCCCTAACGAGCAGTTCTGTGGGCGGGCCCACCTTAATGTATCTGTTCATCCAAGCCGTTCATCTCTTTCATCAGATCATTTTATGACTCTTGCATTTAATGCAAATGACATTTTGATTTTCAGTGGCCTTGTAAATACGGGTGAAATGAGTAATTATTACCATTTCACCCGTTTGAAAATCATTCCAAAAATTTTGGACCCCAAGGTGATGTATACGATAAATCCATTCCATCCAGTCCTTTTAACACAATATTTTAAGGCATGAGCCAAAAAATGAGGCAGATTGAACACTCAAATGGCCCACACCAAAAGAAATAGTGGGCCTCAGAAGTTTTTAATGGTAAGTGTTTGATTCCCTTTTTCTAGTGGCGTGGTCCACTTGAGCTTTCGATACGCCTCATTTTTTGTCTCGTGCCATAATTTCATTAGGCATAATAGATTAACGGTGTGGATAAGCGATACGCATCACGGTGAGACTCACAGATATGTTGTTGTGTTCTATTTTTATGTCAAAAATGCATGTCGTCAAATCAAACATCTGAAAAAGTGAGGCAAATACAGGGGAAATAATTATTACATATTTTTACGATATTTTCATGTGAATTGAAAAATCAAACAAGCCCTTAATGTTGGGTGCATTTGATGCAACTAAGCTTATTATTTGGTGTGGTCTACTTTAGCGTTGGATCAGCCTCATTTTTGTATTCATGCCTTGAAATGATACGAGAAAAGGTTTGCTAGGATTGGATAAACAGATACATCATGGTGGGCCCACCCACGGAACTGCCCGTTCTGGGCTAGAGACAGGGGAGGCAGGAAGCAATCCGCGTCCTGCTATGTGGCCCCTCTTGATGTATGTGGTTTTGAACGACAGTGTCCTCCTCGGTGTGTGGATAGTACAATGTTCATGTCAAGCCACATGTGCAGGGTTTGGCTATTTATTAGATGGTCTCATTGTATACTTCTCACATTTTAATGATAATGATATTTCGCAAAGAGTTTGGTTGCAAATAAATGAAAGTTTAGTTCCCACTTGCTATCCATTACAGACATCATGGCAGTGAAATGGGAGTAATGTTGTATTCCATGCAAGTTGTTTAGTAGACAACTTGTATCTTATTTGTTTAATTCATTTGTGTACATGAATCAAGAAAAATAAAGATATTGTGTCTTCAACCTTTGACTGATAATACTGAGTGTATACTTGCTTAGATGGGATAAATAGGATCCATAGCTCAAGTGGTAGACTGAGTGAAGATAACTTCACTTAGTTGCGGGTAACAGAGGTGAGTGTACTAATGCTATATATATATATATATATATATATATATATATATATATATATATATATATATATATATATATATATATATATATATATATATATATAATGTATGTGTGGGATAAATCCGGAATAAAAAGCTCATTCATCAATCCATGAATGTGTCCACAATATTATGGGCATGGGCATGGCATCCAATGTATGACATCTATGTTAAAGCACTCACATGTGACACTATTAATTTTCAAGTGTAATATATGTGTCACACACATTAGTGCACACATGTTCTATAAGTGCTATATGTGCGACTGTCTTAAATCTTTGCATGTTACAAGTCTTATCTTTTATCTATGTTACAATTTTTGGACAAATATGAAAAATATTAACAGTGCATAATAGCTTACTTGAATAGGTCATTCAATAGGCTTATGCAAAGCACATCTTTGATTGCATTCAATGCAACTAATAATGATAATAAAATTTAGAGCCTTTTATTGACTTTGCTTGCCATCAATATTGCAACCAATAATGTTAGCCTAGTGTTAGGCGCCGCTTGATTTGAATATGAAAACATACAGTTTTAAAATAGTAAATTCTAAATGGTAAAAATGCACCTCAATAATATGGACTCGATAAAAAATCAAAGGTAGTGCGACATCTGTCTTTATTTGTGGCCATTTCTATTTGAAAACCCTACCATGCGAAAATCCTACTGTGCGGGAACTCCATCGGATCATTTTCTCCTTCAACAATCCACTTCAAGCGGCAACTCGTCACCCATCTATGGCATCTCCTTTCTTCTGGAAGATGGTTACAACAACTCTTCTCAACTGAAACCATCCTCCCTTCTTCTAGAAGATAGCACCAATGGCTCTTCTCAGCTGAAACCCTCCTCCATTCTTCAGGAAGATGGTAGCAGTGGCTCTTCTCAGCTATGGTAAGAATCCTCCTCGCGAAATTCACCTACCCGCAAACATAGCAGTAGTTGTTTCAAGTATCTCTTACTTATTTATAAATGCTTGTTTTGAGTGCAGGGATGCATGTACGATAGCGGCATCCGTTGCTTTCAAAATTTGAAAATCTTACAAAAAATTGAGCGTGTAGGGGCCTATGTGACTTTATCTCTATTAAACATTATAAATGTGTTGGGTCCATGGGAATCCAATTACTCAAGGAATGGTAAAGTGGCTTTTGTCTGTCGTGTGCGGATTTGGGGATTCGTATACCCTAATCTTATTTGAGAATTACAAATCCAAAATTTGAGAATTACAAAACCCTAATCTAATTTAGGATTTCCATAATCGACACTAGATTAGAAATTGGGCATTTTGTTGCCCTAATTTTTAATCAATTTTATACATTATAACACCCTAATTTAAAATTGGGGATTTATATAATCGAGCTTGAGCCATAAATTTTGAGCATTTCATTGCTCTAATTCCTAATCAAATTTGGGTATTACTAAACCTTAATTTGAATTTGAGAATTTTTATATCATATTAGAATTTGGGTATTTTGTTACCCTAATTTTCAATTGAGTTTGGGCATTACTCGTATTTTGAATTTTGAATTTTTTATTAAACTAAATCTAATATGAAGTTGGGTATTTAATTATCCTAATGGACATTCAAATTTGGACATTTATTTCCTATTTAGATATTCAAATTTGATGGTTCGATGATTTATCCTGTAGGAAACAATCAAACTTTTTTTGAATGGATGTACGAGTTAATTTCTAGTAAAGTGCTACTACTTTCCTGTAACTAAATTATATTTAAGTGACTTTATTTGTTATTTTTTAGCAAAGTGCTACTACTTTCCTATAACTAAAGTATGTTTATGTGACTATATGGGTTATCTTTTAATAAAGTGTTACTATTTTCTTGTAACTAAAATATGTTTATGTAATTGTATGGGTTATCTCTAGCAAAGTACTACTACTTTCCTGTATTTGTGGATAGAAGCTTTGATGATTTTTCTTATAGGAATATCGTAAGACCTAAAAAGTTAAGAATATACTCTCAAACGACTAAATACGGTCATCGTGGAGGCCTTGGATACAATAAGCGAACATGTAAAGAATCAATTAATCAACGATAGGTATATAGTAATACAACTTTCTTTGTTTTATGTATACATTATAATGCATGGCTAATTATTTCTATATATTATCACGTGTATGTAAGGGCTTTGTGTGAGCCCTGTTCAAAACACAACTGTGTATATTTAGTCCTTTTGAAACAATATCTTAACATACTTTTGGATACTCTTAGATGTGTACTTAAACATTTTATAGGGTGTATGACTTGATAAAAAATAAGTCGAGTAGTTTTTTGTGGTTTGTATAAAATTGACTTATCTCATCTCATGAACATGTTAACTCATATTATAACTGTTATCTCATCTCATGGACATGCTAGCTCATATTATAATTGTTATCTTATCTCATGAACATGTTAACTCATATTATGACTGTTATCTCATCTCATGGACATGTTAGCTCATATTATGAGTGTTATTTCATTTCATGGACATGTTATGACTTGATTTATATCGTTCACTTTACTCACTTGAACATGTAAATTGTATAGTTACTATTTTCATTAAAATGGATAAACCTACTATCCCGAAATAACTTTGCTCATCCGAAGCAAGGCCGATGAAAATATTTTTGTCAAAGACACTGGACAATTTGATAGAAGCATTGGGGTGATTTTATTTAGGTTGACACAACAACCACATAATCAAAAGACTCACAATCTCTCTTTCCATCCCAAGCATCTACTTATAATGTTGTTACTCTGAATCACTTCCGAAGATATTATTTTGAGATGTTGCAATTCAAACAGCGGACAATGAACAAACAATCGACGATCACTTGAAAATATCAAATAATATGCGATGGATGAAATATAGTGCATGTGGGTGTTGTGCAATCTTTTTCACTATTATATCTGTCATTATTATTTTTATCCTAATTTTTCATTGAGTAGGTTACGTTGGACATATCTGTAATAATGTTTACTAAATTGAACATTGTACGTCGGTCTTTCAACCTACTCTTTCAACATACTTTTTTGTTTTTTGATTTTTCCAATTGTTGTTGACCTTCTTAAATTCTAAGAACTGTCAGACTAGAACTTTCTATTTTTGACGATTTTTCTTTGGTCTTGAATTATTTCATTCAGTTGGCCTTGTTCATATTACAAGGGCTATAGAATTGGATCTGTTGAACTTACCTTAAGTGTTGGATTTTTACTTTTAGTTATCCTTTTCAGTTTGTAAGGACTGTTTGGATAAATTTATTGACTTTTCTTCTTAGCTTACAGAGATAGTTAAATTAGATATAAGAAATTGGATATGTTAATCTTACTTTCATTTCAGTTAGACTTATCTTTTCATTTCAGTTGAATTGTATCTGTTGAACTTACTTTGGTTTTGGATTTATTGACTTGGCTTTTTTTATATTACAGGGACTGTGGAATTGAATATGTTGATCTTGCTTTGCTTTTAAAATCTTACACTCATTTCAGTTAGGTTTACCTTATTATTTCAGTTGTATTGGATCTGTTGATCTTACTTTGATTTTAGAATTCTACACTCTTTTTAGTTGAACTTACCTTATCATTTCAGTTGAATTGAATTTATTGATCTTACTTTACTTTTGGAATCTTACACTTATTTAAGTAGGAATTACCTTATCATTTCAGTCGAATTGGATTTATTGATCTATCTTTAGTTTTGGAATGTTACTTTCATTTCAGTTGAATTAAATATGTTGATACTTTGGTTTTGGAATCTTATTCTCATTTCAGTTGGACTTACCTTTTCATTTCAGTTGAATAGGATCTGTTGATCTTACTTTGGTTTTGGAATCTTACTCTCATTCTAGTTAAACTTTATCATTTTAGTTGAATTGGATCTGTTGATCTTACTAGGGACTGTGGAATTGGATATGATGATCCTATTTTTGTTTTTGAACCTTACACTCATTTAAGTTGGACTTACCTTATCATTTTAATTGAATTGGATTCGTTGATCTTACTTTGCTTTTGGGATCTTATATTCATTTCAGTTAGACTTACCTTATCATTTTACTTGATTTGGATATGTTGATCTTACCAGGGATTATGGAATTAGATCTATTAATTTTGATTTCCCTCTTACATGAGTTATTTCAATCGATTTGTTGATTTTTCTTATGTATTGGATTCTTCCATTTACTTTGTCATCTATTAAATTTGTTTCTTTTTGGATTATTTCATTCAGGTACTCTTTTAAGCTTGTAAGAACTATTTAATAATAATAAAAAAATTTGATTTTGCTTCAGATACCCTTTTCAACTTGCACTCCCTCATACCCCCACTCATTCTCTCTTATTATCAGTACATGAAAGTAAATGTGTTATATAACAAGCAAAGTAATATAAAAATCATCTCTTTCTCTCTCATGTATTCATGCTTCTGATTTAAGGCAATAAAATTTCAATGGCAGTAACAATAAGCTCCACATCCCAAAATCCTTACCTTCTTAGTTTGTTGATACTGCTACTACTCGTTGGGTCACTCACATTAATAAAAAAAATCAACGACATTTTTGTACACCACATTAGCAAACAAATAGAATATTTCAAGAGAATTAGGTGAAGAGATTTCACATATATCTTTTTTCTATTTTATACTCTTTCTTTCAGATTACCTTTTCAAGTTACAAGGGCTGTGGAATTGGATTTGTTGATTTTGTTTTCCAACTTACAGGAGTTGTTTCAATAAATCTATTAGTTTTTCTTTTGTATTGGATTCTTTCATTCACTTGGCCATCTATTGAATTTGCCTTAGGTTTTGGATTGAATCTTTTGATTTTGCTTTAGCTTTTGGATGTGTTTGCTCTAACTTTTTGATCAAGACCGTGCATACTATTTTGGATTATTCATTCACATTACGCGTCATCGATTTTTTTCCTTCATCTGTACTTCTTTAATATAAAACATGTATTTGTTTATTTAACAGGCCATACCAAATCAACAAATGTGTTGCCCTAATTAAGGGAAAAAGTCTGAGAGATAAAGTTATTTTCTGGATTGTTGTTTTCATTTTTCTGGATTTTTTGTAGATTGAGGTTGTTGTCATAGGAATTTTAATTCATGTATAGGAAACAATTTTTTGTGATTAATAACGTATACATTTGTTTAATTTGTAAGGCCCGTATCTTAATCCGTACCATTCTATAGGTTCCTGTGGTCCTCTCGATCGAATTCTGGCAATTTTCGACTTTTATCCGATGTTTGCGCGCGATCCTAAGCCGAGTCCTGCAAACCTGATCGACTCAACCCGATACTTGTACCCTAGCGACCGTGCCGTCACCGCGGTTCCGATGCTGCATCTCGCGCGCCGAGGGAATACCTAGACCAAGAGATATGGGTCCGCGTTCAGTTCGAGGAAAACGCCGTGCGTTGCAAAACCCAAGAGAATCTCTACCCGAATGTCACTTCAATCAATCAATCAATCCCATCAAGGGTCAAGTACAAGTCAAGTACTACATCACTCAACCCATTACAACCCATACCTCTCTTACACAAGCTACCCCAAAAGTCAACAATTTCTTACACAACCCATCCCTCTCTCCCATCCATCACTTCATCACCCATCCCTCTCTTTCCTTACAAGCATCTTTCTCTCATTTCTCAAACCTACTTTCCAATCAACCAAAATATCACACATCCAAGCTTCCCAAGCTCTCATGGAGGAGCTTTAGTGTGGCCCACTTCCTACCCTCTCATCTCCCATCTCAACCCTCCATTTTTCATCACCTTCCATTAAAATCGAAGCCTAGGTGTTCAGCGTTCCATCGGACCAAGAAGGAGGCCAATAGGTGGGTGATCCACCGTTGATTTTCTATTAGAAGGCCCACTTGTGATGGGACCCATTTTTTATGTATGTATTGTAACCATGGAGGGCCCATAGTGGCGGAGTCCCTTCATCACCATCCGATCTCTCCTTTTTCTCTTTCTCTTTCTCTTTTCGTTTTTGGTATGGTAATGATGATGATGAGGTGTGTGGCCCACCATGATGTTTACATCCATGCCATCTACCGGTGGACCCCATCCATGTGGGACACACCATGATGTTTATATGTCATCCCAACCGTCCATCTAGGACGTGGCCCACCCCACATGTGTGGGTGGGGCCCTCCTTGATGTATTTATTCTAATACACCCGGATCCATTGCTCAACTGGTAGACTGATTGGAGATACCTCGTTTCAACACCTGAGGTCTTAGTATCGATTCTTAGTGGGGGGTGGCTAACAGTGAGGTGTGAACTGACGGTGGGGGTGGCTTACTGTGAGGTGTGAACTGACGGTGGGATGTGGCTAACAGTGAAGTGTGAACTGACAGTGAGTTCGTGGGACCCATCCACGTCGTTCACCCATTTAGATGGGCCACACCATAATGCATGTGAGGTATCCACCGTCCTTGGACGGTGGGACCCACCCCACGTGTGGGGCTACACCTTGATGTGTGCGTTTGTCCAAGCCGTCCAGGGCCTGGACGTTCTTAATATATTAAATATAATATTATATATATATATATATATATATATATATATATATATAAAATATTAAATGTTGTGGTGGGCCCTACATGGGACCCACCTCTTCCTTTTTAAAGTAGCAAAGCTGCACGTACAGCAGCTATATAGCTGCTCTTTTAACGTCAGCAAGTTTTGCAGGTCCCACGTGATGTATGTGTCATCCAAGCTGTTCTGACGGTGGGACCCACTCCAGATGTATGTGTTTCACCCCTGTGGTGTAGGCCCCAATGATGTATGTGCTTTATCTACACCGTCCACTGTTTGGACGGTGGGGCCCACCATGATGCATGCGTTGTATCCATACTGTCCAAACACTTTGAGATATCATTTTATGACATGAGTGCAAGGATGAGTCAGATCTAAAGTTCAAGTGGACCCCACCATTTCAATAGTGAGCAGCGACATCCACCGTTCAAACTTCTAAGGGCCACAGTAGTTTCCAATTAAGCTGATATTTGTTTTCACTTCATTTATCTCTATGTTAACTTATGAATAGGTCGGATCTCAAAAATACATAAAGGTAGGCCCGATTTGATATACATGAGGCCCATCGGTGTGGCCCATTTGATATACATGAAGTATATTGGTGTGGCCCAAATAATGTGGCCCATGTGATGTGGCCCACTTGACATATGAGGCCCAGTGATGAGGCCCATGGGTGAGGCCCATTGTGATATATTCGAGGCCCATGGGCGTGGCCCATTGTGATTCGTTTGAGGCCCTTGTATGAAGCCCAACGCGATATATGAGAGGGCCATAATGGGGCCCAACGTGATGTATGTGTGGCTGATACGTTGTGTATGAATCCCTTATTTGGGCCACTCCTTGAGAGCAATGTTGGTTAGATGTCCACATTGATGGGCAATGATAGTTAGATGTCCACATTGTGACCTTCCATTAGGCCTTGTTAGGCCCATTCTCATCATTCTCTTAGTGGGTTAACCCAAATAAGTGGGCCCCATTCACCATAGACGAATGACTCCGTGCTATCAGATTTGATATAACCACGGCCGACTGCCGATCTTTATATTATGGTTGATCGGCTGTTCATCTATGGACCCCGCCTTGTTTATATACTAATTATTGGTGCCGATTATCGATGCTGATTGTCGGTATCGATTGTCGATGCTGATCATTGGTGCCGATTATCGAGGGCGATGCCGATTATCGGTGCCGGTTATCGATACCGATTATGAGTATGTGACAATATAACATCGTGATACATGTCCATGCGCATCATCTGCATGATTGTGATGAGATGAGTAATCGATCATAGCACAGTCATTGGGCAGATTGTTATGAGACTCCCTGGTAAGGAGAAGTTGCCCACATGAGTGCGCGATGCGCGTGTGTTTGTTGTATGAATAGATTGCGTGATTCATGCATCTTGTATTGTGTGATGTGTATACTGTATGCCCTAGCAACATCAGGGCCGTAGCCTCCACAGACACATCGTGGTTGGCAGGATTGGACACCGAAAATCTTATTTTACATTGGGTGTTATAGATATCCCTAGGTGAAAGTCCCTAAACCTTTATGGTATCAGGAGGTTGCTCCAACGTCTAGACCGAGTGGACACATGAGCGCCGAGTGCCGAATACCAGGAGGTCCCGCTTTTCACTGTGTCGTGGTCGGTTGGAAGAGGGTGCGACCTTACTCGCCTGAGAGGAGAGGGCAAAGCTAGGCCGAGTTTGACCAGCTCGAGGAATGGGTCAGCTATCGACGAGTCAGGTCTGATATTGACAGATGGATAGTGAGGTCTCTTCCACTCACCTTGTTACGCGCAATAGGGCGACAATCCGGTTTGGAGTGTACTAGACCCCGGTTATATTCCAGAGTTAAGCTGTATTGTCATGTGGACTTAGATGATGATTTGTATGCTTGAGTTGTATCTCGCATCGCATGACCTTGGTATGACGACATCATTCATGCCTTGCATCACATAGCCTTGGTACGACCAATTCATCATCATATTCCGCATTACTTTGATATCGCATAATTGTATTACAATATTGCGCACACACTTTCACCTCCCTCTAAGCTTTCTATAAGCTTATGCACGACCGTTGCGTGCAGGTGACGTTGGATCGCAACAACACTGAGGTTAGAGCGCGTGACAGATCATCTTGGAGCTTTCGTCCATCATCATCCTATTTCCCTTTACGCGCTTTGTACTTATAAATTTTTTATCATAGTGAAAATGTGATGGAGTTTTTGGTTGTTGTTTTTGGGTTATGCCTTTGGTTGTGCTTATTATGAATCAAACTGATGTTGAAAATCCTCCTCGTAGCATCCCAGGATCGAAACCTAGCGGATGGGCGCTAGGAGCTGAGAATGAGGTTCTACTGAAGCTGTCGGCGCTGGATTCAGCGATCGGGAATTTTGTGAGCCCGGTTTCCGAGTTTGGGGCGTGACATAATCAATAGTGAAATTATCTTTTTTGTCAAATCATAACTTGGCACTAATTGGACACTATTCACATCAGGCCCCAGGTAGAGATGGACAATCCTGTCAAGAGCTCTGTGGGACCCACCATAATATATGTATTTTATCCCAGCGGTCCAACCATTTTAAAACATCATTTCAGATCCCACAATGAAGGCAGATCAAAGTCTTGAGTGTACCACACACCACATGAGGCAATGGCTTCATAAATGTCTTCCTAGATTACAACAGTGATGGTTAAGTGTCATCCAACCTTTTTATAAGATCACATAGACCTGGATGAAGGAAAAACATAAATTCCAAGTCCATTGAGAACTTTCATGGCCCCCAATTTTTTTAACGGTAGGCATTCAATCATGTGGCCTAATACGACCATCTACCTGGTTGTTTCAGCTAATAGAAAACAACGATCATTCGAAATAGATGGACAACTCTAATCATTTGGTAGGATCACGATAGGCCCCATAGTCTACATCATCCAATCGTCTCAAATTATTGGGGTATTCTTGTGAAAACGAGTGTCGTTAAGGGCAATATAGTTATTTTCGCACGTTAACAATGCTCTTCCACCCGCAACCATTAGTCAAGGTCAACAAAGCGTTTTTCTCACAGTCTTTTGATACTAAAAGTAGATTACTTTAAATAAATTAAAAATTGGCAGGTTTTAAAATATTGACATAAAGATAGGTGGTGAACCCAGCAACACCTTATTTTTTAAAACTCTTGTACTATTTTTACAAAAAAATAAGTTAAAAGATGTTATAGTGGGCGTTTGGATCGTAAGTTAATTAAGATAAACTACTTATGCCTTAAGTAACTTATCTTGATTTCTACTATTAAATTGAAGTGATTAAGTAATTTTAAGTAAAATTGAATTTTTATTATTGATCATAAACTAAATTTACATATCTCAAATAAGTTACTTATCTACTACTATAAGTAGAAAAAAATAACTTATTTGGCGGTATCCAAATGGGCCCTAAGAGTTTCAAAATATGATGAGATTTTTATTTTTAAAATATTCATAGTAAAATTAATTATCTCGACTGTCATTATCATCTAACCCTTATCTCAATTAATTAAGGTATGCCACATGTATCATGTTCCACATCAGACCTTCAGTTAGATAATAGGTCATTAAGTTACTTATTTCTTTCCACAGCCCTTTGTGCATTTTCCTTACATTTTTAAAATATTCTATTTATACCAACTCATTCTCAATTTTCATGGCTCTTAATTTCCTTTACACATGACTAAATTATTTAAGTTTACTTTTCTTTATCTTAACTATTGGTAATATATTGAAGTTCTCCCGAATGCATATATTTATAATTTATCTTCTATATATAGTGTTGTCACTCATTTAATTAAACATCCTTATTTCGAATATACTCGTCTTATGAATATATTGTTTTTCAGCTACCCAACATTCTCTCCCAACATTTACATAATAATTATTTAACATTTTAACTATGCATTATGTAAAAATTTTTTTATTGATATTATACTTTCTCAATTACATAACCATTTCATCATGACATTATATATTTGAAAATTAAAAATGCTTATGAATTTAATATATCAAATTGATTTTTTATGAGATTTTTCTAACAGCATCTTAAGAAAAACCTCAAATTAAATATTTTTTTGAGAAAATTTTAGGCTTATCATACTTGCATCCAAACACAATTTTTGAAATTGGTAGTTGTTTTCCATGTGCGACCAAACACTATATGAATCAAAACATGTATTTAAGCCTTACTTCTTACATGATCCAAACACCAAAGTGAATAGCTCATTTCCATGACACTAAGAGACAATCTACGGAAAAATACATTTATTACAAAAAAGCAATTCCAGTTCACTTAATACCATCTAATTTCATGTGCTAAACAGTTACTTAATTTATCGACTAAGGCTTTAATGGGGATTTCAAGTAATGAATTACTTGCATGCTATCATCCATCCTCAAATGCCCCCAACGTGCTATCACCAATCTCCAAGCAATCATATGCAGTAAGGGCCTGTTTGGCCGAGCGGATTAAGAAGGATTAGGAGGGATGGGATGGATTTTAGGGCCTGTTTGGCCGGGCAGATCCCATGGTATTAGGAGGGATGGGATCAATTTTAAGGTAATGATGATGGTATCAGTGGATTGTCTTAAGATCCGTGGGATTGCTTATATCCCGGGACAAGTTCACTGGGTCTGTTTGGCATGCCGTGCATATCCCGAGATTTTACTTTCCAATCCATCCAACCAAGGGATGGGATCAATTTTAAGGTAATGATGGTGATGTCAGTGGATTGTCTTAAGATCCATGGGATTGCTCATATCCCGGGACAAGTTCACCGGATCTGTTTGGCTCGTCATGCCTATCCCATGATATTGCCGATCCCATCCCTCCTAATACCGTGGGATCTGCCTGGCCAAACAGGCCCTTAAGGTAATGATAGTGGTGTTAGTGGATTGGTTTAAGATCCATGAGATTGCTATATCCCGGGACAAGTTCACCCAGTCTGCTTAGGGCTTGTTTGGCCGGGCAGGGTGGATGGGATTAGGTTGTATTAGGATGGATTGGAAGGAGCAATCCCGGGATTTGGTTAGGCGTGCCAAACAGGCAGAAGTTGGATGTAACAATCCCATGGGATTGCCAACAATCCACTAACATCACCTTCATTACCTTGAAATCCACCCAATCCCTCTTAATCCCGTCTATTTTGCTTGGGACATGTTTAGTTAGACGGAGCAATCCCGGGATTGGCTGACGTAATCCCGGGATTGGCCAGGCGAGCCAAACATACTCGGTGGTGAATTCCCTGAATATATCAATCCCATGGGATTGCTCGCAATCCACTGACACAGCCATCATTACTTGCCATCCACCCTAATACAATCCAATCCCATGGGATGGGCCGGTCCAAACAAGCCCAGGGTCAATTTGGGCAGTGGGACTAGGTGGGATGAGATTCATTTGGTACTTGCCATCCACCCTAATACAATCCAATCCCATGTTTGGGAAGAATGAAAAAGCTTGGAATTACATTAAATGAAATTGCATGGGGTCTTGTGCCAATTTCACTCAATGTTTGGGAAGTTGTGTAGGTCCTACCATGATGTGTGGGCTATATCCACACCGTCCACCCATTTATCGAGATTATTTTAGAGCATGGGCAAAAAATCAGGTAAATTTAAAGCTCAAGTGGACCCCACCATAGAAAGCAATGGGGATTGAATACTTGCCATTGAAAACTTCTTTGGGGCTACATAAGTTTTGGATCTACCTCATTGTTAGGCCCATGCCATAAAATGAGGTTACAAAACAAATGAACGGTTTAGATATAACACATGTGTGTTATTCTCAATAATTTCAAATGATGGTGGGTATATCCATTCAATGTACCATCATATTATCAACAAAGTATGACATTAATTTTATCCCATGGAAACAGGGCAATCCCTGCAATGGGTAATAATTATGTTTTTTGAATCTCATCCTACCTAATCCATTCTAATCCCACTGCCCAAATTGACCCTTAGCAGGCCCGGCATATCCTGAGATTTTACCTTCCAGTCCCTTCCAATCTGTCCAACCAAACACGCCCCAGGCACGATTGAACAGGATTAAAAGGGATGGGATCAATTTTAAGGTAATAATGTTGATGTCAGTGGATTAGTTTAAGATCCATGGGTTTGCTGTATCCTAGGACAAGTTCATTGGGTCTGTTTGGCATATCCCAAGATTTTACCATCCCATCCCCTAATCCTATGGGATCCGTCCGGCCAAACACGCCCTAATGTTCTCATTCATCGTTTATACTGTAAAATCATTGATTTTTAAGCTCGTGTTGGCAGGTGTGCTGCAAGTAGTAGAAAGCCTACTCGCGCGTGAGCATTCGGCTATCTCTTACTTTAATTTCCACGACCGTGTGGTTAGGGCTACGTTGACAGACATAACGGTAAAAGCAACCGACAGCTGTGGAAAAAGACAAGTTGCTGAGGTACGCTGATTAGCTGCTGGCACGTTGAGTAGCCAGAATCGCTAAAGTGACGTCACCAAGTTCTGTGGGCCGTCATGATGTATGTTTTGTATCCACACCGCCCATCCATTTGGAGAGATAATTTAGGGCATGATCCAAAGGATGAGCCAGATCCAATGCTGGAGTGGACCCACCACAGAAAACAGGGGTAGAGTGACGCTCACTGTTGAAACCTTCCTTAAGGCCCTCCATGATGTTTATTTGAGTTCCAAGCTGTTCATGTGTTTAAGCAGACGTGAAAGAAGGGAAAACACAGATATCAGTTTGATCGAAAACTTTTGAAGCCCTTGGAAGTTTTTAACGGTGGGCTTCACTCTCCCTACTTTTTTTCCGGGTCCACTCGAGCTTTGGATCTAACTCATTCTTTGGCTCATGCCCTAATACAATCTCTCCAAATGGATGGACGGTGTGGATAAAAAACACACATCACGGTGGGGCCCACAAAACTTTGTGACATGACGTCAGTAGCTTCTATCTCTGCGTACGGACACGTGGTAGGTTTTCGACGCCACAAAAAGGGTAACGGATTGGCTACTCCCTCTGACACCAGCCAATGGCTGATGGTCGGTGCTATGTGGGCCACACCATGATGTATGTGTTTTATCCATGCCATCCATCTGTTTTTAAAAATCATTTTACGGTATAACTCCAAAAATGAGGTATATCCAAATCTCAAGTGGACCACATTACAGGAAACAGTGTTGAATGAGGGTCGACCATTAAAAACATTTTGGGGCATAAAAGTTGTGGAACAAGCTAATATTTGTTTTTCTCTTCATCTGGGCCTGTATGACCTAATCAACAGATTGGATGTCAAATAAACAGTATAGTTGGCCATAGGAGGATTTTAATGGTTGATATCCAATCACTATTGTTTTCATGTGGTGTGGTCCACCTGAGATTTATATCCCTCTCATGTTTGGATTCGAGTAATAAAATGATCTTTAAAAATGGAGGAACGGAATGTATGAAACATATACATCATGGTGGGGTCCACAGAGCACCGAACACCAGCAACGGAGATGGTGTCAAGGGGAGTAGCCAATTCGTTTCCCACAAAAAGGGACGCGGATTTCCTGCCAAAGCCTTTCGCAGGAAGTTCCTGCGCTGGGAGCGCAGGTGGGGCACACTGGGATGTTTGTGAGAAATCCTCACCGTCCATCCGTTTTGTGAGTTCATTTTAAGACACGAGGCCAAAGATAAACCGTATCCAACCCTCAAGTGCGCTGAAAACGTGATAATTAAGCGTCCATAGTTGAAATATTAATGGGGCCACAGAAGTTTTGAATCATGATAATATTTGTGTTTTCAGTTCATCCAAGTAGGAATGACATTATTAACGGCATGGATGGCATGTAAACATCACTGTCGAACCCAGGGAGGTTTCAATGGTAGAAATTTTCCTAAATACCTTTTTCCTTTTGTACGGTCCACTGGAGTCTTGAATCCTCTTCAAATTTGTTGTAATCTCCTAAAATTAGCTCAAAAAACGGGTGGACGGAGTGGATTCTGACAAACATTACGATAGGCCCACCTGCGTTCCCAGCACAAGAACTTCCTGCGAAAAGCCTTTCGCAGGAAATCTACCAAAAGATCCGCCTGGCGCGACCAGGCCCATGGGAAGCGGTTTACGTGTTAGACAGAGTAATAGTGTTACCCTGCCCGTCTGGCTGACCTTGATAAATGTGTTATATATCTATCCATGCCAGCACTCTAGGGAGCGTTTGGCCACCCGCGTTAAGTGGGAGTAGATAGGATTACATTGGTCGGCCTGCCATATCCACCGTCCAATTATGTTTGGATACGATATTTCAACCCGGGATAATGAACTTCGGGTCTCCCGCCAATACCGTCTGTCAAAAGGTAGGATTTGGCAATCTCGTGGGTGAGGTTGCCGTAACCCGCTTCGACTTCACCACAGGGTAAACTGCTTCCACTGCTGTCTATTTGAGTGACGTCCACATGAATGAAGCCTTTTGGGTATGACGCTTGACCATGGGCCTCTTGTGGATATTGTGATTACATCTACTCCGCCCATACATTTTAGAAAATAAGTTTTTATCGTTAGCCTAAAACTGAAAAATTAAAAAAATCTCAAATCGACCACACCACTGGAAACCGTGTGAATTGAACATCTACCATTGATAATTTTTTAGGGACCACATAAGTTTTGTATCAATCTGATATTTGTGTCTTCAGTTAATCAACCAGTTTGTGATATAATCAACAGGTTTGATGAAAAAAACATACATGTAGGCCATAGAAAGATTTCAACGGTGGAAATCTTTATTCCCTATGGTATGGTCCACTTGAGATTTATATATACCTCATTTTTTGTCTCAACCATTAAAATGATCTGAAAAAAAGGATGGACGGAGTGGATAAGATAATACACTGACGGTGGGCCCAACTGAGTGTACTCAGTACAAAAGGTGGGTACTGTGTAAGTCAGTATGATATAAAGTGGGTAGCAACTAGCAATCCGATTTCATGTGGGTTATGGACCAACGCGTTTCGCATGATATACGTACGAAGGATAGCTAGTTGGGGCCCACAGTGATATTTATGGAAAATCCACTACGTTCATCAGTTTTTTCACGGTATGTTATGATATTGAATCAGAAATTACGAAAATTCTTTTCTCATATGGGCCACACGACTGATGATTGATTGTCCACCATTGAGACATACGTGGGGCCACACAAGATTTGAAATACGATAACTCGTAACTTTTCACCAATATGTGTATAGAATTTACTCCGTGAATGGTATAGATGGTATAAAAAAAACACGGTGGACCCAGGAAGGTTTCAACGGTAGGAATTTATCTACACACGTTTATCTTATGCATGGCGCACATGAGTTTTGGATTTATATCATTTTCGGGCCCATCACCTAAATTGATATTGTAAACCTGTTAGGCGTGGTGGATTTCATATATTCATCACGGTGGGTCCCACTGAACTTCGCATTGTATGAAGTTTCTGTGAAAGTGGTTCGCGGGAAATCGGCATCCATATCTATGAGATTCAGAACGTTTTTTTTTTGGGAAACGGATTGGCTACTCCCCGTGGCTGGTAGTCGGTGCTCTGTGGGCCCCACCATGATGTATGTGTTTCATCCATTCCGTTTCTACATTTTTAAAGATCATTTTAGGGCTTTAAAATAAAAATAAGAGGGATATAAATCTTAGGTGGACCACACCACAGGAAAACAATAGTGATTGGATATCCATCATTTAAATCGTCGTAAGGCCCATTGTACAGTTTATCTGACATCCAATCTGTTGATTAAGTCATAAAGACCCAAATGAAGGTAAAAAACAAAGATCAGCTTAATCTAATACTTTCATGGCCCCCAAAAAGTTTTTAATGGTCTACGTTCATTCAACATTGTTTCCTGTAATGTGGTCCACTTGAGATTGGGATATACCTCGTTTTTTGTGTAATACCATAAAATGATTTATAAAAATAGATGTACAGCATGGATGAAACACATACATCATGGTGGGGCCCACAGAGAACTGAACACCAGCCATTGGATGGTGTCATGGTGGGGTCCACTGTAGAAAATGTAAGGAATTTTTCAGTCAAAGCTGTTAACAGGGTGATACAACATGCTAGTACTGTGGCCTGTTTAATAATTGACCAGCCTGATTTTTGCAATCCCATCTTTCCCAAACAGGATTTGGCTCCAATCCCGCTGGATAGAAGTTAGTCCTGTATCTTCCAAACATGTCATCTCTAAGCATGGGATACACCCAATTTAGAGACAATGCCTTACACATGCATTTAATGCTACCTTTTCAATTCCATCCAGCTTAATCCCACCTAATGCAGGTGGCCAAACAGGCTCTTAATGCATGTCTTGTAATTAAGTAGATACAAGTCTCAGGTGGACCACACCACAGAAACAGTGGTGTGGTCCACCTAATATTTAGACTTGCTTAAGTTTTGGAGCCTATTTTGAAAATTGGATGGATAATGTAGATATACAACACATTTATCAAGGAGGCCCCGTGCAGTCAAAGTAACACTCGCTATCATGTTGCATAGGTGTGAGTAACACCTAATCCACTCCTGACATGGGAAGTGGATTGGCTAGTGTGCCACACAACAGATATAATGTAGGTACGTGTCGTGCAAAAACGAGTGTTGATGCTCCTTGAGCTCCAAGTTGTTCGAACGGTTCAAAGGAGATCAAAGTTATATGGCCCTACAGTGATGTATTTATTATATCCACATTGTTCATTCATTTTTCGCGATCATTTTAAAGCATTATTCAAAAATGAATCATATCGCAAGATCAACCTGACCACACCACAAATAGCAACGCGATAATGATTTTTACCATTAAAAATTGTATAGAGCTCACAATAACATTTATTTTCCATCCAATTTGTTCATAAGGTAACAAAGACCCATATGAAGAGGAAAAACAAATTTCATATTGATCCAAAACTTCTGTGACCCCTAAAAGGGTTTCAATGGTAGACGTCCAAGCCTTAAGAGAAGCTTGTCAAATGGATGGACGGTTTGGATATAACACATACCTCGTGATGAGACTGATGTAGAGCGGGTCGTGGACAGTTTCATGGCCAAGATGGATCAGAAAAGGCCCGGTCGAAGACAGAAGTGATCCGGACCGTCGGACCTTAGATCGGGCATATCTCGTAATCCGGAATGAGTTAGCTGACGTAAAATATATGATTTTGGGATAGAACGAGCTACTTTAGCCAACCAACCCCACTATGCTAGGTAGCGATACCCGGAATTGTGAAAAACCCCTGGATCGACGGTCATTTCCCTGTTTTAATTTCATTTTTACTATAAATAGTAAGTTTTAGTTTGATTATAACTCTTCATCCGTTGGGCTTTAGGAGTTGCGCCCAACGTGAAAAGAGCTTAGAATAATTAGGAGAACGATTTTGTGAAGCCAAATAGGACACTTACTATTTTTTGGCCGAAAACCTTGCGCACTAGTAGACGTCACGACCGTATATAAATAGTAAGTTTACTATTTATAGTAAGTCGCGAATTCTAAGAGTTTTAGTTGTAGTTTGATTCTGATTTCTTTCCCATTGCTTGGTATCCCTATTTAAAGGGTTGTGAACTCGTTCTTATTCATTCATTAATCAATTTCAAATTTATTAGAATTTATTTCTATTTTATGCTTTATTTCCTCGTGGATTCGAGAAGTCTCTGTGAGGAGTCCAGAGAAGTTCTGTGGATTCGGAATACTTATCATCTTGAGGAAGACGGTGCTCGACCTCACGTCCTCCCTTGCGTCAGTTTGATATCAAAGCGAGGTTTCTCCTCGGATTGATGGCTTCTAACGACAGGTCGGGCAACAATCCCATGTGCGGTGCTCCAGGGAATTTACCTTTAACGGTGACAGCTTTCGAAGTAGCGCAACAAGAGAATCGGCAAGCCATGCAAGGGCTGTAGGCTTCCATCGACCGCATAACAGATCTCTTGGCGGAAAACCTATGGCAAATCTGTGTTCCTAGTGGTAATTCTCCACCGTCAATTGCTGAAACTCGTAATCGCCCTGATCGCAGGATAGTACCGGCAGTGCATCCAAGGGTCATTCCTGAGGAAGGGGGATCCAGTGAGGAGGAAATCAACGACATAATCTTCCAACACCCCAGACCTGGCGGCGATCGAGTAGATCGAACGGATCGAGAATTCAAGATACGGGTTGACATTCCTAGCTTCAATGACCAACTACACATTGGGGATTTCCTCGATTGGCTTTTTGAAGTTGAATGATTTTTCGACTATATGGACATCCCTGAATCAAAGAAGGTCAAGTTGGTGGCCTACAAGCTGAGAGGAGGAGCTTCAGCTTGGTGGGAACAACTGTAACTCGCTCTAACTAAGCAGACGAAAACACCAATCAACACATGGCAGCGGATGAAGCAGTTACTACGTGCCCGATTCCTCCCTAGCGATTACGGTCAGATATTATTCCAACAATACTAAAATTGTCGAAAGGGTAGTCGGTCGGTGAGAGAATACGCACAAGAATTTTACTGTCTGGCGGCGTGTAACGATTTGGTCGAGACTGAATCGCAGCAAGTCGCCCGATTCAACGGTGGATTGCGTATGTCTATCCAGGATTGGGTCTAGATGCAGTCCGTCTGGATGATGAATGATGCGATGAAGTTGGCTACTCGAGCAGAAGTGTAACTTGAACGTCCTAACACACGGACCTATCCTACTGCAAGGGTCCCTATGATAGGTCCGCCCCAAGGAACTGCATAGCCCAAGGGGAATGAGCCCGTAGGAGCACGCACTCAACCTCCTACGTCTGAGAACCGAGATCAGGCTAGACCCCAAAGGGGCGTATCAACTGCTGCTGGTCTAAGTAGAATCCCGAACCCCTATGCTCAGCCAAGGCTCGACGACTGCTATCGCTGTGGCCAACCAGGCCACCTATCAAATACTTGTCCCCAGCAAAAAGTAGCAAACCTCGCCATCAATGATGGTAGTGCTGATAACGCTTATGAAGATCCAGATATTGAAGAACAGGAGCATACCACCGAGGAAGAGGCAGATGATTCAAGTTAGGTTCAGTAAGATCACGGTGAGTCGCTCGTCATGAGGCTACTATTATATGCGCCAAGAAAAGAAGTGCATCCATAGTGGCATAAAATCTTCCGCACTAGGTGTACGGTGAATCGAAAGGTTTGTGACGTGATCATTGACAGTGGGAGCAGCGAGAACATTGTATCTAAGGTCATGGTGGAAAAATTACAATTGAAAATAGAGTGTCATCCCTCTCCATATATAATCAGTTAGATCAAGAAGGTCAGCGAAACAAAGGTAACTGAACGGTGCACCATATCCTTTTCAATTGGCAAACATTATAAGGATGAAGTAGCATGCAATGTGGTTGACATGGAAGTATGTCACATACTACTTGGTCGGCTCTGGCAATCTGACTGTGACGCCACTCATAAAGGGCGAGATAACATATATATCTTTGTCAAGGATGACCGGAAGACCATATTGGCCCCTATGGATCCAGAGGGGCCACCTGAAACTTCTAAAGTGGATGGTCATTTTCTCTTAACTATACGGGACTTCATGGAAGAATCCAAAGAAACAGGACAGACTTATGCATTAATTGTAAAAGAAGAAGAACTCAAGCCTATCATCATCCCTGAAAGACTAAGGCCCCTGCTACATGATTTCAAAGAAATCTGGCCCGATGACCTTCCCGATGAGTTACCCCCCATACGGGATATCCAACACTATATCCACTTTGTTCCTGGGTCTAGTTTACTTAATCGTCCTCATTATCGAATGAGTTTGAATGAATGCGAGATTCTGCAGGGACAAGTAGAGGAGTTGATCCATAAGGGTCTTATTCGAGAAAACATGAGTCCTTGTGCTGTACCGGCTCTATTAACTCCAAAGAAATATGGGAGTTGACGCATGTGTGTCGACAGCCGATCCATCAACAAAATCACTATAAAATACAAGTTTCCTATACCACGGTTGGATGATATGTTAGACATGCTAGAGGGTGCAAAAATATTCTCTAAATTGGACCTAAGGAGCGACTACCATCAGATTCGAATACGGCTGGGTGATGAGTGGAAAACGAACTTTAAGACCAAGAAATGATTATACGAATGGATGGTCATGCCCTTCAGTCTTTCGAATGCGCCTAGCACATTTATGAGATTAATGAACTAAGTTCTGAAACCTTTCATTAGGCGGTTCGTTGTGGTTTATTTCGATGATATTTTGATATACAGTCAAGACGAAACCACCCATATGGAACACCTCAAGAAGGTCCTTCAAGTGCTCACTAAAAATAAACTGTATCTCAATTTAAAAAAGTGTAGCTTCATGACTGATATCCTATTGTTTCTGAGATTTGTTGTAACATCCACGGGTATTCGAGTGGATGAGGAAATGTGAAGGCAATCAGAGAATGGCTGATTCCCACAAATATTCACGAAGTGCGAAGTTTTCATGGACTGGCGACATTCTATCATCGGTTCGTGAAAAATTTTAATACCATTGTGTCACCAATCACAGATTGCATGAAGAAAGGACAGTTTCAGTGGACTGACGAAGCCAACAGGAGCTTTGCCGAAATCAAGCGCAGATTATCCACGACCCCGGTTCTTATACTTCCCAACTTCGACAAACTATTTGAAGTCGAATGTGATGCCTTATATGTCGGAATTGGGGGAGTCTTGTCTCAAGAAGGTAGGCCGGTAGCCTTCTACAGTGAGAAACTTAGCGATGCACGCAAGAAGTGGTCTACATATGAGATCGAGTTATACGCGGTGGTCCAAACACTGCGACACTGGCGACATTATTTGATTCAAAGAGAATTCATACTTTACACGGACCATCAAACTCTCAAATTCATTAATAGTCAAGCTAACATTAACCGTGTGCATGCTAGATGAATCTCGTTTTTGCAGGAATTCACGTTCGTACTAAAACGCAAGTTAGGGCAACAGAACAAAGTACCTGATGCACTGAGTCGCCGTACAACTTTGTTAGTCACTATGAGCAATGAGGTTGTCGGGTTTGAGCGCCTCAAAGACATATATGCCAATGACGACGACTTCAAGGACGCATGGGTTAGATGCCAAGAAGGTCACCCCGACGACTTACATATGCAAGACGGGTTCCTTTTCAAGAAAAATCGATTGTGCATCCCGAACAGTTCGCTAAGGGAACAGATAATCCAAGAGCTACATGGAGGTGGCCTTAGTGGACACCTTGGGCGAGACAAGACGCGAGCTCTTGTGGAAGAACGGTATTACTGGCCGTAATTGGTACGTGATGTGGGAAAGACAGTCCAACGTTGTTATATTTGTCAGACCTCCAAGGGGCAATCTCATAATACGGGCTTTTACACCCCGTTACCAGTGCCTGACGGCCCTTGGGAGGATTTATCTATGGACTTCGTGCTTGGTCTCCCACGAACACAACGTGGCATGGATTCAGTGTTCGTGGTAGTAAATTGTTTCTCCAAGATGACGCACTTTATTCTATGCAAGAAGACTCTCGATGCAACACATGTGGCGAATCTATTCTTCAGAGAAATTGTGCAGCTACACGGGGTTCCCAAGATTATTACTTCTGACCGTGATATGAAGTTCATAAGCCACTTTTGGCGGACTTTATGGACTCGATTAGATACACGACTTCGGTTCAGCAGCGCCTACCATCCACAGATTGATGGTCAAACTGAGGTTGTGAATCGCACGTTGGGAAACCTCCTTCGATGTATTTCAGGAGAAAAATCGAAGCAGTGGAATTTGACTTTGTCTCAGGCGAAGTTTGCATTCAACAATATGGTGAATTGCTCGACAGGAAAATCTCCGTTCCAGGTTATTTACGAACGAGTACCTCGCCACAAACTAGACTTGGTCCCTCTATCCAAGCTCCCAGGCATGAGCATTGCAGCAGAACATATGGTTGATAAGATCAGGGGCATTCATGCGGAGGTACAAACCAAGCTACATGCCTGGAACGAAAAGTATAAGGAGCAAGCGGACAAGCATCGACGACAAAAAGTGTTCAAGGTGGGCGACCAAGTAATGATCTATCTGCGTAAAGAACGATTTTCGATCGGAACGTACAACAAGTTGAAGAATAAAAAGATTGGACCAGTACTAATTATCCGAAAGATCAATGACAATGCTTATGTTGTTGATCTTCCAGATGACATGATGATCTCACGGACTTTCAATGTCGCGGACCTGACCGAGTATCATGAACCAGCGCAGGATGAGAACTCGAGGATGAGTTCTTTTGAAGTGGAGGGGACTGATGTAGAGTGGGTCACGGACAGTTTCATGGCCAAGATGGATTAGAAAAGGCCCGGTCGACGACAGAAGTGATCCGGACCGTCGGACCTTAGATTGGGCGTATCTCGCAATCCGGAATGAGTTACCTGACGTAAAATATATGATTTTGGGGTAGAACGAGCTACTTTAGCCAACCAACCTTGCTATGCTGGGTTGTGATGCCCGGAATTGCAAAAAACCCCTGGATCGACGGTCGTTTCCCTGTTTTAATTTCATTTTTACTATAAATAGTAAGTTTTAGTTTGATTATAACTCTTCATCCGTTGGGCTTTAGGAGTTGCGCCCAACGTGAAAAGAGCTTAGAATAATTAGGAGAACAGTTTTGTGAAGCCAAATAAGACACTTACTATTTTTGGCTGAAAACCTTGCGCACTAGTAGACGTTACAACCGTCTATAAATAATAAGTTTACTATTTATAGTAAGTTGCGAATTCTAAGAGTTTTAGTTGTAGTTTGATTCTAATTTCTTTCCCATTACTTGATATCTCTATTTAAGTGAACTCGTTTTTATTCATGCATTAATCAATTTCGAATTTATTAGAATTTATTTCTACTTTATGCTTTCTTTCCTCATGGATTCGAGAAGTCTCTGTGAGGAGTCCATAGAAGTTCCGTGGATTCGGAATACTTATCCTCTTGAGGAAGACAGTGCTCGACCTCACGTCCTCTCCTGCGTCAGAGACCCACATAACTTGCTGACGTCAATACATCTGCTATATAGCTGGTGTGTGGTACACCAGCCAATCCGTTTCCCCTGAAGTGGCCTAAGCTTGTGGGTCCAAATGTATGTGCTTTATCCACGTTCTATTCATTTTGCCTACCCATTTCAAGGCATAAGCTAAGAAATGATGCAATCCAAAGCTTAGAAAATAGGAGGATTGAATGGTCCACCGTTGAAAACTTCTTGGTTCTACAGAAATTGCCTATCAAGTTTATATTTGTATTTCAATTCATCGAGGACAGTGTAATCTTATAAAAAGGCTAATAGCAAGTGAAACATTACGGTGGGTTCTAAAAGGTTTTTAATGGTGTGGGTCTAATTCTTATTATTATTTTTTAATTCGGATTATTTGAGGTCCTCTTTTAGCTCATGCTCTAAAATGAGCCGGTAAAACTGGTGTATTTTTCATGGTGTGGTTTATTTAGCGTTGTATATTTGTCGTTTTTTGGCTCATTGATGTATAGTGGGTCGCAGATAATTTCATGGCCAAGATGGACCAAAAGAGCCTGATCACAAGTAGAAGTGATCTGGTCCGTCAAGACCTTAAATCGGGCGTATTTCGCAAACTAGAATGAGTTATTCGACATACATATATGATTTTGAGTAGGAAGAGCTACTTTAGCCACCTAACCTGGTATATTGGGTTGCCCATGCCGAATTTGCAAAATACCATCAGATCGGACGATCAAATCCTGTTTTAATTTTGTTTTTACTATTTATAGTAAGTTCTAATTTGATTATAACTCTTCATTCGTTAGGTTTTAGGAGTTGCGCCCGACATGAAAAGTGCTTAGAATAATTAGAGGAACATCATGATTCAGAAAAATAGGACACTATCTTTGGCTGAAAATGATGCGCACTAGTAGAGATCACGATAGTTTGTAAATTTATAGTAAGACACAAATTCTAGGAGTTTTAATTGTAGTTTGATTTCAAAACTTCTCCCATGACTTAATATCTCTATTTAAAGGGTTGTAAACTCGTTTATTTCATTCATCAATTAAATTACGAATTTTCTATAATTTATTTCTATTAATTTTCTTGTGAATTCGAGATTTCTCCGTGAGTCAGATAAGTTCGGTGAATTTAAAACGGTTATACCCGCGAAGATGGTGCTCGAGTACCCTACGTCATTTTTGCTGCAGTCAATCCGGTTCCTTTCCTTTTTGGAGTAGGACCGCGCGTTTCCTTCACTTGAATAGGAGCGGATTGCATTTGAGAATTGCTATGCAAGACAGACACCGTTTTATAGAAACTGTCGTTGATATGATCATCGCCAGAGCCACACGTATCGCACCGTTGTACTATCGGCTAATGAGCTGCTCTTAGCCCTTCCATGTTGTAGGCCTATTGTTACACCGCACACACAACCATCCATCTTTCAAAGTAGAAAAGCTCTGGGCTGATAGACAGTGGATCGGGACCGTTGGTTGGTGGGTCCTTCCATGGATGTCAGATGTCAACGGTCCCGATCTTGAACCGATTGAGAATCCTATTCAACCAGCGTCTCCAAACAAACTGTATAATACAAAATGATTGACTGTGATGGTAAATTGATGGCTAGGATTCAACCACCACAGAACCCTATCTATGCGATAATCCTCGTTGACCGAGACCTTCCCACTGGGGTTCGGACGCGGTTTTGCTAGGGACGCCGCCACCAGCCAGGTGGCTAGCGCTCGGTGTTATATAGACCCCACCATGATGTATGTGTTTTATCCATGCCATCCATACATTTTAAAAGATAATTTTAGGTTTTAATGCCAAAATGAGGTAAATATAAATCTCAGGTGGACCACACCGTGGTAAAACATTAGCGATTGAATTTCCACCATTAAAAACCTCATATGGCCCACTGTAATGGTCATTTGACATCTAACCTGTTGATTAGGTAATAAAGGCTTGGATGAATGGAAAAAATATATATCAGCTTGATTCAAAACTTTTGTGCCCCCAGTAAAATTTTAATGGTGAGTGTTCAACCAACACTGTGAGGTTCACTTGAGATTTGGATCAACCTCGTTTTTGGACTCATATCATAAAATGATCTGGAAGAATGGGTGGACGGAATGGATGAAATAGATATATCATGGTGGGGCCCACAGAGCACCGACCACTAGCCATTGGCTAGTGGCAGGGGGAGTAGCCAATCCCTTTCCTTGGGTTCTACGGTGTACATCGAGTCGAACCGAGTCGAGCTGGCCTAAGCTCGACTCAGCTTGGCTCAGTTTGGTCAGCAGCTCAGGTGAGTTCGCGTGTGCAGCATTTTCACGAACACTTGTACTGCACCTTCAAAATCTCATTATGTTTAAGACATTAACAATGATTTTACAAGTATTTTATCAAACACCTTCTAAGCAACATAAAAATCAAGAAAAAAGGAGTATTAGTTTCATATACATACCTTCATTGCCACCAGCCACACTTCACTGAGTCATTTCATCAAACACTTGGTGAGCAACATCAATATCAAAGTAACCAAGTCATTGAACCAGTTCGATCTGAGTTCGATTCAAGCTGGGTGTAATCCGAGGTAAGTTGAGTTGGGCCAGCTTGAACTCAGCTGGAACTCCTTTTCGAGCTAAAAAAATCAGCCCGGCTTGGCTCTACCTCAGCTTCCAATCGAGTTGAATTGGGCTTTTTCGAGGCCAATCTAGCGAGCTAACCGATCAAGCTCGGTTCGTATACACCCCTGGTTAATATGGATGATTCAGTCATACGTGATATCCATGCAACCCCGTTAACACGGCACTTGTGCATGACATCGGTGCCATCGTAAGCCCTGTAATGAAGATCATCAGGAATAAAAGTCAGGCCATTCCGCTCATCAGGTGGGCCACACCTTTGGAATCAATGGCCAACTGACAGTCTGACTCAACGTGCATGCAGAAGAATATAAGGCAGTTCCAAGGTCAAATTGTTGTTTTATTCTTTGAATCGGTAAGATTGACTACTTTTGAGGGGGTCATAAAACTGTTGTTTTATTCAGCGCGTAAAACACTCAAAACTTTCTGAGCTATGAGCTACCATGATAAGATATATAAGATCAGATAAAATAAAATAAATCATATTGTGTATGTGAAATTCAATCGGTCTATCACGTCAGAACCCTTGAATCAGATGGACCACACCAATGAGCATAACTTAAAACTGTATCTGAAACCTCCAAGTTCATTTCAGTGTAGCCCACCTGAGTTGTGGATCACCTGAGTACTTTTAGTTGGCCTTCCATCCCATTATTTCTTGTGGTGTAGCTAACTTGAATTGTGGGTCTGGCTTAATTTTTCCATCAGGGTCTATAATTGAGGGGAATACCTAATGGACGGAGTGGATGTCACACAGACAATATGGTGGACCCTACATAGCTAAGCTTAGGTGTTTAACAGGCAAGGCAAAACAGGAGTTAGAGAGAGGAAGTACTCGTTACGTGATCTAAGGTTTCCACATTCGGTGGAAGTTTTCAGTTTTGACTTGTGACGCGATGGTTCGGCAATCAAGACCATTGGTACATTGAGTCCCACAGTAGATGGACCGTGCCTTAAAATTCTTGTAAGTTCCTTGCAGTTTTCTCACCTTCTAATTTTCCTCTTGTTATTTGAAGGCTGAATACTCTTGGCAATCTAACTTTGCATGTGGGGCCCTTCAATTTTATATGGCATCTAACCAGACCTATCTATAGGGTCGCCTTCTTATGAAACTGGTACAGAAGAAAAATCAGACTAATCAAATCATCATCCAGGCTGCCGTCCATCTAATGGTTGGATAAGAAGGCAGATTGGCCAGTGTTCCGTGCTTTGTGGGCCCTACTATGATGTATGTGTTTCATTTACGCTGGTTATTTATTTTTTCAGATCATTTTATGGCATGAGCCCAAAAATGAAGTAGATCCAAATCTCAAGTATGTCATATGAAACAGTGTTGATTGAACTCCCTGTTAAAAAGTTATTGAATTAAGCTGATATTTATTTTTTTCCTCCATCCAAGTTTGTATTACTTAATCAACCGAACAAGTTGGATGTCAAATAAAAATTACAGTGGGCCTTAGGAGGTTGTTAATGGTAGACATTCAATCACTATTTTCTTGTGGTGTGGTTCACCTGATATTTAGATTTGCCTCTTTGGATCAATGCTTAAAATTATCTGAAAAATTAAATGAACGGTGTGGATAAAACACATACATCATGGTCTGTATGACCTTAAAAAAAAAGGTCTCAACAGAACATGTTGGATGTCAAATAAAAATTAGGTGGGCCCTGGGAGGTTGTTAATGGTGGACATTAAATCACTTTTTTTTTTTTTCCTGTGGTGTGGTCCACTTGAGTTTTAGATTTGTCTCATTTTTTGAATCAATATCTAAAATTATCTGAAAAATTAAATGAACGGTGTGGATAAAACACAAACATCATGGTCTGTATGACCTAATCAACCGAACAGGTTGAATGTCAAATAAAAATTACAGTGGGCCCTGGGAGGTTTTTAACGGTAGACATTCAATCACTACTTTTTTCCTGTAGTGTGGTCCACCTGAGATTTAAATTTGCCTCATTTTTTGGATCAATCCCTAAAATTATTTGGAAAATTAAATGAACCGCATGATAAAACACATACATCATGGTGGGGCCCACATATTACCAACCACTAGCCACCTGGTTAGTGGCAGCGTTACTAGCCAAACCGTGTCCGTTGGATAAGCCTGATTTTTCAGGCATCATGTTATCGTGGTGCTAGGTTGATGCTCCGATAGGATGACATACACACAAAGGTGGGCCCACAAATGCTGTTAAATAACTTTTACACGCAGGTGAATAAGTTTCTTTTCAGGTGAAAGAAACTTTTTTTACGCAGGCGAAATAAGAGTGGTAGGACAATCTCATCCTACAGCGTTTGGAGACGCTCCAGCCTCTTTCTACCATTTTTCTACCGTATTTGAATATTTTCAATTATGGGTGGGGCCCGGTGTGTTGGAATCATCGACATTAACGAGTCCTCCACGCGGATTGAGAGAAGTTGAATTTTCCTTCAAGAATATCTAACAGGTGGATGTTATCATAATGAAAAAAAATCGTACGATCCTCCACCCAAGGATATGAAATTGGGTTAGTATGAGTGGGCCCACATTCCAGCTGTTCCTGCCAAGTGGCCTGCTGGCCACCAGAGTTTATTGACCACGGTCCAAAAGTCTTTCATATTGAAAGATCCTAGCCATCAATTTCTGTCCTTTGCACGATTGTTGTACTTCTATGCTCATTTGAGGGCCATGATTCGGAAGATGAAAATGTCCTAATAGGAGCAGTTTGGGGTATTATCCATCCATGGCAAGGCCCACGAAATCTATGGTCTCGGTCTTGGATCATGGGCTCAATTACATAAATGAAACTCATGGATGGGTGCATCTCCGGTGGTACAGGACCATATAATTGCCCAAGAATCTCGGTGGATCCTTGGTTGTGGGGCCCACCTTGATGTATTTTTACTTATATCCATGCCGTTCATATTTTTTCATAGATTATTTTAGATTATGATCCCAAAAATAAAATAGATTCAAATCGTAGGTGGACCACACCACTGGAAACAGTAGCGAATGACTATTGAAAGCTTCTCGTGGGCCACAAATGTTTTGGATCAACCTAAGGTCTTTGTGACCTTATCAACAGGTTGGATGGAAATAAACATTCCTGTGGCTCTCAGGAAGTTTTTATTGGTAGGTATTCAATCACTACTGTTTCCTGTGGTGTGTGGTCAACCTAAGATTTGAATATGCTTCATTTTTGGGACCATAATATAAAATGAGCTGTTAAAAAGGATGAACGGCGTGGATTTAAGATACATACATCAATGTGGGCCCCACATCCAGGTATCCACTGACCTCAAGCTGGAAGAGACTTAGTCTAGGTGCCCGTGAGCCAATGGCAAAGCACCTGAGAAAATTTCTCCACGTGCATGCACTTGGACCGGAAAGACTCTATTCTCGTTCACATGTGGTTAAACGTGTGGAGGGATACATGTATGTAGGGCCCATGGTTTAATGATCCAAACCGTTAATATGAAGGGGCCAACATGAATGAGGTATGCCTTCAAAGTCTCTAAAGAAAGAATATCTTCACTTTTTTATATTTAATGGTAACAATTGCATAGGATTAATTGTTGGGGGCCTTGCACACAACCTTAGGATCTAGCCCTCCAAAACAAATCAGAATTATGGAATATAAAGCAATGAAATAAATCAAAGCAACAATCACACACCACATAAGAGATTTTTACGTGGAAAATTCTCAAAGAGGTAAAAACCACGGGACCTCGTCCAGATCAACAATCCACTATGAAGTAGAACGTTACAATCTTCTTCACTCACGTAGGAATGGAAGAACAATGAAAGAATAAAGAAAACTAGAGAGATCTCACCGATTACAAGGACGTAGAAGCGCTGAGACGACGGCTCCCTTCCACAAGCTTTCTCTCTTTCTTCCTCTCTTTCTCTCACCTTTTGATTAGCCTTAAACCCTTTAGCAAATCCCTTGTAAAGCTTTAGGAAACCTTCTTGTGCTTTTCTCATACCCAGAAAAAAATCCTAAGAACACCTATTTATAGTTTAGGCAACTTCCCTTTCGCATTTCGGTTGCGAAAGGACTCAAATCCACAGTTTCGTGCAAAATCGCGGAACAAACTGCGTAACCTTCGACTAGTCGAAGCCTGTCCACGATCGGTCGAAGCCCACCTACGACTGGTCCTGGAAATTACAGGACTGGTCTTAGCCTCCGGAAAAAACAGCACGAACTCGCTGGACTTTGAGTCGTGCCAGGGCTCGAACCTACGACCAGTCGAGCGCCTCCCATGACCGGTCGAGCGGGGCTCAAGACCGGTCGAAGACGGGAAAAAACTCCATCATTAATATCCCGGCCTCTCCTATCCACCATGAGGACCATCAAATCAACGGTTTTGGATCACCCACATACATCAACATTGAGGACCTGGAGCGGTAGTAAACTGGTTATGACTTAAGAAAGTCTTTCATGTCCATACCATGAAGTCTATTTGTACAGGTCTTGAGTCATCCTTCAATGAAGTTTGTCTGAGTAAATCTTGATGTATTACAATAACATAAATTATACATTGACAACATAACCTTTGAATTTGATCTTTTTTCAATAGTCTTTGTATGAGTAATCTCCTGAAAAACTCTTGAATTTGAATATCTCAGATGGTTAATTGTGAAGTTTATGATAACCGTTCATGTCCAAAATAAAAGGATTAAATCATCAAAATATTGAAATGGTCTAATTAAGAGCTTTTACTTGTCGTCTTTTCACCACATAAAGTGGGTCTTGGCATAAAAACGATTTAAATCGTTGGAATATGGCCTAAATTCAAAATGTAAAATGGAGACGTACAGTACCACAATACATGGGGATGTATTGGAGCAAACCTCTCCTGTGGCGGTGGTGGCGTGGAAAATGAAAGTGAGAAAATGATAGAAATTGAAGGAAATAAGTCAAGGCTGGTATTAGGGTCATCAACGAGACTCTTGCTCGGTCCACACGTGTGGCTTTAATCAATACCCAGCTATGTATGGTTTGAATGGTTCAAATAAGCTGTGGTGCCTATACGTTCGAGGGATCATCAATATTAATTAATAATCAACAAATATATGATTTTCTTACATTAGCAAATTTAGGACCATGGTTCGGTGGTCCAAAGGTGGGAACCTCAAATGGCCCACAAAATTTCCACAAACCCCTGCTTCCATTGGATCCAACAATCCAATTGGCACACACCCTCCCTCCAGCGAATTTCCCATCTGGACCGCTCATCATCTTCTAATCAGTGGGTCCCGCTCCAGCTAAACACAACCCTTCCCTTGGACCGGAAACGGATTGGCTACTCCCCTGCCACCAGCCCGGTGGCTGATGGTGAGTGCTCTATGGACCCCACCATGATGTATGTGTTTCATCCATTCCGTTCATCCATTTTTACAGATCATTTTAAGGCTTAATTTCAAAAGTTAGAAGGATATAACTCTCAGGTGGACCACACCACAAGAAAACAATAGTGATTGGATATCCACCATTAAAATCCTCCTGAGGCCCACTGTACTATTTATTTGACATACAGACCCAGATGAAGGGAAAAAACAAAGATAAGCTTGATCCAAAACTTTTATGCCCCCAAAAAGTTTTTAATGGTCCACGTTCATTCAACACTGTTTCCTGTAACGTGGTTCACTTGAGATTGGGATATAACTCGATTTTTGTCTCATACCACAAAATGATCTATAAAAATATACATCATGGTGGGGCCCACAGAGCACCGACCACCGGCTGGTGACGGGGAGTAGCCAATCCGTTCTGCCTAGGACCACCTGATGACTCCATCTTGGCCCTTGAAGCTCGGATATTTAATATGACCGGTCCATCTCGCATGTATCAACATACAAATTAATTAATGATCATCTATGCCACAATGCCCCTCAAACACTAATCACCTTATCTTCACATGTCCATTTAATGCTATAATGATATGGTCCCCTCATCTCTCTAGTCTCTACCAATATTCTTTCCTTCATCACAGCAAAACAAAGCTTCCTTCTCTGTAAATGACGTAACCTGCATGAAATCCACCCAATTAATCAGGTATACCACCATTGTTGCTTATCTAAAAATCAGTCAGACTCAACAGTATTTAGGTGGGTCACTTTATAAATTTTAACCTAAAACCTCTTAATTTATGTGGTATGGCCACCTCATGAGTTTTGGATTACTCCGACGTTAGTATATACATGTGTGGTCTTGTGGACCAGTATACGGTTCACACGGTTCATATCATATTTATCTGTATACCATATATATTTTCCCTTTAACGCATATTTGCTTTTTATATATATATATATATATATATATATATATATATATATATAGGGAACGGTTCTATGCGGTCGAGCTCATGGGAACTTCCCATGAGGTCGAGCTGTGTGGGCCCCACTATGATGTGTGTCGAAAATCAACACCGTGCATTTGATGGGTCCCTTTTAAATTTAGTGGATATCCCAAAAATCAGCCGTACACGGAACTTAGGTGGGCCATAGCATCTAAAATCATATGAGGACATGTCTAAAACATATAAAAGCACTTGGTGGGGCCACCTGAAATTTGGATGCGTCTTAAACTTGGTCTGACCCCTCATACAAGTGGGACACACATAATGGATGGGCTGGATTTGTTAACCACATCTCGGTGGGCCCGAAAAATAATTATGAATGTTTTAATGGGAGGATAACCCCTCTCAATTTTTGTACGTGGTGTGGTCCACGAAAGTCATGGATTGACTTGATTTTTAAGTCCGCGACCCACCATAGCATGGTGCATCTGACGATGTTTGACACGCATAGGACCATTTCCACACACACGCGCTCGTGCGCTCTCACACACACACACACACACACACACACATATATATATATATATGGGAAAAGATACAATGAGCTCACGGTCGTCCGTGAGGTCAAGCTGTGTGGGCCCCACCGTGATGCCTTACGAACATCAACACCGTCCACCAGATGCACCATTCCATCGTGCACCATTCTTGAGGGCCCACCGAGATGTGGTTTGCAAAACCAGCCCATCCATTATGTGTGTCCCACTTGAATGAGGGTTCAGACCAAGTTTCAGGTGCATGGAAAACTCAAGTGGGCCCCACCAAGTGCTTCTATATGTTTTTGGCATGTATTCACATGATTTTAGATGGTGTGGCCCACCTGAGTTCCGTATACGGCTGATTTTGGGCCGTCCAGGCCCATGATGGAATGGTGCATCTGGTGGACGGTGTTGATTTTCGAAAGGCATCATGGTGGGGCCCACACAGCTCGACCTCATGCAAGATACGCTCGAGCTCATTGTACCTTTTCCATATATATATATATATATATATATTGCTCAGCTAAGCAACGTAACTCGTGCAAACTTTTTGAGAACTCGTTATACGTTATGTGAGTAAAAAATCTGAACGGTGAACGTAATGCAGCACCCGATGAAACCCCAGGGCCTAACTTTTACTTTGATCCAAAACTTTGGTGGGCCATGAAAAAAGAAAACAGTTTCCTCCCTTTATTTGCATCTCTCTTTGCTATGGCCCACTAGAGTTTTAGATTGGGGTGAAAAGTGGTCCCTTGGAGTTTTAAAGGGATGCCGCACTACATGGACTGTTCGGATTAGACGCATGACACGTGAGCAAAGGTGCACATGTCCGCATGCCTACACACACACACGAGGGAAAGATCATCTGAAAATTCTGAGAAACTTGCTAAGTTTATATGAATTTTTTGAGTAATTCTTTCGTTACGGTGGAGTCCCATGCTATGGGTGCATTGTAAACATGATTTTCACAAAGCACCCTAACAATTAGGGTTGGATTTCCTCAATTTTCCATGCCCGTCCAAATAAATAAAAGGGATGGTGAAAGGGAAATGAACCCAACATGCCCTATAGAATATAACTTAGACTACACCTTCCAAATTGGAGGTCCCAATTGTAATTGACTATCACCCAACAATGACATTCAACATAGGATCGGTTGGTCTAAATCAAATGGATGGCTAAAGTGAGAAACACTCAAAGGTGGACCGTGCTAACGTTCTCTCAAAAGGTACATTGAGGAGGTGACCTTCGCTTAGTTTTGCACCATTAGAAGAAAAAAAAAGAAAAAAAAAAAAGGCTGAGACTAGGGTTGCAATGGGTTGGGCTAACTCTTGGCTCACTTTAGCCTGGGCTTGGGCTGAAATACTAGGCTTAAGGGTTGGACCTGTGCCTAAAGTTTAAGTTTGTTTATGATCGGATACAAGCTCAAGCTATGTCTTGGAGCTCGTAGGCCTGACCCAAACCTAACCCTACCAAGCACATTTAAGTTTTCAAGGGCAAATTTGTCAATATCAAGCATGATTAGGCACTTCTAATGTAACACCCCGAAATCCATGAGTCTAATATATTCACAATCCCTGAATTCCAAGGTGTCACTAATGCATGCAGAGATGCAATTTAATAATTAAATTAATTGGCATCAACTCATTTATCAAATTTTAAATAGAATAATGCTTAATTATTAGCTGAAATTTAAAAGATGATTTACAATTACATTAGAGTCCATATCATCATTCTTATACAACCAACCATTACAATTATTAGGAGTCTCAAATTAATATCTAAAAATAACTTCACCACATGATACTTTTGAATATGACTCCAATGGAGATTTTGAAATCTAAGTGAGATAGGTTAGTCATGATCATCAATCACAATAGCTTCCATATCGTGCATCTAATTAACTGGTAGGTGTTTTAAAACACCATCATAGGTGAGAGTGAGTGACCAACTCAATGTTATCATTCTTTAAGTTAAACATAATATCAACACGATCCAATTTAGCTAATGAAATATTACATGGCAAACACTTTCCTAATTTACTTGTTTAAATTCATGTGTGTAAATGCATAAATGCATAGCCCGGACAATTTTAACTTGTGGTTCTCTCGCTTACCACACAGTACTAAGGGTTGAGTTAACCACCAGGGGTTCTCATCGAATAGCTCAAGCACTCAATATACCCGTAAGAACACATCTACATGAATGCATGATTCCTAAGCTTTTATTAATCTATATTTAAACTGTACTATTAGCAAAGCTAGAATATCACAATTGTAGAACGAGTCAAATACATAAGAACCACATGGCTCATCACCAAGGTCCTTAATCCATTCAAGATCGTCACCCAATGTTCAAATTATCTTACTCGAAAACAGATTTTCCGAGGATTTTATGAGAACACCTCAAGATGGCACAACTCATGAATTAAAATATCGAAGAATTTACGTGTTGACCAAGAAGGTTACTACCATGAGTACATAATTTTCAAATCAATATGATTCTTAGGGCATCACCCAATCAATGATGGTAGGCTCGGCACCACCATTGGTGCTCAAGACTCACTGTAAGGCTCGCCCACCTACACAAGTCAGAGACAACACAGACACAGTGTCCCATGCTACCATGCCTGGCCCATGAATTGTAGTTGCTCGTCGAAAATAGTTACAACGACTATAAATGGTGACTTTATAAGTCATCCTGTTATGGAATGATAGACTTTATTTCAAGAGGAAAAAGGAATGAATTAAATACATAGAAGAGGAGAACATCGACATCCAAGTTGGAGAAATAAAAATACGTTGCTGCCTCTTTGTTATTTCCATCAGCTTCAATATGCCCAGATCAGTAGAGGAATGACAGGAAACTCTTATTGATAACCAGGGATGAATCACCTTCCATTCAAATAAATTATGTTCCTGTCCAATAAAATGCAGAATCTCCCTCCATGTCTACTTAGGAAGATCCAACAATCTTCCATGCCCCTTTAAGCATATCCAGCTATGAACTCAATGCCACCCGAATCCACATTCTTGATTCCCTTTAAGAAGAGGGCCAAAATCCAGTAAGTCTTTCCCTGAATGAGGATTTGAAAAACTTATTTATGAGAGATGAAAGTCATCTTAGCTCCACTTCTTCAAATGCAAGAGCCTATGCTTGCCCTTCCCTGCTATAAAGATGAGGAAATCTAGAAGAAGTCACATAGGTTTGCGGTATACACAAAAAGAGGAAGAGGATAGGGGAATGCAAGCTTCATATGACCATCTCTATGAGCCTTCGAAGCAGTAGAAATTGATTGTAAAAGAAATCCGTAGGAGTGTAAAAGAGAAGGGAGAAAGAGAAAGAAGATAAAGCAACTGGTGTTATGTATGTTAGTCACTTGGCTAACACACACACACACACACGCACACACACACAAAAACTTGAAAGAAAGATACAATACTTTATAGAAGTATATAACACACACACACACACACACACACACACACACACACACACACACATATAAACTTGAAAGGAAGATACAATACTTTATAGGAGTACAATACACACACACACACAAATAAAATTACATGTATTTCCACACTCCTCAAGCTGGAGCATTGATATCGATCATGCTAAGCATGAAATATATACAAAAAAGATGATGATGATCAATATGAACTATTACTCCTCAAACACAACATAACAGGATATAAGATCTTCAACTTTTAGTTGTCTATAGAATGTAGCTTAAACTTTTTTGGTTCGTTGAATCTTTTCTTCAAAGAGCATAAACTTGACAACAATGAAGTCACCAACACATTATTCACATGCTAAATTCTCTCACAAATACATGTAATATTGCACAATAAATTAGTGGACTACACTAACAACACTTGCGAGGATACCCACGATGTCATGTAAAGACATGCATGCAACACGTACAATATTATGTGAGTGAATTACACTCACAATTAACAACAAGTGTCTAATAAAGGAAGAGATGATGAGCATAAAAGGAAAGCACTACTTGTAAAAATTTCCCATGTCAAGTTGCGTCAAGCATTACATTGTACACTTTGTGTGTGTGGTACCTCTAAGCACGGAATGAAAACATCAAGTACACAATCACCATCAACATGATTCAACATTATGTGCACAGTACCTCTAAGCACGGAACGAAAACATCAAGTACACAAAATCACCATCAACATGATTCGACATTGCATTTTACAGCTCCATAGCATTAGAACAAAACGAATGAAGAAAATCAAGCAAAAACCGCAAAACAAGAGCCGATGACACTCACTTCTCACAAATAAAACGTTATCGCACATGCAAATCTTGACAAAACTTCGTGATTCTTGTTTCTGGTTATTGCACATTATAAATTGCATCTACTCCACGTAGAAAATCCTTCAAAAAAACATAACAAGAAAACTGAAATCTGAACTTTTTTCTACTTTTTTCTCTATTTTCGCTGAAACACTACAAAAACTCATCCAAAAATTGCTGAAAAATCACCATTACTCTTCTAAAATCATTATCTTTCATATTCACACACACACACGAACACACACATATATAACTTAAAAAAGAAAGATACAATGCTTGGCAAGAGTACAAAACTTACATATACACACACAAACATAATTACATGTATTTCCACAAAAAAACAATTCATCATTTTGACAAGGACGACCTATGTTCACTTCACCAATGGCAAATGATATTAGGTTCGGAGGTTCGTGAGTTATTCAAAGAATCAAGTTGTGCATCATCTGCTTCTTCGCATGTTACACTTCGTCAATGTGCAATTCCCCATTCAATTCAAATCCAGTCGAAGATGGTACTCCCACCACCGTTAGAAATAAGAAGATTGATCGTGAAGCACATTCAAGTGAGCAAGTATTTTGGCCGCCAGAGGTTTCATAGTATTGGTTCCTCTCTGAGTTATGTCAACTAAAGGCATCTGAGCTGAAGCTCCATACTTGCGCTCGTGCTCCTCGCTGGAAAATCCTCTCTAGAACATGAAGAGCCTTCTCCTGCAAGTCAGCAGAAGGGGAGTTCAGCAGCTTTAGGATCACTGCAATTCCTTTCGCCTCAGAGATCACCCTACTGCCATTCTGCAGCGTTTCAGCTTTGATCAGTCGACAGCGCACGTAAGGCAGCCTCACTGGCTCCAACATCCAGCTCTCCAAGCACCCTCACCAGTGGTTCCACTGCATTGGCTTCCAGGAGGCAAAATGAGGACTCGACTGTACACATGCCCAAGTGCACTGGGCAGCCAGGTTCAGGTGGCAGTGAGCAGGACAAGAAGCCCCGGCGTTGCACTACTTGCCTGCTCAGGCCTAAAGAACTATCGGAAAGTTGAGCCAGCGAAATGGCGGCATTGCGCTTTGTCAAGGTGGTGCCAGATGACACCAAGTGGACCAGCACCGGGATAATGCCAGCATCAGCTGCTCTCCTCTGCCACTCAGGATTTGACGATACAGTGAAATGACATAAAACTCCAGCAGCATTCTCTATTAGCTGATTTCTAGATGAGTCATTATGCTTTCCATCAGTGAGAAATCCAATGATGATCGGAAGAGCCCCGGCATCTAGAAGGAACTGAGTGATCTCAGTATGGTCTGGAGGGAGCTTAGAGATGCTTCCAATTGCAGCAGTTTTCTCTTCCTCATCATCAGAAGTCTTGATTATCATGAGTAAAGTCTCCACACACTTCTGTTTAGCATGCTCTGATAATGTGCTGTCGTCACCATCTACCATCAAGCAAAAGAACAGCTTCACAGCATTTGCCCCAATGGTCAAGTTATTGTGCTCATATAATGGAACCAATACATGAACTGCTGAACACTGTAAATAAACACAAACAAGCAGAGTCAGCAAAAAAATAAAATAAAAAATGAGGGTGTAATATTGTCTAGCAGACGAGAGAGAGACCACATGGAAGCCTACCTGTCTTAGCTTTAGTCCTCATGTCTGTTGCTGAGGGGTGTCGGCGCATAGCATAGAAGGTTCGGAGAATGCTTTTTTGTACATCAAGGCCAGTCAAGCTAATTAAGGAGGAGTTTATAGATGTCATCGTCAGATTCCAGCAATGTCACTGGTGCCTCGCCAGCTTCTGGAGACGTGGCTGACATGGCAAGGTTCATGATGGTGGCTGCCGCCTGTTCTCTCAAAGTTTGAGAAGATGTGTAGTGAAGGAGGCTAAGAAGTGGACCTACTACCCCTTCTCTAATCATCTGCAAGCCATTTCTGGGTAAGCTTGAGAGGTTTTGAAGAGCTTTAAGAGCCACCTGCTTCACCTCTACATCGCCTTCGAGGATCAAATGAAGAAGTGGCTCCAGCACCCCATCGTCAAACAGAGTGGCCTTGCTGTGATCAGTCAAACTCCATTTCAGACAAAGCCTTTGCCATGATAATTTTCGAAGCATTTGATCCTGCATTATGGATAGTTTTGAGTGCTTGCAAATAACGAGTGATAATGGCACTTTTTCTACATTACGAGTTCAGCAATCAACCTTGGAAGGATAATGAGGGTATTTTGAAAAAGAAGAAAATGATGAATTTGTAGCTTTTGGCTAATTTTTACATACACATGCTATCAGTGAAACAATTGGATACAATTGAATTGTGTTTTCAGCACCTATAAATGTAGCCTACCTTTGGGACAAGGTGGTAGAGAAATTATAGGTGAATTACCCTCATTAAAGCGGCCTTATCAAACCATCTCCTCTATTTTATGTCGCTTTTTAATGCCCGGCTTCAGTGCTTTCAAGGCTTGAGAAACTTAGGCAGGACTTCTTGTGGCAAGGGGCGGAGGATAAGAAGCGGGAGGAGTAGGTATTAAGGATATAAAATCCATAAATATACCGTTGTTTGAGAAGTGGATTTGGATATTTGGGGAGGAAGAAGGCATTATGGAATTTGTAAAAAGCAAATATGGGTGCTTGGACAGGGGTTGATGGACAAAGCAATCTTCAGCCTGCAGAGTGTCAGCCTTGTGGAAAGGAGTCTCTAGTGTGAAGCTGACTTTCTTGGAGGGGGTTGGTTTTTCTTTGGGAAACAGTGAAAAAATTCAGTTTTGGGAAGATAAGTGGGTGGGTATCTCCCCCTTAAAAGCTGAGTTTCATAGGATTTTACAGTTGGCCCCGGACTCTTCTGTAGTGGTAGTAAATTGTTTTTCCTACATTGATGGGTTGGTTATTTGGGAACCCCCTTGCAGGAGGTTTCTTCGCGATGAGGAAGTCAATGATTTAGTAGCTCTTTTGGACCACATCCACCTTTACAGCCGTGACTTGTTCCAATCCGAATAAGATGTTGTGTAAGGCCAAGAAATCAGGATCGTTTTCAGTTAGATCCCTTTATTCCCTTGTGTGCGGCAGTGGTTGTCAAGGGGAGCCGGGGCACACCAAATTCGTTTGGCATTACCACGTTCCTCCAAAGATAGCAATAGCATTTGGGTGGTTGGTAGGCAGGAAGAAAATCCTCACCATCGATAATCTCTGGAAAAGGTCCATGGTGCTCCCTAATATTCGTATCTTGTGCATGCATGATGAGGAGATGGCGGACCATCTTTTCGTGCATTACCCTTTTGCACAGTCAATGTGGACTGATTTCCTGGGTTGGTTCCAAGTCTCATGGTCTTTCCCGGAGTCGATGGATGATCTCTTGGTTGCTTGGCATGGAGTGGGTCTTGGAAAAGCGAAGAAATTGCTGTGGAGGATGGCTTTGCTTGAAGTTTGATGGGCTGATTGGGAAGAAAAAAATGCTACATGCTTCAATAATGATAGGAAGCCGGTGGAAGACACTTCCCAAAGGGCTAGATTACTGGTCATTGAATGGGCCTCTTGTGTTTATAAAAGAGTTGTAATCTTGATTTCCTTGGGTTGTAATTGGGTAGCACCCTCGGTGTTCTTTCCCTATTGTAGTTTTTCGTTTGTTTTTTCAATAAAATTTTCATATTCTTTCAAAATTAATTAATGTAGCCTACCCACTTTGATGATGATGAGGGCATAATTTCAGTCAAGAGGAGAACTGAATGAGTTATTGATTTTTATCCAATTGGCTCCTTTGTTTTACTTTTTGAATTGATGGGGACATCATGCGCACACGCGCGCGCACGCTGCCCCCCCTATGCAAGGAGAAGGAGGGCCCCACCGTCGATTTGGCTCGATGACGACGTCCAGGGAGGGCCTCCTAGTTAGAAGACTGAGTTTTGGTTCGTTGGAGTGGGCCCGATAGTCAAGTAAAGCCCATCATGGGTTCTCACGATCGTGGCCCACTAGTCCAATTAATCTCATATTTAGGTTTTGCTTATTATTGTTATTTAGAATATCATGGACGGTTTAGATTATTTTGATTAGTTATTATTTTTGATTACTTCATCGCCAAGTTATAGGTTGCGCACATGGCGCGAGCTTTGGGGTATAAGGTTTTCTTATAAATAGGCACCCCTTGTAGTTCTTTTTTTTTTATTGAAGATTAATAAAAATTCCTGCGTTTTTCTATTCCTTTGAGTTCTTGAGTTGTGAAAATCCAATTGGGTGTGAAGCCCTCTCTTCATCGAAGGGCTAACTACCGTGGTGCGAAGCCACATCTATCCCGATCCGCCCCTATATTTTATCACCCATTCTTCTCACCTTTTACAATCATCCTCGCTTCGAATCCGTCAACTTTTGCAGCAGTTCTTCTTCCTACAGCCGATTTTCAGAATTTGGCCCTGCAGGAGGGCTGAAACTTTGGCGGAGCACCACACACAGGTCGCACATCCGATCGACACGAAACTCGGGAATTTTGAAACTGTCCCCTGGCCGACCAGAGCCAAGGAGGCGTTTTCTGCATTCAGGGCCCCCTCGCACGTGCGGCCAGGCCCCTGCGCACATGCGTCAGGCCTGGCCCGCTGTCCGCGAGCGTGGACTGTCCCCAGGTTTAGAATTTCTGCTTATTTTATCTCTCTCATACCTATTTTCCATAACCCTAACCCTAGATTGCATTATTTTCAATTCTTTTGCCCCTTTTCTAATCCTAGGGTTCTTTGAATTGAAACAGGTGAATCTCTTGGATTAGGGATTGATTACTGTGCATATGTGGATGAGTTTTATTTCCCTTCGAGTATCGTTTGGCTTATAATTTCTATTGATCTAGCCCTAACATGTGTAGGCTTGGACCCGCACCGATTCCCCTTGCTTGAATGTTTGAACTTTTGTGTGGGATGTGGAAATTTTATGTGAATATTTCTGAATTAGTTTGATTTAAAGCCTGAGATCTTGCATATCATAGTTAATTTTCATGTTCTGCATCATGAATGGTATCCAATTGAATCCATTTTAATATTACTAGTTACCAATCTATTCATTTAAGCATTCCATCATGTAATCTATTTAACATTGTCAGGCAATCTATTTTATCCATGATTTTATGCAGACAACTTCAGTTTTCCCGGAATGCAATGACTCTCTAAGTGCACCTTAATCATTGATCTAGATCGTTCTTTTAGGTTTGATGCTGTTTTTGGGGCTGGTTAAAAATGTCATACTGGTCAGAGGAATGTTTCCATCCGATCAATGCCAAATGTAATAGGGCACTGTTTGGATAAAAGAAGTCCCAATAATCAACATGAATAGTCCATTTGACAGGCCAATTTGGATAACTTGTGACCAAGGAACCATTTTGAACGAATGACCATAACCATCCCATCACAGCTTTCAAAACTATGGTTATAAAAAACAAAGCCTGATATTTGGAGGGTTATGATGTAGGACGAGGATCAAGCATATTCCTAACACACATGGACTGAAAGAAGCCCAAAGAGAAATCAACAAAATTTAGCATAGTTCCACCGATCGACCAATTGGGTCAACAGGTTGAAATCCTGACAAAAAATTCCAGATTGCTTGTTGGCTGATTTTTGCTAGTTTAGACAGGTTGACAGATCGTCGACAAGTCGAAATACTGTTCGACGGGTCGATAGGTCAAAATTCACAGAATTTCTAGTTTTAGTCTCTGGACGTTTTTGAGCCATTTCGACAAGTCGACAGACGGTGGAAATTTGCACGTTTTTAAGAATTTGTTTCATTATTTGATTAAGACTCTTTAATTACGTTTTAAGGTTTGTTTAGGGTTATTTAAGGATGTTAAACTCATTTTTTCAAAGGGGAATCATTCAATCAATAAACTTATTAGAAATTTCTTATTTTCTCTCGTGGATTTGAGAAACCTCTTGTGGATTCAAGAGTGCCTTGTGGATTCAAGGTAGTTATCGATCGAGGAAGACAGTGGTTGACCTCATCGCGTCCTCTCCTGCATTAGTTGGTATCAAAGCGAGGTTTTCTCCTCGGATCTATGACTTCTATCGATGGGTTAGGCAACATTCACATGGATGGTGCTCAAGGGAATTTTCCTTTAACAGTGGCGGCTTTTGAAATGGCACAGCGAGAGAATCGGCAAGTTATGTAAGGGTTGCGAGTTGCCATCAATCGCATGATAGAGGCTCTAAGGCAACTCCGTGTTAGTGGCGATGATCCACCTCCATTAGTTGCTGGAGTTTGCGATGATCTCCCTCCTGCAATGCCAGCGGTGAATTGCATAATCACACCTGAGGATGTGGGATCTAGCGACAAGGAAATCAATGACATGATCCTCCAACATCATGGATGAGGCGGTGATCAGGTAAATCGGACGGATCAAGAATTTATGATGAAAGTCGATCTTCCTAACTTCAATGGTCAACTCCACGTCGAGGACTTTCTCGATTGGTTGCTTGAAGTCGAACGTTTCTTTGACTACATGGACATCGCTGAAGAGAAGAAAGTTAAACTTGTGGCTTACAAGTTGAAGGGCAAAGCTTCAGCTTGGTGGGACCAGCTTCAACTCACACGGATGAGACAGATGAAGGCGTCAATCCGCACATGGCCATGGATGAAGCAGTTGTTGCGTGCATGATTCCTCACTAGCGGTTACGATCAATTATTGTACCAACAATACCAAAATTGTCAGCAAGATAGCCGATTGGTGATGGGTCATGTAGAGAAATCCTATTGTTTGTCGGCGAGAGGCGATGATAGCTGATCAATGAGGGATTGTTTAGAGAAATCCTATTGTTTGTAGGCGAGAGCCGACCTGGTCGAGACGTAGTCACGACAAGCCACCGGATTCGTCAGTAGCACACATGTGATCGTGGAAAAGAGGACAAACCCACTACTTTTAAAGTGGTGGGTGAACATTCTCTCGTGATCGAACGGTATTTCACCAAACACCTTGAGGAGATGAGAGTGATAGTGGCATTAGTATTAAAGAAAGCAGATGTGGAATCTGTGAATATTTCAGAAGATGTAAAGCCAGTGTTGCAGGAGTTCAAGGCGATTGTACTCGCTGAACTTTCCGATGAATTGTCCCCTACGCAGGAGATTAGTCTTTCCCAGGTTGAGTCTGTCTTCAACGACACGAAGAATCAATCTACCGACCAGGCACAATTTATGGTTGTGTATGCCTGAGTTCTTAAACCTGCACTCGACTTGTTTCCATTACCTAAACTACCTGAAATGAGTGTTGTGGTGGAGAATATAGCAGTTTGGGTGGCAAATATTCATGCTGATATCCAGGAGAAATCAGGGAAGCCCAATGTAGAGTACAAGGAAGCGACTAATAAATGTTGGCACTCGAAGTTAAAGAACTCGAGGAAGTTGAACATATATCATGAACCAAACTTGATGACGAGTTTCTTTCAAGTGGAGGGGTCTGATGTAGGACGTGGATCAAGCACATTCCTAACACACATGGACCGGAAGAAGTCCAAAGAGAAATCAACAAAATTCAGCATAGTTCGACCGATCGACCAATTAGATTGACAGGTCGAAATCCCGACAGAAAATTCCAAAATGCTTGCTAGCTTATTTCTGCCAGTTTAGATAGGTCAACAGATTTGTCAATAGGTCGAAATACTGTTTGACAGGTTGACAGGTCGAAATTCACAGAATTTGCAGTTTTAGTCTCTGGATGTTTTTGAGCCATTTCGACAGATCGACAAACGGTGGAAATTTGCACGTTTTTCAGAATTTGTTTCCTTATTTGATTAGGACTCTTTGATTACATTTTAGGGTTTGATTAGGATTGTTTAAGGATGTTAAAATTGTTTTTTCAAAGTCAGAGGGGAATCATTCAATTAATAAACTTCTTAGAAATTTCTTATTTTCTCTCATAAATTCGAGAAACCACTTGTGGATTCAAGAGTGCCTTGTGGATTAAAGGTATTTATCAATCAAGAAGACGGTGATCGACCTCATCACGTCCTCCCCTGCATCAGGTTAGCATCCTCCAACAAATGCAAGTAGGTCAAAGTTAATGGGCAGTCCTAGGGCTGCCAAGGGGCCAAGCACGGAGTTGATTTCGGCCCTGAATTTAAGCAGGTTTTCCTGTCAGGACAGCCCTATTCGAAATTTTGATTTTGCTTCACCTGGGTCTAGCCCCAGCCCTTTGACAGCTCTATGTGGTCCAGACCAATGATCAGACCATCATGTGTCTAAAAGCACTAATAATTAAAGCCGAGTTGCTCAAAGCATTAAGGGAGATCTCGACATCCTGTAACATCAAGGATTGTTCAATTCTCAAGGTAGATGTCGACTAGAGATAGAAGCCAGAATGTTTTATGCAACTTTCATAGAGCGAGATTCATATCTAGAGCCTTGAGATGCAACAGCTTGAATAAGGGTGGATGGTCAGGGACATTAATCAGTTAAAGATTCGTTGGCTTATTCACAAACATTGAGGAAACTCATGTCTGGACATGTGACCATTCATGGTCTTTCCAATCAGATCTTCTAGCAGAGTTGCATAATGCAAAAAAGGTTCAGTTTCTGTCTTGTTAACCGGGAGAGCTTCTATTGTACTGGCTCTAATAACAATTTCTTTTGCTTGGATGGCTAAATGATTGCAACTAAAGAGTGGGCAATTTGTCAAAAGGATGTTGCCACATCTCTGTACTTCTTTGGTGAAGATGGGGACAAAGGAGAATAAGCGGCATCTCTTGATCCATTCTCCGCTATTGCAACAGTTATGTTAATTCTTCTATAGAAAACTTTACAGGATCTGGTCCAGCAATGACTGTTCGATAGTGCCTTCCAAGGTGACAAGAGATCCTGGATGAAGTGATATCTTGCCCTTTTGGCCTAATTTGAAGAAAATAGTGGGTCTGCATGATACCTTGATTGGTAAACATGTGTGAAAAGAACAAACAGTTGAAAAGCAGATTGAAAACCAAGGTACATAAGAATGGTACTATTGTCATTTACAAAATCAGAGACATGAATGAGAAAATGGATTTAGGACTTGAATGAAAAGCATTAACCAACAACAGTAAATGAATTTCTTGATACAAGTTTCAGGTGGCAGTGAGTTTTCACCAGGTTGCATGTGCATTGGTTCAGCTAAATGACAAGAGTAATCATTCTAGTTGTTAAGAATAAATAAATAAATAAATAAAAGGCATAGGGGGTTCCCGAAACACGCAAGCATCTCACTATGGACTTGATTCAAGGCAAATTAGCATGAGTAAGAAACGTATTATAGAACTACGTACAATAACAAAGGTTTAAGACTTGGCAAATATGGCCTTACAGCAAGCCTCATTCGAGACATAAGATCTTAAATTTTGATGAAAGACATTTTGTTTTCAGCAATTCATGGAATAATGTATAAGTGATAAGTCATTTCTTGCTTGTAAATTTTTCTACACTAGGGCAGGACTAAGCAATATTAATATGATTTAGCATTGAATGAGACTACCGAAAATCATGTACAATCTTAATGTTTATTTAACATCCACATGAGCATTCTTGTTCAACCAAAAAGCTGCAAAGAATGGCATGATTAGAGAATGCACCTGAAGAAAGCCGCTGCAGCAAGGGTTTGAAATAATTTGCCTTTGCCATCTGTACGACATTCTGATCAATGAATGAGAGGTTCTCCAAAGCTCCTTTGCATCTTTGGCAGATTGAGCATTGTCACTGTTTGTAATTGTCACCAGAAGGAGTATGCAACCCTGTACCTTCCCTATATTGTTGCAGACCATGTCATTTTTTGATAGTTCCAACAATAAAACCACTCCCAGTTCACTTTCATCGATAGGCCATGTAAGAGAATGGACAACGAACTCAATGGCATTATCCGCTTCAGCAATTCTTTTCTGCAATTACCAATTTCAGTTTGTTCATGAGCAAGAAGCAAGAAATCCGATAGCCAGCTAAAAGTTGTCCTTGTTGACTAAGTGAGGACTTGATATAATATCTCAGTAAACGGGATAATTTAGTTGATAGCAAACAATGACCTATTTTGGATTATTAAATGAAATTCTAAGGTTTAAACTCCGGTCCCAAGATCCACTGAAGGAGAAAGGCTGATGTCATTTGGGCTGCCAGTCGCCAAAACTGTTGCAAATCAATCACGATTATTCCTGTTGCGAAATGAGATCTGCAAAGCCAATCCCAAATAGCTGGGAGATGGCTAGGATGATGATGATAAAATCAATTACAAACTTAGTTTACAAGATGCTGAAGTTTTGTTCTCTATCAGGCCCAGTTAACCAAAACAAAAAAAATAAAATAAATGTAACCGAGATTTTTCGAAAAAGGATACCTTATTGTCATCGCTATCCTTAGCCAACAAGCAAAGGATGGACAAAGCACGACTCCTCATCTGACGATTGCTTCCGCCAAGAAAGCCGACAAGTATTGGAATGTGATTCTCCAAGGCTACCCATTCTCGATGCAACTCTTTCTTTGCAAAGATCCTGAAGCTGGCTCAAGCAGTGAAGAACGTCTTGCTCGTCATTTGAGCTGAGTTTAGACTTCATGGAAGCGGTTATAATCATGGTGTTTCTATCCTTCCATTCTTCAATTGATTTCCAAAGAGTAATATTAGTAGGCCTTAGAATTTTGCTGTTCAAGGCAGTCATGGTCAATGGGCAGGTGGTATTCCCATCTGTGAACTACTTCTCTATGGCACTTCTCTCAAATGTCTGACCAGATGAAGTCTCCACTGGGTCGACCATAACATCCCGGGTTATCGGACGGTAAAATGATTGGAGGAGTTCCAATGGTTGATTTCCCAAAGATTTCCGCTTGCTGTAATATTTATTCTCTCTCTTCAGGAGACAGAGCTGCATCCACCCTTCCAAGAAATGCAATAATCTGATCCATTTGAATAGCCTCTTGCTGGTCCTTTCTAATCTGTGCATCCGCTATTTCGTTCTTGAATTCGTCAAATTCCCTCTTCAATGCCGACCGATCGTTTGAGATTCCAACAGCCTCTGCAATGGGGACCATCAAACTATTTGCATAAGAGCGATCAGTAGTCCTCTCCTGAATTTCCGACTTAATCTTCTCCAACACTACTTCCTCTGCAGCAGCTGCCGGAAACTCTAACATCTGCATATTATCAGAGAGCTTGCCAATTTCTTCATTTAAGTTTGACAGGAGATCCAACAGAGCCAAAGGGATAAGGTTCAGTGCTCGGCTAATCTCTGTTTTTGTGAGCTGTAAGTGTTTGACAATCTTCCTACAATTGAGTAGCAGACAAAGCTTTTTTCCCTTGCTGCACTCCTGAACTTGCTGCTTTGCAACTTTGATCTCTTTTGCGAGGATATCCAGGACGCTGTTCAAGTTCTTGGAACTCTGGAAGTTCTTCAGCTTGTCTAGGACAGGAACAATACTATCCAAGTAACTCGAGAGCATTGCAAAGCTCTCCTTCTCAACGAGAACATCGTCGGCGGCCTCAACGGTCTCATGGATCTCCTTGATAATCTTAGAAAGGGATTTCGAAACCGGAACAAGCGAGGCATTCGGAGGCATATCCGTCGACATTTTCGATACCGGAAATCAGAAGCTAGAGAACAAATTGCTATCTGCTCATGCACATAACTCCAGCAACAGTAACCGAATTTCGACCTAGTGAAATTCAACTGAGCGATCAAAAGAATTTCAAAACTCCTCCAGATTTGTCGAAGTTGCCTCAAATCATGGCTTTCTGGGCAAAAAACTATTTCAGAAAGACATGTTTTCAAGGTTTCACAAAAGACCAAAAGGAGTGCAGTTCAAGGGGAAAAAATCTCCTTTTTTCTTTTACGAGTGGAACTCAGAAGAAAACATGGCGAGAAAGATCTCCAAAAACCAGACCAAATTACGCCTAAATCCCACAGTTGCTGCTCAAATCTCTCCGAATTGGGGGGGGGGGGGGGGGGGGGGGGGGGGTCATGAGAAAAAAGGACCTCGAAAATCGATTTAGATCAGATTTTCAAAAAATCAATCTGGATTGAACTCGTTTCAGTCGGGATTCCCGAAAAAGAGTCAATTCCAGTAAAAAAAAATCAGATCAGAGAGCTAGGGTTTCAAGAAGATTCCCTGGATTCATGAAATTCTCGTGGTTTTAGCGCGCGAAAGCTCGGAAACGGAAGAACTGGCCTCGAAGGAAAATAAAATCGATGAAATAACTGGAGACTCGATGAAAAAGCTCTGTAATTCTACGAACTCCAAGCGCGACCTGCATGTATCCTGTTGATGACAAAATTTGGACCACCCTCCCCTCTGCACGGCGGCGTTAGTTCTTTTGAGGAACCCTGGCCGGCACAAAGGGTTAGCAAAGGAGACCTGACTAAGCCGGGGACCCTCCGATGCCTAAGTCAGGTCAAGGGAATCTAGGCCTAAGTTGAAGAGTAGGGGGAGAGTATAAGATGTTGCATGCCTGTAGCAATGGAGTCTTACTGTATTTATACCTGACCATCGGATGGTCTGGGTCCGTTAATCTCGGCACAATTTGCTCAATCAATGGGATTTTCATATTGTGGAGATATTGCATGCAATCCAGGGATCGTGTAGCGTATTCGTGGGCAAAGTTATCGGTCACGTTTGCTTAAGGCAGTTTCTTAGTTTAGCATTTGAGATGTCCACATTCTGCCCCGGTCTTGGTTTAGGACATTTTTCTTTGGATGAAGATGAGGACGAGGACGAAGCCCCCCGGCTCGGATGTCCTTCTTCAAATGAAGATGAGGACGAGGACGAGCCCCCGGCTTGGATGTCCTTCTTCAAATCGAGCGGCGGACCCGTCCTGTCGAGGTGAGTTTTCCTGCAATTGATGTGAGCAGAGGATCGGCCTGGAGTATTTGGTCTAAGCGCTACACTATTTGTTCTGGCCTCAGATCAATCCGAGTCGATCACTAGTTTCGGAGTGGGAGAGCCACCATGAATCTTCCTTCTCCTCAGTAGCGTTCATTATTTCGGATACTCTTGTGTGTCCGACCGGATTAAAAAGATATCAGTCCTCGGGATTGTAAGGGGCTCAGATCTTCTCATAACAGAAGCTCCCTACTCTTCGAGTTCGGATTCGGGCTCGGAGAGTAAACATATACGGAAGATCAACGGTTTTCGTCGTCGCACCTTTCCCGCATGCACTTATCATTATGACTCTTGTGTCAAAGAAATGCGTCCTCGGGTCTTTCCATCCTTGGGTTAATATCCGGCCGACGTGTGACGACGGTTAAGATTTCGAATAATTGCTTGGCCCATAGTTGATTGACACGTAGGCCCCGGGAGGCGTCTCAGCGACGCTTCCCCTGCTCGGGCACCGCTTCTGCTTGATGGAGCTTATCGCTCGATGTCAGAACCGTTTAGCTTGGCAGGGGCTCAAACCAATAGTCAGCAGCCACGTATGCTCCGGAGTCGGCTCGCGACGATTCGGTTACAGCCATCAATGCCTTGCCATTAATGCAGAGATTCTGTGCAGTCTATATAAACCTTCGGCGTTTCGGAGAAGCTTCTCATCTCCACATTTCGAATTCCTGTGGTTGTTGATTCCCTGAGGAGGCGATTTCTGGCTAAAGCGATTCCGGCCATCTTGAGGTTTCCGGCAGGGCGATTCTGACCGATCAGGGATTTCTTGACGGAAGCGATTTTTGGCAGTCGTCCGGTGAGCATTTCCTCCTTTCTTTCAACATCACTTCTTTTTCATCTACTTCTTCGAGATGTCGTCTGATATGGACATGGTCCAGGAAGATTACAATGACTCTGAGTCGGCGAGCTCGGATGATGAGAGGGGGGCATCTGACGGCCCCATGGAAGTGGTGCCCCTATTTCCTCCGCCCCGAAGAAACAAGGAGGTTGGCGCTCGGACTGTAGGGTCGGCAAGAAGAAAGCCACTCGAGCCCTCCGAGACTTGACAGCGGGTGGAGCTGAAATGCCGATGAGTGAGCGGGCAACTGAGGTCATCCCAGGGGCCTCCGTATTGACGAAGTCTCAGATGAGATAGATCCGTTCGGAGTTTGAGATCCCAAACTCTGTTCAGATAAGGGCGCCTGAGCCCCTTGATACCGCCGGCGCTCCCGCTGAAGGGGAAGTCGCCATTTTCCTCTGCGCCTTGCAATGCGAGCTTTGACTTCCTCTACACCCCTTCGTCCAGGCCTTGACAGCCTATTTGGGGCTAACTCCCGGTCAATTCACCCCCAACGCTTGAAGGGTTTTGATCTCTTCCTTCATCATCTGGTGTCAAGTCGAAAATTCAGAGCTGACACCAGAGGATTTAATAAGTTTGTACCTGGTCAAGCACGATAACCAAGAGCCATGATACTACTTCGCGACCCGAGGCAGCAAGGGGTCGGGTCTGGTCTTGAATCTTCCATCCTCTAACAAGGACTAAAAGAATAAATGGTTCTGGGCTTCGGGCGAATGGGAGGCGCTGACGGCGAAGCTCGGAAGCTTGATGACTCGGGTTCCCACAGGATTTACTTCACCAGGTTGGACTGCACGCACATTCTTTTCCATATTTTTCTCCTTTCTGTAGTAGCTGAACTAAAAGCTTCCTCCTATCTTTGTAAACTTTCCGAGAGGTTCACCCCTCCTTTCCTCGGACAAGAAGAATCGGGTCGCTAAGGCCCGAGGGCGATCGGGAGACCTATGCTCATGGTCGGATCTGATCACCGCCGCCAATCTTCACTAGCATGGGCTTTGCAAGTCTGAACCACTCCCCACTTCTTTCAATAAGTTTACTTTTAACCCTTTACCTTTGGAAGGTTTAAATTTCTTTAACTTGGTTGCTGATTCTTCTTTGATCGTGCAGGTATGGCTGAGGCAGCCGGGTCCCGGAGGAGAAAGGTCGCCCCGACCGTCGATGGGATGTTGAGGGCTGAGCCCTGAATGAAGACGACCGTTCGGAGGAGGCCTATGGCTTCTCGTGGCGAGGGCCCCTCAGCCCCAATTTCTGTTGCCGCAGCTCCGGTTACGAGGCCTGTCGCGGCTGGGGCTACTGTTGACACTGCTCCAGCCGCTTCTCGAGTCGCTGAGGCACCTCCTGCAGCCCCCGAACCCTGTATAGCTATCCCCTCCTCATCCGAACATGAAGAAGCCGTTCGTATGGCTGATGTTATGCTCTCCCCTCGAGATCGGAAATGATCTCAGGGATGAGACTCAAGCCTTAGCAGGCAGCAGGACTGGGGCCGAGGGGGCGGCCGGGTTGGCTCAAGTGGGGACGAGCGGAGAGAGGTTCAAGCCAGGTTACCATATGTCCTACTTGGTCCGCTGGGCTTCCAAGCATGCTCCTGAGGAGGAGATAGCCGGCCTTCTCACCAAATCGGACGAATCTTTCATCAATGACTTAGCTTCCATCTTTTACCGGGTACTTCTGTCAACTTTTCTTGTCTTATGTATTTACTGCTTCCGAATGCTCATTCTTTTCTTTTTATCCAGTCCGTCCTAAGTCTCCTTTTAACTTGGGAAAGATTGAGGGAGTTTGCAAAGAAAGACGCTGAGGTGGGGGCCCTTAAGGGTGAGATTGGAACCTTGCGGGATGAGGCCACGTTCCTCTAGATGGAGCAGACTGAACTGCATCGAGAACTGGATGACGGAAAAGCTCGTAAGCTCTGGCTGAAGGGGGTCGTGAGTGATCTCGAGGCTAGTTGTGGTGTTGCTGCCGTTGAGCTTACCCGAGCCAAGGCCCACACGGACTCGCTTGCCAAGGAGAATGCTCGATTGGGGGAAGTCCTAGAGTGGACCAGAGTCGAGGCCGCAGAAGAACAAAGATGAACTGTCTCAAGGGCGAAGGAGGCTCAGCTAGCCGAGGACGAGGTCCCCCTGGCCGCGGCGGTGGCTTCTACAGTGGACGCCTTCAAGGCTTCAGAGGAGAGAGCCGCCGAAGCTACTAAGTTTTACAACTGTGGCTTCGATGCTTGCATTGTAACGGTCTAGGACCTGTACCCAAATCTCAATCTTGAGTCTTTGCTACTTGAAGATGTAGGAGAGAAACCCTCTAAAGATGCTCACCCGGATCAGGCCCCTGGTTCCCAAGCTCTTCCTCCTCCTCTGACTGCATAGTTTTTAATATCTCCCTTTTAATGACTTTTCTGAACTTTTCCTTTTTGGCGGATGGGTTTGATGGATAATATTTTTTGACCTTCTAGAGAGGGCGTGTAGATGATGATGATTTTACATGTTAATCCGTAGTTGGTTTTCTATATATGATTGTTGATTGGTGAACTGATTTGTCGACAGGTCGATTTAATTTGGGGCATTGTTGAATCGATCCTTTGACGGGTTGGCTCATTTCAGTGCCTCTTCGTAGAACTTCGAATTTTCGTAGTATTGCCATTGTTTGGTCCGAATCCCTAGTGGATCGGCTCCTCCCCCGATTGGCGAGCAACCCTTAATTTATTCGTTAGTCGAGCGACGATCCCGCTCCTCTGTCGGGGAGTCGGGTCATCCATTGGCTCTTCCCCTGGCTAAGAGGGGATGCCCTGTCAAATTTCCATGGGATAACGTTTTAGCCCATTCTCTAAGTGATCAGTTCGTTAAGTTCGTCCCTGCTTATGAGAGGTGACTTTTTCTTAGTAGATAGTCCATTTGTGTAGACAGGAAGATGTGCATTTCATTGAGAGCCTTAAAGGCTAGTCGCTCGGAGGAGTACATTTATTGAGAGCCTTAAAGGCTTGTTGCTCTAAGGTGTACATTTATTAAGTGTCATTCCTTCAAGGATAATAGACTTTCAGATGCTCGACATTCCAGGGGTGTGGGAGCTGACGACCCTCGAGATCTTCTAAATGGTAGGAGCTCGATTTGGTTGATCGGACCACACGGTAAGGCCTTTCCCAGTTAGGTCCAAGTGCCCTAGCCCCCGGTTCCGCAGTGTTCTGGAAGACTCGGCGAAGGACTAAGTCCCCTGGACGAAATCGCCTTGTCTTAACTTTGGAATTATAGAATCATGCCACTTGTTGATGTCGAGCGGCGGCTTGGAGTCTGGAGACTTCCCTGACCTCATTAACTAGGTCTAGGTTGGCCGCTATCTGCTCAGTATTCTGGTTCTCTTGATAGTTTTTGACCTGAGCTGTAGGGAGACCGATCTCGACCGGTACCATTGCCTCCGAGCCGCAGGAAAGTGAGAATGGGGTTTCTCCAGTAGACAATTGAGTTGTAGTCTTGTAAGCCTAGAGGACAAACGGGAGCTCCTCGGCCCAGTTACTTTTTGCTTTCTCCAATTTTGTTTTAAGGTGATCTTTAATGACCTTGTTAACTGCTTCCACCTACCCGTTGGACTGCGGGTGCCGAGGCGAAGAATATGCATTGGTGATGCCGAACCCTCGACACATGCCTCAAAACTTATTGTTGTCAAACTGCTTGCTGTTATCGGACACGATAGTACGTGGGGTTCCGAATCGGCAAATGATATTTTTCCAGACAAAATTGACTACTTTCTGCTCCATAATCTTCGCGACGGGTTCGGCCTCGGCCCATTTAGTGAAGTAGTCGACCACGACTATAACGAACTTGACCTGCCCCTTTCCTGTGGGCAGGGGGCCAATGATATCAATTTTCCACTGAGCGAACCGCCACGGACCACTCATGGGAGTCATTTCCTCTGCAGGTTACCTCGGCACGATAGTATATCGCTGGCACTTGTCGCACTTCTGAACATAGTGCTTCGAATCTTCTTTGATGGTTGGCCAAAAATATCACTGTCGGAGTATCTTTAGGGCCAGAGCTCGGCCGCTAGAGTGGTTTTCGGAGATTCCTTCATGAATCTCTCGAATCATATAATCTGCTTCATCAGGTCGGAGACACCTGAGGTAGGGCTGCGAATGCCCTTTCTTATATAATATCCCATCTAGAACTATGTACCTCGCTGCCCTGACTCTCAGGTGCTTCACTTATAATTTATCCGAAGGAACCTCACCAGATGTGAGGTAACTATAAATCAGGTCCATCCAGCTCGGAATATCACTCACTGGATTGACCGTTTTCTTCTTTGTCTGGTCGATGCTCAGGTATTCTATGAACTCCACGGGGATGATTCGCGGGATTTTTCCATCCGTGGCTGAGGCTAACTTTGCTAAGGCACCGGCCCATGAATTTTCTGCTCTGGGGATCTGATGGATAGTGCAGCTCTAAAATCTTTTAATTAATTTTCTCGCCTCGTCTAAGTAAACAATCATTCTTGTTTCCTTAGCTTCGTACTCGGTGGAGATGTGGTTCACTACCAGCTGGGAATCACATCAGACCTGAATGGATTGGACCCTTTGGCTTGCCGCCAGTCTGAGTCTAGCGAGCAGAGCCTCATACTTCACCTCATTGTTGGAGGCCTTGAAGCCGAGTTTGATCGCATACTGAATGGGTGCGGAATTAGTTGCTATCAAGACAATTCCCGCCCCAGCTTGTTTGGCATTAGACGACTTGTCAATGTAGAGAACCTATCCTGGTTCAGATTCCACCTCTTGATTGCTTGGGGGAACAGGTGAGGGAGCCACTTCGACTTCAATACTGATCCCTTCTTCGCTCAGAGTGGTGAATTCCACCATGAAGTCGGCCACGGGTTGGCCCTTAATTGCTGTCCTCGGACGAAACTGGATGTCAAATTCACTAAGTTCGATGACCCATTTGGTTAGCCGACCTAAAACTTCAGGCCTCTGGAGAACTTGTTTGAGAGGAGAATCCGTCAACACAACGACAGAATGAGCTTGGAAGTACGGAAGTAACCTCCGAGCTGAGAAGATGAGACTGAGCGCTAGCTTTCCAGAGCCGGATATCTTGTCTCGACAGGCACCATGGCCTTACTCACATAGTATATGGGGTGTCGTTTGCCTCATACTTCTCTAATAAGGGCCGAGCTGACGGCCGAGGTCGAGACTGCCAGGTACAGGAACAGGGGCTCACCTTCTTCGGGCTTGGACAACAGGGGTGGTGAGCCCAAATACTGTTTCAATTGCTGGAAGGCTTATTCGCATTCTGTCGTCCATTCTGCCTTCTTATGACCCTTCAACTATTGAAAGAAGGGGAGGCATTTATCTGTGACTCTGGATATGAAACGTCCGAGCGTGGCTACTCGTCCTGTGAGGCACTGTATTTCCTTGACAGTCCGAGGCGAACTCATGTCGAGAAGTGCTTTGATTTTGTCGGGATTTGCTTCAATACCCTTCTGGCTAACTTTAAACCCGAAGAATTTGCCGGAGCTGACTCCGAAGACGCACTTCATGGGATTCAGTTTCATCTGGTATTCTCGGAGGATGGTAAAAGTTTCTCCGAGGTCTGTCAAGTGGTTGGTTGCCCTGACACTCTTTACTAGCATGTCGTTGATGTACACTTCCATCGTATGTCCGATCTGCTTGGCAAATATTTGATTCACTAGCCTTTGATACGTGGCCCCAACATTTTTCAGGCCTAATGACATGACCCGGTACCAGTAGAGTCCCTTGTCCCTGACGAAGGTAGCCTTCTGCCTGTCTGGAGGATGCATCGCGATTTGGTTATACCCGGAGTACGCGTCCAGGAAGGAAAGTAATTCGTGCCCCGCTGTGCTGTCCACCAGCTGATCAATTCGAGGCAGCGGGAAGCTATCTTTCGGACATGCCTTATTTAGATCCGAGTAATCTACACAGACTCGCCATTTCCCATTGGCCTTCTTCATAAGGACCACGTTTGTGATCCACTCAGGATAATGTACCTCCTCTATGAAATCGACATCGAGTAGAGTAGAGACTTCATCGACTATAGCTTCATACCACTCGACGTCGAACGGTCTCCTCTTTTGCTTTACGGGTTTGTGGTCCGGATCCACGTTCAACTTGTGGACCATGACATCCGGAGAGATTCTGGGCATATCTACATACGACCATGCGAAGATATCTTTGTGCTGCTGTAGGAAGGCTAGTACTTCGGACCGCTGCTCAGAGTTCAATGATGTCCTAAGCTGAACAATTTTATTCGGGTTTGCCTTGTCCAGCGATACTTTCTCAAGGTCTTTTACGAACGAACCTTCCGCGGGTCTTTTAGGGTCTAGCATGTTGATGGTGAGTGCTTGCTTAACCGACCCCTTCTTGACTGCTATAGCATAACATCTCCGAGCCTCTCGCTGATCACCTCGGATGTATCTTGTTCCTCCCTCGGCAGGGAACTTCATCATCAAATGATAGGTGGAAACAACTGCTCTCATTGCATTGAGGGAATGTCTGCCCAGAATGACGTTATGTACGGATGACACATTGACAACAAGGAAGTCCACCATGAGGGTGGCTTGATGTTGTCCTTCTCCCGCTGTCACAGGGAGGGAGATGGCTCCTTCGGAGATTACCTTTTCTCCAGCAAAGCCGTGCAGGGGGGTTTTCACAGGTCTGAGATGTGACCTCAGAATCCCCATTCTTTCAAAGACTTCGGATTAGATTACGTAGGCCGAGCTTCCGATGTCGACCAAGATGTGGTACACCTTGCGGTTCGCTATGGTCATAGTAACTACCAGGGCGTCATCGTGTGGGTGCTGGATTCCGCGTGCATCTTCTTCCATGAAGGTCATATTGCACGGGCTGACCCAGAGTTCCTTGCTAGGCCGCTTAGTCAAGTGGACGTAATGCTCTGAATCGGACTTCCGAGAGTGGGCTTTTTTAGCCCGGTTTGAATCTCCTCCACCGGATGAGCCCTCGAAGATGGTACGGATTTCGGCTGGCTCTTTCGCGGTGTTATTCGGCCGTTCTCGCTCTCACCCTTCGTTCCGAGCGATTCTTTCTCCCTTAGCGTATCGGCGCAGGTGTCCTTTTTGAATAAGGGTCTCGATCTCATCCTTGAGGTCCACGCAATCGGCTGTGTTATGGCCGTGATCCCGATGAAAACGGCAATACTTGAGCTTGTCTCGATGCTCCGGGTCGGCCTTCATACAGACTGGCCAATTCAGGAGCTTTTCTCCTCTGATGTTGAGTAAGATCTGCTCGGTGGACGTGTTAAGGGGGTGTAGGAACGATTTTTTTTTTTCAGTTTTCTGCTCGGGCGACGATCGCGGGGGGCGAGATCATCCGATCGCGGGGGGCGAGATCATCTGATCCCTTGCTGGTCGGCTGGGATTCTTCGTTCCTAGGCCTCTTCCCCTTGCCAGTCAGATCTGTCACTTGAATATTCTTGCGGGCGTTGGAGAATTCTTTGGCATTAGTGCATTTCTTCACTCTGGCGATGAGATCGGCTAACGTCTTTGGTGGATTCTTCCCAATAGAGAAGGTGAACCTCCCCTCTTTCAGACCACTGAACACGGCAGAGAGTGCCATCTTGTCATCGTAGTCCTCTGCTTGCAACACTTCTTCATTGAAGCAAGCAATGTAGTCCTTCAACGAGTCCTTAGGTTCTTGTTTGATGGTGAACAGGTGAGTGTTCGGCTTCCGACTCTTCTTACCACTTATGAACCGGGTAAGGAACATCCGACTGAGCTCTGCGAAGGAATCGATGGAATTAGGCTTGAGTTGACGGTACCAACTCCGAGCGGATCCTGTGAGTGTAACGAGAACCCCCTGCACATCATCGCATCCATTGCTGTCTGGATTTGCATCCATGAATGATAAGCTTCCACGTACTCGGATGGGTCACCTGATCTGGAGTATTGGATGATGGGAGGTATCCGGAACCTCTGTGGTATCACCTCGTTTATGATTGTTGAGGTGAAAGGAGGCTCGGTTTCTTCCATCATTGCCTGAATGACGGCGGGAGCTGACGATGGCTGTTATTTCTTTTCCAATGTCAGAATCTTGTCGTTGAGCTCTGCGAACCCTGTTTCCCAAGGATCTTTGTTCTCAACGACTATCTCCTGGGTATTTTCTATCTCGGGAGTCCTTCTTCCTCTCCTCCGATCCAACTCGTGGCGGAGATCCGTAGGTGCCATGGCCGAGGTGACCGAGTAGTAGTGTTCCTAGCCGAGACTCGAATTTGGGTTGGGGGAGGATTCTGAACCAAAACTGGATTTTCCTGTCGGGGGCGTTGAGGTCCCTCGGGCCTCATACTCCTCGGCGCAGAGTAAGCTTTCACGACCAGACCAATCGGCTCAGGAACAGGATTTTCCTAAGCAGGGCATGGTTGTGGCTCTTGTCGCTGCTTCATCTGGTTAACCTTGTCCCGCAGGGCTTGTATCTCGCTTTGCATGGTTCGATACTTACTCGCCCGATTGCAAGAGCACTGGGAGGGCCCTGGGACTGACTCGACGTGAAGTAGTGAAGATGAACGAGTCTGTTCATTTTGCTTCGGTTTCGCAGCTACTACTTTCTTCTTTCCTCTCGCCATTATGCTTAAGAATAAGAACCTGACTTTTTGTATCAACTTCCCATAGACGGTGCCAAAAATATTGATGACAAAATCTGGACCCCCCTCCCCTCCATACGACGTTCTTTTGAGGAACCCTGGCCCTGCACAAAGGGTTAGCAAAGGAGACCTAGCTAAGCCGGGGGACCCTCCGATGCCTAAATCAGGTCAAGGAAATTTGGGTCTAAGTTGAGTAGGGGGAGAGTGCAAGATGTTACATACCTGTAGCAATAGAGTCTTACTGTATTTATACCTAACCATCAGATGGTCTGGGTCTGTTAATCTCGGCATGATTTGCTCAATCAATGGGATTTTCGTATCGTGGAGATATTGCATGCAATCCAGGGTCGTGTAACGTATCCGTGGGCGAAGTTATCGGTCATGTCTACTTAAGGCAGTTTCTTAGTTTATCGTTTGAGATGTTCACATTCTGCCCCGGCCTTGGCTCAGGACATCTTTCTTTAGATGAAGATGAGGACTAGGATGAAGCCCTCGGCTCGGATATCCTTCTTCAGATGAAGATGAGGACGAGGAGGAGGCCCCGGCTCGGATGTCCTTCTTCAGATGAAGATGAGGACGAGGACGAGGCCCCGGCTAGACCGTTTCAATAGTGGAAGTTCACCTTGCCTGGCCTAGGGTCGTCGTCTAGAAATCCGTTCATGCCAAGCCTTGCTATTGATTTGTTAGACGCGTATTGTGTCATGAGTCCGAGCCGAGCTTCGGTCCAGACGGAGTGTGACTTGACTTCATTTATCTATCAAGCATACTGGAGGTCTTCCTTTCGATCTCCGAATCGAGTGGTGGACCCGTCCTGTCGAGATGAGTTTTCCCGTAACTGATGCGAGCAGAGGATCGACCTGGAGTATTTGGTCCGAGCGCTACACTATTTGTTCTGGTCTCAGATCAATCAGAGCCGATCACTAGTTTCGGAGTGGGAGAGCCACCATGAATCTTCCTTCTCCTCAGTAGCGTTCATTATTTCGGATACTCTTACGTGTCCGACCGGATTAAAAAGATGTTGGTCCTCGGGATTGTAAGGGGCTCGGATCTTCCCATAACATATCCAAATTGCAGACTTGAAAGAGGCCTGAGCTCGCCATTAGTTGGGCCAGAGTGATTTCATTTTCTAGACTAAGAACTAGGCTATTTCACTCCTCATTGAGGAGCTGTACATGAGCTGAACCGAGTCGAGCTTGGCCCAGCTCGGTTCGACTCGATCAACAGGCTACCGCAGCTCAACTCAGCTCGACTTAGTCTTTAAGCCTAACTGGCCAGCTCGGCTCAGCTCAGGCCAACTCGAGTTGAGTTCGAGCTCGATCTTCCCACCCGAGTTCAAGTTTGAACCAAAGAGCTAAGTTGGAGTTTAGGTTTTAGAATTTTTGAACTTTATAATATATAATATATATGATATATAATATATCATTGATGTAAATATATAAATATTTACAAAACATTTATATTAAGCGAAACTGATTCGGGTCGAATCAATTTGAACTGAGTCAAGTCGAGCTTGGACTCGGCTCGAAATTTTTTCAGGCAAAAAAAATCAACTCAACGAGGCGAGTCGAATCAAGCTTTTTTGAATCAAGTTGAGCGAGTTGACTAAGCTAACTCATTTTGCGTACAGTTCTACTCCTCATATGGGGAGCGAACTAGGTGAGATTGGGAGCTTCGACGGGCTAGGTTAAGGTCGGGCCAAACTCTGTCTAAGCTTGGCCCACGTTTTTCAACCCAAGCCTAAACCAGCATGGGCTCGCAATAGGCTTAACTAGTGCGGCACGGGCTGTGGCGGGCCAAATTAGTGTTGCCTGACTAAACTTGTTCGCAACCCCAAGTGTAGGGTCGCGATGTAGTAATAATCTCGGTGAGACTGAGGTTGAATCCACAAGGACTAAACTTGTATGTTTTTGAAAATAACTAGAACTAGAACTAGAAGAAGATCTAAATCTGAAATAATAGAGAGAGTAATTGTGAATAATGTAATTAAAACTTGTGAATTTAAAGGTGGGAATTAGGGTGTCAAAGATCCACTTGTAGTTATCAAGATGCTACCTTGCTTGATTCAAGATAGACAACTGGAATCAGAGTCCAATCTTAACCAGTTGGAAGAAGAGAGTCAAATCTCTGAATTTTTCATTGAACTAGTCCTCAATGAAGGAGAATAATGAAGATTGGAAGGGATTCCATCACCCAACCATTCCTAGGAGATGATGGTGAACAACAGGATTTACCAATCCCACAATCTTAAATAGGAAAAGAAGATATTCAAAGCTATCGAAGTGTCTGCTATAATTTGAGTCACAATAAACCATAGAAAACTGAAAATATTCCTTAAAATCAACTAGAAATCAATGAAGTTCAATATAAACAAGAATCAAAGCAAGATAAACATCCCAATCACACTATAAGCTAAACCTCTTAGCCCTAGCTAAGAGGTTTAGTTAACCATAAACATGATTACACCAAAATCTCTCAAACAAAACATGAAAACAAGCTAAGGAAGAAGAAGAAGAACTCTTGGCGGCGGCTCTCCACCCTTTGAATCCACTCAAACCCTAAAAGATACTTAGGAATGTCGTGGGAGCTCCTATTTATAGTTGTGAATCGCCATCTTACGCATCACCTTGGAATTTCCGCAAACCGACTTAAATTTATGCACTCTGCGTAAGCCCCGCGTTACGCTTCAATCGGACCGAAGTCACATTCAGTTGGACCGAAGTAAGGCTGAAAATCTTACTTTCTCTCTGGACAAGTCTCGGCGATTTCGGTCGGACTAAAGTTGGCTTCGGTCGGACCGAATTAAAGCTAAAAATTTTGTGTAGAAAATTAGTCAAATTTAGGTCGGACCGAGTCAAGTTGAAGGTTGAGTCGAAGTTAGTTTCAGTTGGACCGAGTCGAGGCGAATTAATTCTGAAAATCGCACTTTCTCACTCGACAAATCTTCGCGATTTCGGTCGGACCGAAGTTGGCTTCGGTCGGACTAAATTAAGGCTAAAAATTCTGTGCAGAAAATCTGTCAAATTTAGGTCAGACCGAGTCGAGCCGAAGGTCGAGCTGAAGTTGGTTTTGGTTGGACCGAGTCGAGCTGAATTAATTATGAAAATCACATTTTCTTGCCGGATTGTTTTGTGTGATTTTGGTTGGACCGAAATTGGCTTAGGTCGGACCGAACTAGCCTGTTTTTCTGCTGCAGACTTTGTAATCTTCTCCAGTCTTTCTTCATCCATTGTATTTGGTTTTCTTAGATCTTGAGGTCTTGAAATCTTCAATCTTGGTCTCCTAAGATCCACTCTTTGCTTTGGTGATTCTTGAGCATCAAATCCATGTTTTTAGCATTCTTTTCAATCCAAGTTCTTAGATTTACCTTGCAACATAAACATGTGTAAAATATACCATTAAACATTATCATGTTCCTAAAACCAAGATATAATTAGGGAAAAATATGTAATATTTGACATTCAACACACTCCCCAACCAGCATTTTGCTAGTCCCGAGCAAAACATGCGTAAAATAATCTTCCATTCTCAAAGTTCAAAACTTCTTTCAGAAAACAATCTTTTTGTGCAGATGAGTATGAATGACTATGATCCAAAGAAGCGAGAGTGAAAATTTTAAAACCTGGAACCGAACCAAGTGAGCAATCAATCAAATATGTTCTTCATTAATTATTCAAGAGCATAAGTTCATATATCAAGTTTTTCCAATGTGCTTAGTAAATTCCAACTTACTTTCCATAAAAATATTATCATTTCATAAGGTTAGCCATGCTCATTACCTCGAGCTTAATTGAATAATCAAGTGCTGATTCCAAACCTATCCCATTTTCCTTCTTTTTCCGGTTTTTGATTTTATATCGACCATCTCTTTTTATTTATTGATTCTTTTCAGTCTTTTCATCATCATTATTTTCAGATTTTTCATTCTTTTCATCATACATGACCTTTTTGTCGATCTCACTATTTTTTAACTGGTTCTTTTCATCTTTTAAGGTGGATGAAATTCTTCAGACTTAATCTTCACGTCTATCAATGATTCACATGCTAAGAGTCAATAATTCTAGCACAATTCTTAGAAAGCAAATTGAATGTGTCTTGTGATTTAGATCAGTATGATATTTAAACTTCCTCTTAATCAATTGACTGCAAGAACTTTAAGTGATAGACTACTCTGTTGATTAAATGCCAACAATTCAAAATTCAATGTTCATCTTATCATACTTAAACCATTCTTAAAGAATACACAAACTATCACTTTTCAAGTAGGTTTTTCCTTTGAAAAATTGAAAATTTCCACAAATTTTGTTCAAAAACTAAGAAAAACAATGATTACACTGATTAATTTACCTAATCCACACCCCCAACCCAAAATCTACATTGTCCTTAATGTAAAAGATATACACATGTAATGCATATGAGGCAACGAAAAGAAAGGAGAAGTGATGGAAAGGTAGTACCTGAAAAGGCGAATTGAAGCAATTCTCGTGAAGATGGGTTAGCAAGAAGACTAAAAAAACTGAAAGCAAACTACCCTAGTCCTAAATCCTATGAAAGCAATAAACCTAACTACACCTCCATTAGACTAGAAGGTCAATAGTTAGAGGTATGGACATGTCCTCTGAATTAAACTTCTCAATAAATGGCTTTAAACAATGTCCATTTACTTTGAAAACATTGCCATTTGTTGGATTCTTTATCTCGACGACCCTATGATGATAAACATTAGTAACAGTGAAAGGGCCGGTCCAACAAGATTGGAGTTTACTCGGAAAAAGATGTAATTGAGAATTATACAAAATGACTTTTTGACCAGTTAAGAATGATTTTCGAAGGATGTCCCTATCATGGAACACCTTCATCCTGTCCTTATAAATTCTCGAGTTCTCATAAGCGTCATTTCGAATTTTTTCGAGCTCATTCAATTGAAGTTTACGCAGCGAGCTAGCGTTGTCCAAGTTGATGGTCATAGTTTTGATAGCCCAGTAGGCTCTATGTTGTAGTTCCACAGGTAAGTGGCAAGCTTTCCCATAGATTAGTCTAAAGGGAGACATTCCAATTGGGGTCTTAAAGTCAGTACGGTAGGCCCATAAAGCATCGGTCAAGGGGATTGACCAATCCTTGCGATCAGGGTTAACCGTCTTTTCCAGAATTTGTTTAATCTCTCTATTGAAAATCTCATCTTGTCCACTTGTTTGCGGGTGGTATGGAGTGCTCACTTTATGAGAAATGCCATATTTCTTCATTAAGTTCTCAAATGGTCCATTACAGAAGTGTGAACCTCCATCACTAAAGATGGGCCGAGGCGTTCCGAACTGGGAAATGATATTTTCTTTTAGGAATCGAATAACCATTCGATGGTCATTGTTCTAGCACGGGATCGCTTTGACCCATTTAGTGACATAGTCTACTACTAATAGAATGTAAATATTCCCAAACGATTGGGGGAATGACCCCATGAAATCGATGCCCCAGCGATCAAATGCTTGAATGATTAGAATGGGATTTAGAGGCATCATATTTCGACAGGACAATACTCCTAATTTCTAACAATGTTCACAAGCCTTGTAGAACTCATGAGTATCCTTGAACAAAGTGGGCCAGTAAAAGCCGCATTGCAGAATTTTGGTCGTGGTCTTTTTAGCAGAAAAGTGATCACCACAGGCTGGAGAATGACAGAAAGAGATAACACTTTGGTGTTCATTGTCTGGTACACATCTCCTTAGAATTTGGTCTAGGCAGTATTTAAACAGATATGGATCGTCCCAAAAGAACTTATGTACCTCGGCGAAGAGTTTTCTTTTATCTTGTACAGTCCAATGTGTCGGCTTGAAACCTGTAGCAAGATAATTTGCAATGTCAACAAACCAAGGTAGTTGGGAGAGTTTGAACAATTGTTCATCAGAGAACATGTCGTTTATGGTGTCGTCTCAAGGAAATTGGGGAGATCAAGCCTCGAGATATGGTCAGCTACTACGTTCTTTATTTCTTTTTTGTTCGTATTTCTAAATCAAATTCGTGGAGTAGGAGGATCGATCTTATCAAGTGGGGCTTGACATCATTCTTAGAAAGAAGGTATTTCAGCACCGCATGATCAGTGTAAATGATGATCTTGGATCCGATTAAATATGACCTAAATTTGTCCAAGGCGAACGCTACGACTAAGAGTTCCTTCTCCGTAGTAAAGTAGTTCGCTTAGGCAGGATTTAACGTTCTACTTGCATAATGAATAACATAGGGTTTTTTCTCTTTTCTATGACCTAAGACTGCCCTAATAGTATAATTAGATGCATCACACAAATCTCAAAAGGGATGCTCCAATTGGGTGGCTGCATGATAGGTGCGGTAGTTAACATGCCCTTGAGTTTAGTAAAAGCTTCTTGGCATTGCTCAGTCCACTCGAATGGGGTGTCCTTTTGAAGTAGATTACATAAAGGACGAGAGACATGACTAAAGTCCTTTATGAATCATCTGTAGAATCCGACGTGTCCTAAGAAGGATCGCACGTCTCGTATGCTCTTAGGTGGAGGTAGGTTAGAGATAAGGTCAATTTTAGCCTTGTCTACTTCAATTCCCTTGGACGAAACTATATGTCCAAGAACAATTCTCTTGGGAACCATGAAATGACACTTCTCTCAATTCAACACCAAATTCTTCTCTTCACATCGCTTCAACACATTTTAAAGATTTTTCAAGCACTCGCTGAAGGATGGACCAAAGACAGAGAAATCGCCCATGAAGACCTCTAAATATTACACCACCATATCATAAAAAATACTCAACATGCATCATTGAAATGTAGCGGGGGCATTGCACAACCCGAATGACATCCTTCGGTAAACAAAGGTGCTAAAGGGACATGTGAATGTCGTCTTTTCTTGATCTTCAAGGGCTATCTCTATCTGATTGTAGTCCGAATATCCTTCAAGGAAGTAGTAGTAAGAATGACCAGCTAGCCTTTCCAAAATTTGATCAATGAAGGGCAAAAGAAAGTGGTCATTCCTTGTGACGGTATTCAACTTTCTGTAGTCAATGCACATTCTCCAACCAGTAGTAACTCTAGTTAGTACGAGTTCATTATCGGCATTGGCTACAATGGTGATTCTAGACTTCTTAGAAACCACCTGAGTTGGACTCACCCATTGACTGTCAGATATAGGGTATATAATTCTCACATCCAACAACTTAAGTACCCCTCCTTTAACCACCTCCTTCACATTTGGATTTAATCGACATTGTGGTTGTCAGGAGGTCTTCGCATTATCCTCAAGATGAATGCGACGAGTACAAATCAACGAATCAATTCCCTTGAAGTCCGTAGTCGACCATCTAAGGGCTTTTTTATGCTCAATGAGAGTAGAAATAAGCATACTCTCTTGTTCCTTCTCAAGGTGGGAAGAAATCACCACCGCGTATGTCTCATCTTGACCTAAGTAGACATATTTAAGATCAATGGGCAAAGGTTTTAGGTCAAGCTTCGGTGCTTTGAGGGTAGACGGTATAGGCACTATATCGGTTTGCGGGAACTTTTCAAATTGTGGCATCCACCTGTTAACTTTCAGTACCGACGTAGGATCAAACATGACATCCATCTCCCTAAGTGTATCATCGTCTAAATCAGGGGAGTGGGCCAAACATGTCTCTAGAGTGTCAGAGTATAGAGTAAAAAGTTCTCTATCTTCAATGAAAGAGTTGATCATGTTAATGTCATAGGCATCGTCATCATCCTCTGCCTGTTTGCTCATATTAAAAAAGATATTGAGCTCCAATGTTATATTTCTGAAAGATAAATTCATAATACCATTTCTGCAATTGTCTAACGTCCCGTAAAAATTCGTACAAAGACCCGAGTACAACCTCAGGCGGAACAACCTAAGGACCACACCCGGTTGTATAATTTAGGCGGGAGTTAATTAAACGCTAAACATTTGGTGGGTTAAGCTTGGGCCACCATTTTTCACAAATGGGAAGGCAAAGAATCAGGAGTACCACTGGCCCAATGCCACCTGAAGATATAGGAGAAATCGCATGGGCCTGTCGCTTTCGGGAGTATACTGAAACTCTGTAAGGAACCTAGACCGCACGTCGGGGTTTGATGACTTTGAAATTATAGGACAATGTTCGTCCTGCTGGGCTTGACAACTATCGCGGGAACCAAGTCCAGATAGTGTCCAGAAATGCCCAACTTCAACCGTGAGTTAAGAGCGTGAGAAATGCAAATATCCTAAGAAAATGAACTGAAACTTAAGTGAATTGGGTCGTCTGCTCTTACGCAAAGTTGAGGATATCGGACCGTTGGTTTGTGACCAAACTTCACACATGGAGAAAGAAAATTTTCCTGCACATATCCATATAATCGTGGCCATGATTGGACACGTATGACCGTTGATCTGACACAGGCTCTCCACGGTTGATCTGCTTATCCGATTGCACCGAAATCGTGTCCTAGAGTGGATCCATTGTCAGGGAGTGTACCCCATGATGTAGATGATCCGTGAGCCTCCCTAAGAGTCCTGTTCATTAGAAATGGCTGCCCATAGGGTATAAACATAGTACAAAATGGCCCCGAGGCCATTTGCACCTCGTCCGGGGCTATAAATAGCTCCCAACACACCCCCTCTCTCCCAAATATGAATTTCATAAACCTTAGGGAGAGAGAGAAGAGAAAAGAGAAAATAGAGAAGAGGAAGTTTGGGAAATCGCTGCAACTGCGGGAAATCTTCTCCCATAGATCCACGTGCCTAATCACCGCCACGTTTTGCTACCAAAAATCTTCTCCCATAGGATTCTTTGTTATCTTATGTCTATGTATTTTTCTCTATATAACCAGTTGATAAAATGCAAGTTGTAGTTAACATGGTCTATGTGTTTGATGAAATGCCCAAATGAGAAATTCACCAGGATTGTTTATCAAATACTGAGATAGATATTATACGTGAGTGTCAGAAGCATTTGGATAGGAATGGGGCTACAATCGTGGTCCAGGCAATCGGTAAACGCCCATGTTTGGGTGGCCAAATTAGTCTGGCCACCTTGGGTAAATCTGAAAGATACAGGTCATACGACGACTGCCGACAGTGGCTAGACCACGAGGGGTGCTTATATGCTCCATGTCGATTAGGTCAATGCGCGCCTGTACTCATCGAGCTTGCCTAACGAACTAGGCCTACTGTGTGTTCACCATGAATGAACGCGACTATTTGAATCTAAGGTACCCCTCACCAATGTAAAGATCTACCTTTAACCATTGTACCTCGATCCTCAAGAATCGTGAGCCGGGCGTGGTGGTATGGGACACCGTGTTCGTAATATCGGCTTATGCTGGGGTGACGAGCCTCTCCATAGTGACCACGAGCACCACTTCTTGCAACTTGCCTATCGTATGCATTTATCTAGGAGTGACGAACCTAGATGGATCCAGAACATAGGAATATGACCACTGTGGTTGTCCGATGTCTAATGTTCGATTTGGGTCAATATTAAAAACGGAGGTACCCTAGCTTCCCCAAATTACTGGATGAATGGGCATAATTAATCACTTGGCTAACATGACCATGCATCACATTGCAACAGTTAGAATGTGGTGAAAAGGCGTTAGAGTCGCACATTTGGGAAAGCGTTATCATATGTGAAACAGGCGGTCGGAGTCGCGTGTTGAGGAAGTGTTGATGGTGAGGGCATGCATCATTACTTACACTCCATTCCTGCATTAAAAAGAATAGTTAGGAAATGATTGTTATGATTGCCTTATCATTATTGCATTGATTGACTTGATAACATGTGTAACTTTTGGCTTATAGAACCACTGAGTTGATCACTCACTCCCACTCTGGGACAGTGTTTTAAAACACCAACCAGACGCTAATGTAAATGCAGGTACGGATGATGTTGATGCATTGGAGCAGGACTTCTTGGATGAGGAGGAATTCTCCTACTTCCAGCTCTCGGGCGGGCTGATGTAGGCCACGTACTGTTCGATAGGAACACTGGGTGTTTGGTCTTAGCTGGATACTACATTTACGTTACCACATTTTGTTCATCTTGAATCGTACATGTATATATTGAACCCAGTCGCAGACCCATACTCTGAATGAAACTTTGTGAAACATATACATAATGCTTTGGATTTATACATTTACTTAATTACATTAACTCTAGAGTATGATACGCTGTTTAGTATAATTCCATGCATGTTAAATTGATCAACATGAAAGAAATCAGAATATTATCTTCCACAGGACATAAGTGATGTTCGGAATCTCGGGATTCGAGCTTTGCTCGACTCTCAAAATTCAGGGCGTTAGAAGTTGGTATCAGAGCATGAATTGGATTTGACTTGACCTGGCGTAATAGGTTATCATGACGCACTCTAATGCACTCTGACTTTGGAAGGGGGCGATGGAAGTTAGAGATGACAATAGAACCCCAAGGCTTTCCCGATAGGCAAGACCAAGCACTGTAGTTAGTCGAAGACTTACAACTGAGAGACTTAGATCATGTGCAATGACCTGAGTCACCTCTGACCAAAGATTATGAACCAAGTTAACCTGTCTTGAGTACTTTAGGACTAAAAGGAGCAAGTAGCTAACGAGGCCAAGACGGCCTAAACGTTTAAACTTCATAGTTTAAACTAAATATAGATCTTCGCCGAAATTAGTCTCGACTAAGTAAAGAAGCTCCCGAATGGCCTAGAAGCTTCTAAGTCTATCTGGTCGACAGTTGGCAGACTTTAAATTTAAAAATAGATCCAGAGGACGTGAGGAAACACTAGTTGGACCGCGATGGGTGGACCCGACTTATCAGGGACCCAAACCGATAAGTAGGTGGGGCCCAAGGGGTCCCATGGAGGGTAAGCGGCGCCCAAGGGGGGTGGCCACTACCGAATGGCGGGGGCGCTGCCAGTACTTCCAGACAGGCGCGGTGGCACTGTCGGATAGGCAGCGCACCGCCAAAACACTCCAGGGGAGCGCGGTGGTACCGTCGGATCGGTAGCGCACTGCCGATGTTTCCAGAAGGGTGCGGCGGCACCGCCAGATCAGCCGCCGACCCAAGTATGTAGGCCCCTCCCACATGTGGGTGTCCACTTATATGGCCCCACCTCTCCTCTTTCACTCACTTATACCCTTTTCAAACCCTCTCCTACCCTTCGAACCTTCCAAAAACCTTCCCTCAGTCTCAAATCCTCATCTCTAGCCTTCAAAATCCATCTTTTTCCTTTCAATCTCCACCCCAACACCCCCATTCAACTTCAATCTTCCTAAACCCTATCCATACTTACCTATTCCCTCCCTTTTTAACACAAATCCTCTCCCTAGGGCATCAAAAATCCCTATTCCTTTGAAATCCCTCCATTTCATACACCTCTCCACCTCAATGGCCCTTTTCTAGATAGTAGCTGCCATTTTCTCCATCCCTATGCTTCTTTCTCTTATGGGGAAGAAACGAGGAGCCCAGGACAAGGATGGACTAAGCCGTCCAACTCGTTCCAAGAAGAAGGCGAGTGTCAGGGCAAGTTTGAGCGCCGAGCGAAGGTCAAAGTAGGACCTTGACTCCCAAATCCAGATAGAGAGGTCTTTACTAGCGGGCATTGAGCTCGGTAGGTTCCGCCAACGTAAAATTGTCTTTGAAGCTCATGTGGATGAGAAACTGTTTGGAATGTACCCAGTGATTGACCACCTTTTAGAGAATGGATGGGGTCCTGTATTTGAAGGAAAGTCACACGCTAGTGAGGGCTTTGTGCGGGCCTTCTATACACACATTAAGGACCCGACCCTTGATCCTCTCCAGTTTACTATTCCTCTGAGAAGAATAAAAATTAGGGTTGATGTGGACATTATAGCTTGCATCATGGGAGTAGAGCGGGGTGTTGTACATGCTAGCGAGTCTAATCTCATCGAAAAGCGGGAGAGAGATTGTCGCACACTCTTCCAATGCAGCCGACACATTGGTTGGAGGCGAGAGAACAACCTCAAAACAACACGCATGACCGATGATTATCGCCTGCTCCACCATTATGCACGTATAACGTGTATCCCAGATCGAGCAACCGTACGGAGTGCATGAGATTCATGGTGGACTGCCTGTACCGAGTAGGACAGGGAGATAAGGTGTACCTGCCCACTCTTGTCTTGACCCAGATTGTGAAGGTGGCGCAATTTGCTCGGGGGGACTCGTCCTTCCCATTCGGCCGACTGATTTGCAAGATTGCCCGTAATTTTAGGTTCATGCTCCACATAGATAATCTCGCTCCTATCCACTACATCAACAAGAGAGCCCTCAATAACATGAATATAGGTCCCAGACAATGCCAGACCCGACTTGAGGAATTCGAGGATGAGATAGAGGAGGAGACAGAAGAAGAGGAAGAAAGTGAGGAAGGGAAATATGAGGAAGAAGTGGAGGCTCAGGACTCCGACTGGGAGCCTCCCACCGCTCATGACGACCGCCAGTATCGGGCCGCCTACAACGCCCGCCTGGCCAAGATTGAGGAAAATCAGGAATATTTGAAGAAGAAATTCAAGAGGATGTCCTGCACTCTGAAGGCCCTCCTGTGCTGCATGCAGGATAAGGGAGCACCTCCACCTTCGCTAGAATCAAAGGATTAAGTGTGTAATTAGTAGTTACTTCTTTTTGTAATAGCCTTGGATAGGCTTAGTTCGGATGTTGGGATTGTAAATGCTAAAATCTTTTGTTTTAGTCAACCATCGTGCATTATCTGTCATAGTACATGTAATGCCATACCATATGTATCTGTGACAAATTTTGTTTAATGAAATGCATGGAGCTCCTTTTGTTTTAGTAATGTGTGGAATGTTTGAAAAAGTTGATGATGTATGTATGATATCACTCTAATTTCATGAACATTGTACCCTATGTTGTATATAGGGAATGCCTCCTAAAACCAGTCGGAGCATGACACGTCTCCCACCTGGCGGGTTGGTTGACGGAGCCCCTCTCCCGAATAATAGCCAACAGGACCCTAGTTTGGGTTCAGGTAGTGAGATAATGCCGGACTCACAACCGGCCACCGACCTTACAGATGGGCCAAGGCCAAGTGAACCACCGGTTCTAGGTCTGAACCACGCCTCTTCGTTGGTGCCACCTATACCTCAGGCATCCCCTCCCCTAGATAGATTGGAGCAGATGGTGCTCTTGATGCAACAAGAACAACAGGTCCTAGCAACTATAGCGGGGTCCATCACACAGAATATGAATATGGCCCTGCCGATGCAACATATGCAGGCCAACGGGGCAACAGTTGCATGCAGGCTTTTTGAGCGTTTTCAACACCTCCATCCTCCTACGTTCGTGGGTACCTATAGACCCAAGGAGGCCGAGTATTGGTTGGACCGAATATCCAAGATGATAAGGCCATTACACTACTCCGAGGTGGAACAAATCGAGCTTGTTACATACATGTTCGAGAAGGAGGCTAGATTATGGTGGGACAGTGTCCTATGAACCGTTCCTGCAGGGTTTGTGTGGACGTGGTACAAGTTCGAGACATGTTTCCATGAGAAATACTTCCCCCTCTCCTATCGCAATGAAAAAGAGGGCGAATTCCTCCGCCTCAAGCAGGGGGGAATGACAGTGGCGAAATATGAGAACAGCTTCACGGAGCTAGCTAGATATGCTCCCTTAATTTTGGCTAATGAGCCGATGAGAATGCGGTGATTCTCGGAAGGGTTGTGGGCTGACATCCACACCAAGATGTGTTGTGCTAGTATCCACATGTATGTTGAATTGGTGAACATGTCCCTACGAACTAAGAAGAACGGTGAGTTGGTGTCCCAAGCACACTTGCCAATAGGGCCGAGGCCTAGGCCTGAATTGCAGACCCAGCTGCTTCTCGGCAAGAGGCCACATATGAACTCACCTCCTAGACTGATGGCTCCGTCGGCCCAGTAAAGGCGTTCCAATCGCACGTGCACTTACTGCGGAAGAGCGGGTCACACTGACCCCTTCTGCTTTACCAAGATGAGGGATAACGGCTATAGGCCACCTCAAAGGGTCAACCGCCAGCCCCTGCATGCTATTTCAACCCCTACTTTACGAGCCGTGGCAACAGTGCAACCATACAATCGACCTCCTGGATCCTGAAATAGGCTACCTCAACGGCCTATGACAGCGCCGCCTAACCACCTGCAACAAGCTGGCGTACATGCACTCGCCGCCGAAGCAACTGAATCAGCGGTTGCAGTACCCCTGGCATTTGAAGTCACTGCCCATGTCCAAGGTACACCTATATTCCTTTTAGTGGACATCGGGTCCAATGTTTCTATGGTATCATGCTCTGCGGTCAAGCGATTAGGGTTGGACACTACCCCTATGATTGGGGTGAGAGTCATCGCCATAACAGGAACCTTCTCAGACGCCATTAAACTCTGTAGGAGTTGCCCGTTAGACTTAGGGAGCAGAGTAGTGCACATTGACTTGATTGTAACCAAGATTTATCATTACGACGTCATCCTTGACATGGATTGGCTCACCGAAATGAAGGCAGAGATTAACTGTAAGACCAGATTGGTGACAACTCATGGGCCCGAGGGCAACTCCTTCACCTTCCCAGTTCAGGTCAGTTATCCCTTCTGGGTCCTTTGTTATGCTTCCCTATTGAACAATTATGAGGGTCCGTGACTTGGGGACACGCCAGTGGTCCAAGATTTCACGGACGTGTTCAGAACGATCTCTGGACTACCTCCTCAGCGCGAGATCAACTTTACCATCGACCTTGTGCCAGGCGCAATACCTATATCCTTGCCGATGTACCGCATGCCTCCGCGTGAGATGGAGGAATTGAGGAAATAGATCGATGATTTATTAGACTCGAGATTTATACAGCCGAGCGTATCTCCTTGGGGAGCTCCCGTATTATTGGTGAAAAAGAAGGATGGATCGTTACGATTGTGTATAGACTAACGCAGGCTAAATCACGTTATAGTAAAGAATAAGTATCCTCTGCCCAGGATAGATGACCTGTTTGACCAATTGAAGGGGGCTCAGTATTTCTTTAAGATAGACTTACAGTCCCGGTATCATCAGTTGCACGTCAGGAATGAAGACGTGTAGAAAACAACCTTCAGGACTAGCTTCGGGCACTACGAATTCCTCGTGATGCCGTTTGGACTTACAAATGCACCGGTCGTATTCATAGATATCATGAACCGGGTGTTTCGGCCGTATCTTTACCGATTCGTCATTGTATTCATAGATGACATTTTGATATACTCAAAGAGTCAGAAAGATCATGAAGAACACCTGCGAGCAGTCCTTAATACTCTTAGGCAGAATCAGTTGTTTGCACAGTACCGAAAATGCGACTTCTAGAAGGAAGAAGTCAAGTTTTTGGGACACGTAATTTCTAAAGAAGGAATCGCCATGGACCTTGCCAAGGTGACCATGGTACAAGACTGGGAGCAGCCCGACTCAGTTACAGAAGTGAGGAGTTTCCTTGGACTTGCCGGCTATTATTGTCAGTTCATTAAAGATTTCTCTAAGATAGCCCGACCATTATCCCAACTTACTCGGAAGGATCTTAAATTTTCTTGGAATGAGAAAGTAGAGGCAGCCTTTCAAGAATTAAAGGACAAACTGATGTCTACGCCTGTACTAGTGTTGCCAGAGTAAGGGGTCAAATATACTATTTACACCAACGCCTCTCGAGTCAGTTTGGGTTGTGCACTTATGTAGAAGGATAGGGTGATCGCCTATGCCTCTCGACAGTTGAGGAAACACGAAGAAAATTACCCCACTCATGATCTAGAGTTGGCAGTAGTCAATTTCGCATTAAAGCTTTGGAGACATTACCTCTACGGAGAGGAGTTTGACTTCTTTTGCGACCGTAAGAGCCTCAAGTATATCTTTACATAGAGGGAACTGAATATGAGGTAGCGTCGTTGGATGGAGACATTGAAATACTTCAAGTTTGAAGTTTGCTACCATCCTGGCAAGGCCAACCTTGTGGCCGACGCATTGAGCTGCAAGAAAATCATGGAATTTGCAGCCCCACTAATGGTAAGAGAGTGGAATATGGTAGAGTTTGTGCGAGATTTTGAACGGACGCTAACATTAGAAGAGTCATTCGAGAGCGTCGCACACCTTCACGTATAACCATTAATTGATGATCGAATCATTGTGGCTCAGAAGGAAGATGATCTATTGTTGAGGATGAGAGAGCGTGCAAGCGACGGGGAAGAATCAGAATGGAGAATCGGCCTGGATGGAGGTTTGCAGTATCGTGGCAGCTTATGCGTCCCAAACCTTCACAATCTGAGGAGAGAAGTTTTAGAAGTCACTCACAGTTCAAAGTTGGCAATGCATCCGGGTAGTACGAAAATATATCGAGATGTGAAACGTTCGTACTGGTGGGACAACATGAAGGCCCAAATAGCATATTTTGTATCTCGATGCCTCACGTGTCAACAAGTCAAGGCTGAACACCGCCGACCCCCGGGTTTACTTCAGCCCATGCCTATGCCCATGCCCATAGCTGAGTGGAAGTGGGATTTCATTTTCGGGTTACCAAAGATGAGAAAGGGGCATGACTTCATTTGGGTGATTGTGGACCGGTTGACGAAGTCAGCCCATTTCCTCCCGATTCGGGTTTCCAATTCGGCAGATGACCTGGCCAAGCTGTACATTAAGGAAATAGTATGACGGCATGGAGTTCCCCTAGAGATTGTGTCTGACCGAGACACTCGGTTCACATCTATTTTCTGGACTTGAATCTAAGAGGCGATGAGGGTGAAACTGAAATTCAGTATCACGTTCCACCCTCAGACCAATGGGCAGACAGAGCGAGTAAATCAGATACTCGAGGAGATGTTACAAGTGTGTGTACTTGACTTCAAGGACAGCTGGGATGACTGTCTCCCTTATGCCAAATTTGCCTATAACAGCAGTTTCCAAGCAAGCATTGGCATGGCTCCCTACGAAGCATTGTATGGACGCCCATGTCAGGCTCCGCATTATTGGGCGGAAGTCGGCAAGAAGAGCTTAGTTGACCCAGACCTAGTTCATGCGATCTCGGAAAAGATAGATATTATCAGACGTTGACTCCTTGTGGCCCAGAGTAGGCAAAAGAGCTACGCTGATACGAGACGGAGGCAATTAGAATTCAAAGTTGGGGACCATATATTCCTCAAAGTTTCTCCAATGAAGGGAGTACTCTATTTTGGTAAGAAAGGGAAGCTCACGCTGAGATTCATTAGGCCTTTCCAGATTTTTGACCGAGTGGGTGTGGTATAATACCGTCTCGCCTTGCCCACACCACTCATAGGCGTGCACAACGTGTTTCACGTATCAATGCTGAAGAAGTATGTCCCCGACCATACTCATATCATCAGGTGGGAGCAAGTAGAACTAAGGGAAGACGTTACCTATGTATTGCAGCCCACACGTGTCCTAAATAGGAAAGAACAAGTGTTGCGCAACAAGGTCATCCCACTCGTGAAAGTGTTATGGATGCATCACATCGAGGAGGAGGCTACTTGGGAGACGGAAGCTGAGGTCCATAAGAACTATCCACAAATCCTCGAGAAGTATGAAAAGGTACAAATTTTGAGGATAAAATTTTCTTTAAGGGGATTAGATTGTAACGTCCCGAAAAAATCCGTACGAAGACCTGAGTACAACCTCAGGCGGAACAACCCAAGGACCACACTCGATAGTATAATTTTGGCAGGAGTTAATTAAATGCTAAGCATTTGGTGGGTTAAGCTTGGGCCACCATTTTTCACAAATGGGAAGGCCTAAAATCAGGAGTACCACTAGCCCAATGCCACCTGAAGATCTAAGAGAAATCCCAAGGGCCTGTCGCTCTCGGGAGTATACTGAAACTCTGTAAGGAACCTAGACCTCACGTCGGGGGTCCGATGACCATGAAATTATAGGACAATGTCCGCCCTGCTTGGCTTAACAACCATTGCGGGAACCAAGCCCAGATAGTGTCTAGAAATGCCCAACTTGAACCGTGAGTTAAGAGCGTGAGAAATGCAAATATCCTAAGAAAATGAACTGAAACTTAAGTGAATTGGGCCGTCCGCTCTTACACAAAGTTGAGAATTTCGAACCGTTGGTTTGTGACTAAACTTCACACATGGAGAAAGAAAATTTCCTTGCACATATCCGTATAACCATGGTCTCGAATGGACACGTATGACGGTTGATTTGACACAGGCTCTCCACGGTCAATCTGCTTATCTGATCGCACCAAAATCGTGTTCTAGAGTGGATCTATTGTCAGGGAGCGTACCCCATGACGTAGATGAGCCGTGGGCCTCCCTAAGAGCCCCGTTCGTCAGAAATGGCCACCCACAGGGTATAAATATAGTACAAAGTGGCTCTGAGGCCATTTGCACCTCGTCTAGGGCTATAAATAGCTCCCAACATCCCCCTCTCTCCCAAATAGGAATTTCATAAACCCTTGGGAGAGATAGAAGAGAAAAGAGAAAATAGAGAAGAGGAAGTTTGGGAAATCGCTGCAATTACGGGAAATCTTCTCCCATGGATCCATGTGCCTAGTCACCACCACGTTTTGCTACCAAAACTCTTCTGGCTGCGACTTTGGGTAAGAAATACTAAACCCTATAATGATATAAGTCTCCCGGATGGTTTTTCTCCCACCTAGCTAACCCGTTTACTCGTTTAGGCGACCGGCGTTTCTTCTTTGGAAACGTAGTCCTAGGACCGAATTCGAGGCGAGAGTACTACCGAAAGGTGCGGACTATAAACGCTTAGATTGCGGTTTATCAATGCTTTCATTGTATCTAATGATTTATGTATGCTATGACTGTGACTGCAAGAACTCATATTGTCTTCAACATGCCTAACTCTTTATGAAATAAATTGACAAATTGCAAATGATAGATAACATAGGCTATGTGTTTGATGAAATGTCTAAATGAAGAATAGATGGTGATTAGTGCTTGTCATGATTGTTAACCTAGGATTTGTTGATGTCATATGCATATGTACTTCTCTGTGTAACGAATTAACAAAATGTAAGTTGTAACTAACATAGTCTATATATTTGATAAATTGTTTAAATGAAAAATAGTTGATAATTTGTACTTACTAAGATTATTAAGGTAGGATTCTTTGTTGTCTTATGGCTATGTATTTTTCTCTATATAACCAGTTGATAAAATGCAAGTTGTAGTTAACATGGTCTATGTGTTTGATGAAATGCTCAAATGAGAAATTCACTAGGATTGTTTATCGAATACCGAGATAGATATTACACGTGGGTGTTAGAAGCATTTGGATAGGAATGGGGCTACAATTGTAGTCCAGGTAATCGGTAAACGCCCATGTTTGGGTGGCCGAATTAGTCTGGCCACCTTAGGTAAACCCGAAAGATACGGGTCGTACGATGACTGCCGACAGTGGCTAGGCCATAAGGGCCGCTTATGCGCTCCATGTCGATTAGGTCAGTGCGCGCCCGTACCCATCGAGTTCGCCTAACGAACTGCTTGGCCTATCGTGTGTTCACCATGAGTGGACGCGACTATTTGAATCTAAGGTACCCCTCACCAATGTAAAGATCTACCTTTAACCATGGTACCTCGATCCTCAAGACTCGTGAGCCGGGCATGGTAGTATGGGAGATCATATTCGTATTGTCGGCCTATGCTGGGGTGACGAGCCTCCCAGTAGTGACCACGAGCACCATTTCTTGTAATTTGCCAATCATATGCATTTATCTAAGAGTGACAAACCTAGATGGATCCAGAACATAGGAATAAGACCACAACAGTTGTCCGATGCCTAATGTTCGATTTAGGTCAATATTAAAAATGGAGGTACCCTAACTTCCCCAAATTACTGGATGAATGGGCATAATTAATCACTTGGCTAACATGACCATGCGTCACATTGCATTAGTTAAAATGTGGCGAAAATGCGTTGGAGTTGCACATTTGAGGAAGCATTGTCATATGCGAAACAGGTCGTCGGAGTCGCGTGTTGAGGGAGTGTTGATGAGTGAGGGCATGCATCATTACTTATACTCCATTCCTGCATTAAAAAGAATAGTTAGGAAATGATTGTTATGATTGCTTTATCATTACTGCATTGATTGACTTGATAACATGTGTAACTTTTGCCTTATAGAACCACTGAGTTGATCACTCATTCCCACTCTAGGAAGGTGTTTTAAAACACTAACCATATGCTAATGTAGATGCAGGTACGGACGATGTTGATGCATTGGAGCAGGAATTCTTGGATGAGGAGGAATTCTCCTACTTTCAGCTCTCGGGCGGGCCGATGTAGGCCACGTGCCGTTCGATAGGGAACGCTGGGCGTCTGGGCTTAGCTGGATACCACATTTACATTAGCACATTTTGTTCATTTTGAATCGTGCATGTATATATTGAACCCGGTCACGGACCCATACTCTGGATGAAACGTACTGAAACACATACATAATGCTTTGGATTTACGCATTTGCTTAATTACATTAACTCTGGAGTATAATACGTTATTTAACATAATTCCATGCATGCTAAATTGATCAACGTGAAAGAAATCAGAATATTATCTTCCATAGGACATAAGTGATGTTTGGAATCTCGGGATTCGAGCTTTGCTCGACCCTCGAAATTCAGGGCGTTACAAATTGATAATTGCATTTAATGTAGCTAGGAATGGACAACCAAGAATGACGGGAATTTGAGTGCTCATATCCTTGATGGGTTGAGTATCCGGGATGATAAAATCTACTGGATAGTAGAATTTATCAACCTGGACCAACACATCCTCAATTGTCCCTCTTAGTACATGAACTGAGTGATCGGCAAGTTGCAATGTGGTCTGGGTAGGTTTTAATTCACCAAGACCCATTTGTTCATAAATCGAGTAGGGGATCGAGTTAACACTCGCCCCCAAGTCAAGAAGTGCGTGCTCAATCTGTTAATTCCCAATTACACAAGTGATGGTTAGGCTACCGGGGTCTTTATACTTTTGTGGCACATCTTGCTTGAGGATGGCAACTTTTTCTGTCAAGAAGATTTTCTTTTGTATGTTCTGTCGTCATTTGGTAGTGCATAGATCTTTTAGAAATTTGGCATATGAAGGAATTTGTTTAATGACATCCTGTAGAGGGATGTTGACCTTCACTTGGTTAAGCACCTCTAGAATATCCTGAGAGTTAGAGAGAGGTTTTGGTGCAATCAATAGCTTGGGGAATGACATAATCGGTTTACTTTGAGGTTCGGTTCTAACTCATGAGGAGCAATGCTAGGTCCATCATTCTCATCTTCTTCTGGATCCTTAGGCTTTTTAGCCCTTACCGGAATAGTCTTGTCAAATGTCTTTCCGCTCCTAGGAGTGGTGATAGACTTAACTTGCTCCATTTGATTTGAAGAGCTTGGGTCACTAATTTCACATTACGGTTTTGGATTAGGAGAAGCTAGGCTGGAAGCATCCCTTTCTCCCTAGTCGTTAAGTGTGACTCAATTCGTTGAATGACCTTGTTAAGGTCTTGGAAGGCATGTAATGTGCCTTGATTGAAAAACTCTTGATTTTGGATGTGTTTTAAAACCAGTTCCTCCTTAGGCTTCTTTTGATTTAAGAGTTGAGATAGAGCCCCTTGAGGGTTAGTTGTTTGTCCATTCCTCCAACTGAAATTGGGATGGTTCCTCTAGCTGGAGTTGTATGTATTTGAGGTGAGTCTACTGAAAGGTTTTTAGTAGTTGTTCACGACATTCAATTGCTCATTTAATATTTCTTGAAAAGAAAGTATTGTTGGACAATTTTCAGTTGTATGTATGTTACAAGCACAAATATAACAAACAACTTCCTTAACCTTATCCTTCTTAAGTTCCATGACCACGATTTTCCTTATGAGATTAGCCACTTAAGCATTTATATCATCTTCCTCTTTCAAAATATATACTCCGCCTCTCTCCTTTGATTGAGAAAGCTCAGAAGTGGTGCTGGGTTTTGGGGAGATGTCCCATGATTGTGTGTTTTTAGCAAGTTTGTCAAAGTAATCCCACACATCATCGATATCTTTGTTCACGAATTCCTCATTGCACATCATCTCGTAAAATTAGCGCATGGAAGATGTCAGTCCATTATAGAAGAAATTTGTTATGCACCACGTTATAAAGCCATGTTGTGGGCATGAACTGATAAGATCTTTGAACCGCTCCCAATATTGGAAGAATGTCTTATCTTTCTTTTGGGCGAAGTTCATGATTGACTTCCTGATGGTGTTCGTCTTATGGTATAGGAAGAATCTCTTTATGAACTCCCTTGTCATGTCGTTCCATCTACCAATGGACCGTGGATGTATTGAGTGCAACCATGTCTTAGTTTTTCTTTTAAGGAGAAGGGAAAGAGTTTCAGCCTGATCGTGTCCTCAAACACATTAAGAAAGTGTAAAGTGGCTATTATCTCATCAAACTCTTTCATGTGTAGATATGGACTTTCATATTCAAGTCCATGGAATTTTGGAAGGAGTTGGATTACTCTTGGTTTAATATCCATATTTCCTGCATTATTTGAAAAAATCATACAAGAAGGTGTGCTCACCGCCACCGGTTGTAAATAATCTCATAAAGTACGAGGCGGGGGGTGCATTGTGCACCTCATTTTCATCTTGGATTTCCTCAACTGGAGGTTGATGTTTATTTGCAGGTTGATTTGCAGCCATCACTTCAATTGACTATGAGGATCTTGAGTGACCAGAAATGAAAAGTATTTGATTTGGAGAATTATCTCACTTAATAATAATAAAGAGAAGGAATGAAGAGATGAAGAGAATATATATATATATATATATATATATATATATATATATATATATATATATATATATATATATATATATATATATTCTGAATTCGTTACAGCCTTTCTATCCTTTGATTCCAAGATAAAGTTTTTATGATTAAAGGTACAAATATTGAATGAGTTAAATGTAAATTTCAGCAGCATTCCGGCTCATATCATTCACGCCTCCATAGGAGATGAGTTATGTGGATCTTCTTTCACATATATATGTTTTTATGATGAAGAATACAAAGGGAGATTGAAATATCCTGAAGAAAATTCTTTAATAACAACAAAGGATGACATTCTTTGAACCATCCACGCAACTCATTGTGGAGTTGCGCGGGCCTGCACAACTCATTGTGAGTTGCGCGGCCCTGCCTTGTACTCTCCTCCTCTTTCCTCTCTTTGATACCTGTCAGAGGTACCAGTCTTTTGAGAAATCTGATGCCTCAAATGAAGGGGAAGTGGGGGTATTTATAGGCCTCCACACATGTGAACTATCGAAGCTTGTGCTATGGGGCCCATTTCGCATAATTTGTACACTCTAATCCAAACACCTTAACAATAAGTTGTGCGGACCCGCGCAACTATGATGATTTGCACGGTCTTGCGCTTGAGTATTCCGCGCAACTCTTTGTACCGCGCAACTTATTATACCATGCAAATCGACTTATTTCAATCATTTTTTCTTCAATCTTCTTTCTTTGCTTACTCATTTTATCTGATTTTTATGCTCTAACAGATGCCCCCTTGATTCAATGTTTGCCTGACCATCAGGCAAAATGAAGGATCAAAACTATTCCACCTAAGAATCGAGTTGCGCGGTCATGCGCAACTCCTTGGATCAGGTCCTGCGCAACTTAAATCAAGTCCTGCCTTGGCTATAAATACTGGAGTCCCAATCGTTTCTTCACTTTAAAATTTTCTTCCGATCAGATAACCCTTTCTTGCAACTCAGGTCTCACGCAACTCATTTGCACTTGGTGCAATTTTCTCAATTCCGAAATTCTACCCAAATTTCTTCAACTTTCCAAACTTAGCCAACTTTCCAACTTTCCAGACTTAGCCATCCTTCCAACTTTCCATACTTAGCCATCCTTCCAACTTTCCAGGCTTAGCCATCTTTCCAACTTCTTACAAAATGGCTCGTACCAAAAGGACTTTCCATTTAATAGAACCGCCAACTAATCAGCCTTCCCATGCTAGCCTTCCATTCTTTCCAACTCCTTCTCGAATTCCTGAATCTTCTTGTCTTGTTCCTGCACCTTCTTCTTTAATTCTTGAACCTACCTCTTTTGCTCCTGCACCTTCTTCAATTCTTGAACCTACCTCTTCCCCCCTTATCCACGAAGATCGGCCGAGGAAGAGAATCAAAGTCACCAAAAAATGTCCTGCCTATATTAAAGAACCTGTTTTGCCCGTCCTCAATTTCTCTGATAGAATCCAAGCGTTATCTTAGCCGATATGCAAAGATATTATTGCCGGAGATATAACGGGACCTCCAAAACAAGGAAGAGAGATTGATTGGGAAACATGGTTGAAATTGACAGCCAATCTTCGCACTGATATCACCCATTCTTCTCTCAGAGAAGATACACCGCCACCCTCTTTCTCTAAAAGGAAGCGCAACAAATCAAAGAACCAAGAGCTTCAAGAGAAAATCAAGGAGTACAAGAAAAGGAAACTTCTGAACACCTGGGATACTGTAAAAGTCTAGGAGGGCATCATAAAATTTAATAGCCCTTTCAGAAATGTGTTGATAGTGATTCCTTTGAACATTTGTCGCCATCTGTCTATTCTTCAAAGTGAGCCCACAGATCGGATGACTCAAAATCGGATGATGTATACCCCAAACTAGTCTATGAAAGAACCAAGAATGCTAGAGGGTATCTTGTCAGAGAGAGGATCGAAACAGCAAGTTGGCGACATTCATCTGATGTGATTCCTTATTCCAATTACTACAATTTACATGAACTGTTTCCTACAACCTTCTATGAAACAGTACGTCAACGCTTCAAAGACATGAGATCTTTGTGGGGAAACGAAGAATTTCGCACACGCGGTTTCTTATCCTCGTGCAATTACTATACCGACTGGGTTAAAGCAATTCTCAACAATCACTCTACTGTACTGACAGAAGTTGGCCTCTATGGTGCTATCGAAGCTACTTTTGAATATTTCTACAAGGACCTTATGATCTACAAGGGGTTCCTTAGCTATTGGTGTCCCACCACCAATTCTTTCCACCTACTTCTAGGTGAAGTCAGTATTACTCTCTGGGACTTACCCAAGATGGCGGGGCTTCCCATAACAAGTCGTTTCTACGACGAATACATCCCCACAAATGAAGATTTTTAGCATTTTTCACCTTATAACAGACAAGCATTGGTGTCTGATGTTTTGTCGAATTGTTCAGAGAAATGTCCAAATTCCCTGACATCAAGAAAATTCCCCAATTTCTTTAGCTGGCTCACTTTTCTCAAGAGCCACGATATAGTTTTCGACTTATATCATGAATTCATGTATTTCACCATCATTCTCCTTATTTACCTTCTTCTCTCTCTTGTTTTTTTATTTTCTCTTGTAGTTTCAAAAATAGTCATTAAGATGATTTGGAGAATGCTCGCCGTAGAATAAAGAACCCTCCAGAGTATACTTCTAAGGGTGAACTGGTAGCCTTTCTTGCATACTGGCTCAGCATAGTCGTGCTCCCAAGTTCCAAATGGGAGCACGACTATGCTGAGCCAGTATGCAAGAAAGGCTACTGTAGGGACCGACCGGGTGACCTCCAACTCGGGAGCACCCGGTCGGTTTTCGTTTTCTCTCTGTAATGTTTTCTCTCACAGTATTATGATCTTGTGATGTTTTTGCCCTAATCATGGCTCGGATCTTGGGATGTTTTTGCCCAAATTAGGCTTTTTAGGGTTTTCAAGCTTTGGTTTCTCTTTTCCCAATCTAAGAAGAAAAGTGGAAAGATAGCGTCAAAAGCATTTAATCTTATTATCAGGTACTTTTTAATGTGATTTTTCTTCTATTCGATCCATTTTTCTAGGTTTTAATTGGCACTTCTGCTAGTTATTTTGGTGAAATGAAGTAGATCTGGCTCAATTCTCGTGTTTTTCTTCTTTCGTAGCTCTGATCTGGTAAAAACGTTAGAGTTTTCATTGCTGATAGTAGATCTAGTTGTGTTTGCTATTTTTTGTTGTAATTTTGTGAAAGCATATTCGAGTTCGTGTTTTAATGGCTGTTGTAACGACAACATCTTGATAATAAAATCACCACTAAAGATGTCATTTTCGCCCTTTACTATGGTTGTATTTGGTTCTATCCACTTTATCAACCTTCTTCCAAATTTAGTGAGAATGGTTTTTTTTTTTTTGAATAGATCTTTGATGCTTTAAGGACAATTATGTTAATGTTTCTCCTGGGCATGAGGTGTATTCATAGGCATTTCCTTGCCAGCACTTGATGACTGGACAGTACACCAAAATTGTAAATTTGGAACTTGGGCAAATTAAGAATGAGGTGTATTCATAAGCATCTCCTGGGCATGAGGTGTATACATAGGCATCTCCTGGGTTAGTTCTTCACAAACCTGTGTAACTTGACTGTTTTCAATATTTATTTTTTACTTCACAAAAATCTCTACTCTTGAAGCCCTCCCAAGAGGTTGTCACTATCACTCCCCTGCTCTGATGGGTCGTGTCTCTTTTGTTCGGTTTAATAAAAAGTATTTGTTTCTATTTTTTAAAAAAATCCTGCTATAAATTTATACAAGTCTGTCCTTTTTCATAACTCTCAAGCTCCTTAAACTTTCGAAGAAGTGACTCAGAAATCCCATTAATAAGAATGGAACATGGGATTGTCACAACACACTCTTTATTCTGCTTCCTCCATAAAGTCCCAAACCCATCTTTTGAAAGCATGTATTAAGAATCTAATCCACACAATCACATACCTTCTTCATATAAACCTTACATTAAATCCCTGCTATACCATGCTTAAGTCAAGGTAGTCATTAGCTAGCACAATCCCATCTGTGATTTGCCTTCCTTATGCGAAAGCACATTGGAAAGGGGAGATAATGACATCCATCATTACCATTAGCCCATCGTAAACAATACTTTTATGATTATCTTAGATCGACTAACAACCAAAGTTACTGGTCTAGAATTCTCCAACTCCACCCTCCTCTATCATAAAACTCATGGACCCCTCTAATCACAAGTGTTACAAGGGAGTAGATGACATAGAAATCTCAGTTGCAGTAATTTATCGGCTTGTAAATTTTGAATCTGGAGGTTTTCTTGGGATATCATTGGGAAAACTGTTTGCAGTGAATGGGTGTTTGCAAAAGTTAGCTACTCTTTCATGTGCCTTATGGAATAATGCTAAAACCAATTTTTTATTATTATTATTTTAATCCAAATTATCTTGTACAAGGTAACATCTACTTTTTTAGATATCATTTGTTTTTATTGGAATAAGCTGACCCCATTTAGTTGGGTTAAGGCTTATATGATGATGATTTGTATTTATTGGAATTGGTGTCAATGGTTGTTGACAAGTGATGGATATGTTGTCATGCCCCAAACACGGAAATCGGATTCACAGGAATCCTGATCGCTGAATTCGGTACCGACAGCCTCCGTAGTACCCCATTCTCGGCCCCTAGCATCCATACACTAGATTCTGATCCTGGGATCCTATAAGGAGAATTTTTTTAAATTCCATATCAGACTTGGACCGCGCGTCGAAAGTCCAATGACCGCGAAGCTATACGGTTATGACCGCCTTACTGGGCTTGACAATCATCTCAGAAATCAAATCCAGATAGTATCCAGAAATGCACAACTTGGGCCTGGAGCGAAGTGTGTGAGAAACGCGAATACCTTTAGAAATTGAACTCAGATTTAAGTAAACTGAATTGTTCGCTTGTGGGCCAATTTTAAGGTTCCAGACCATCAGAATCTGACCCAAATGTACCCTCGGATCAAGAAAAATTTCATACAATTTACTTGTGGCCCTGATCGAGTGGCGGTGACCGTTGAACTGAAACTGGTCCGCCACAGTCGATCCACATGAAAGAGTAGCTAAACCTTAACTAAACCTTAACTAAACCTAGATCCAATGTTAGGGAGCTTAATTCCAACTGCACGCAGAAAAGGGACCACCAGAAGTACTCCATTGGACCGAAACTGTCGCCCTTTGGCTATAACCTAAGTTTACCTTGGCCCTGGGGCCATTCCCATAAGTTCTGGGCTTATATAAGGGTCTTAAACTCTCTCTCTCTCTCTCTCCCTTCACATACGATTTTGCAACCCTAGGAGAGAGAAGAGAGCAAAGAGAGAAGGAAAGAGAGAGAGTGTGAGAGGAAGTGAGAGATTGTTCCTGGGATCTTTCCCTGTCACTCCACGTGCTTTACCATGCATCTCGTTTGTATCGTTATTCCGGCGATTCCGACTCCGTTAGTAGGTAAGAAATCCTAATCTTAATCTATTTTAGGGATACAAGTAGAGTAAATGCTGATGTAGCTAACCTATTTCATGCTATAAGTTGTCGTTGTGCCGTGGACGAGGACTTAGTGTTTAAACTGAGTTCGTTACAAGTTTACCGGTGAAAGGTGCGGACTATAAAAGTATAGGTTATGGTTTTCAAGGCTTTCAATGTCGGCTAATGATTTATAACTGATTTGGGTGACATTTCACATGCTAAATGCGAACATTCCTTCGCTTTACAGATATATATGAACTATGTTGAGTATAGTGCACTCCATGTGTTAGTTGAAATGATTGAATGCGTATAGAATTTGGATTTGTGTTTGACATGATTATCCATCGTGGATATAAGGTTGTTGTATGTGCGACAACCCCTTGGCGAAAGGGTTTGCCCTAATACATGTTATGGCCAACATACGTCATGTATGTTATAGTGTGTAGTCTAAGTGTTTGTTGAAATGACTGAATGAATATGGGATTATGATTTGTACCTTCCGTGTCTATGGAATGTAAATACATGATTGTTGTGTATGTGACAACTCCTTGTTGGAAGGATCTGTCTAAGTATATGTTATAATCAACATATGTTATGTATGTTGATATGTGTAGTCTAAGTGTTTGATAAAATGCCTGAGTGAGAAACTACTTAATATAATGTGCTTAATGAGGGTATTGAGATAGGATTCTCAATCCCCTCCTCTAGGGTTACAGTTTCCTTCAAGTAATCTATTTTACTACTACATGATTTGTGGATTAAATACTCATGTATGTTAACATGTATTCTATGTGTTCGTTGAAATGCTGACATGGGATCTCTATTTATTTGTATTGTTACATGCTGTCTTGGCTATTACATTTGAATGCTATTGATCTGGAGTATGTTTATGACTATGGTATAGTCCAGGCAATCGTTAACAGATCCTAGTTTGGTGGTTGAGGTTGTTTCGCCACACAGGACGTGTTCGATGAATCCAAGCTGTACTTTGGTTGTCGACAGTGGTTAGGCCACGCGGAGTGCTTACGCACTTCATGTCGATCAATTCGATGTGCGTTCGTACCAGTCGAGCTCGTCAAGTAACCCAATTGACCTGATATATGTTCACCATATATGGACGCTACTGCTTGAACCTAAAGTACCAAACTCACTAGTGGATATCCCGTTTAACCTTGGTACCTCGATCCGCTAAGACTCATGAGCCGGATATGGTGGTATGGGACACTGTGGTCGAGCTGTCGGCCTACGCTGGGGCAACGAGCCTCCCCGTAGTGACTAGTGAGCAACACCGCCTTGTGAGCCGAATATGGTAGCATAGAACACTTTATTCGAGCTATCGGCCTATACTAATAAGGTGACGAGCCCTTTGTAGTGACCTCAAGCATACTCTGAGATTGCATTGAGGCGATGAGCCTTTCCGTAGTAACTAGAGTATGAAATAGGCCTACCCCGGCACAGCCTGACTGTGGTCCCCAGTTGGGTCGGTGACGGGCCTTCGAAAATAGACTGTCAGTTGGTAGGGCGTTGGTGGTAGTGACCTAAACTTGCCTATTGTATGAGATTTACTAGGACTGACGACCCTAGAATGGATCATTGTTTGGGAATTGATATAATGGAGGTACCTTAGCTTCCCAATCCTACTGTATGAAAAAGTCTAATAAGAACTCGATAATCACGTTCATGCACCGCATTGCTTGTGCCTTTGGCGTTGGAGTTGAGCACTGTGGAAGGGGTGCATGTCGCGACCGTGAGATGATGTTCGCAGAGGGAGTGCAGGCGAGGGCATACATCATTAATACATATCATCTTTGCATTAGCCAGAGTACTTAGGAATGCTTGATTATATTGCTTTATCATTACTGCGTGACTAAATTGATAACATGTTAACCTTTACTTTATAGCTCCACTGAGTTAATCACTCACTCTCACGTTCTGGGACGGTACTTTAAACACCAACCAGACCCTGTCTTAGCTGCAGGTGATGGCGATGCCTACAAGGCGGAGCTAGACTTCTACGACGATGAGGAGGAGTTCTCATACATGCAGTTATCAGGCGGGTTTATGTAGACCTTATTCTGATTCAACGGGATTACATGGATATATGATTTAGTTGAACACTTTACATTTTGGTATTTTATATAATTTGACACAAAGCATGTATATATTCAGCCCTGTTACATATTCATACTTTGGGGATTTAAAATCATTTATATACTATATATATCTATCACAGTCTTCCGCTTACTTAATTTAGTCATCCCTGGAGTATAATATGCTGTTTTAGTATAATCTCACTCATGTTCGAATGCGCTCATAATAATCATCATAATCTATGTTGCATAAGTGATGCGTTGGAACTCGGGAGTTGGGCTTTGCTCAACCCCCGATTTTTAGGGCGTTACATTGAGATATGTGTATTTTGCGAGCTTGTATTTAGAATGCACTAAAATTCTTTAGGGTATTTATAAGTCATGAATTTTATTAACTAAATCAACTTTAATATCCTGAATTAGGCTATATATGTTATATTTGACAGAATGATTTTAATAATCCCATTAAAATATATAATTTGGCTAAAATGGAGAAATTTCAAGCCTTAGGTGGGCCATAAAAGTAAGGAACACATACGAGTAACTTCCCAACAATTTTTAATCGTCTGTTTGTATGGCCAACATTTAGACGATTCAAATCATTCTATTAATATGATTTTAGTATTGCAACCTATAAGTGAATCGTTTTGGAATATCATCAACATGCAACGTATTTTAGTATTGCAACCTATAAGTGAATCGTTTTGGAATATCATCAACATGCAACGTGTATAGCGAATTAGTATCCTAGCGACACATTTGTTAGACATGTGACTCTAGTGCCTTTAAAAAGAAAGCCAAAGATGCATTCAATCCAAATACATCCAAATCTAGTTTAAAAAAAAAAACTCAAATTTTCAAAACACACAAAAGTGAGTATTCCAAATGCCACTTATTCCATTTGTATCCAAATACACCTTGTGTAACAAGTGATTTAATTATGTTTACACTCAAATCCTCTCAAATGCATTCAAATGATTCCTAACTTAGGGTCTTAAAACTGATTTATTTAATTAAATTCAGATTCATATTAATATAATACAAAATTCTAATGCATTCTAATTAGTGATTGTTAAACACGATTGAAGAGTCCAACTCATATTAATTCGATTGGGATTCTAATTCATATCAATACCATGGCAACTATGATTTGGATTCTAATTCATATCAAATATAAGCTACCAAACGAGCCCTAATACTACTTTTTAAGCCTTGAAATATTAAATATTACGGGCTCCTAGAGGTTATTCTTAAGGGTGGCAATGCGTTGGGTTGCCCACCCAACCCAACTTTGGGCCGGGATTAGACCTACTTGCTTGGCCCAAGGCCAGGCTTGGGTCTAGCATGCATAGCCTGGTTAATGTTTTAGTTAGGCTTGTGCTCTAGTCAAAGGAGCCTGGATGAACACCTGGATGAACAAAGTTTATACATACATGTATTATATTGCACAAATATGCCATTTTAATCCCCACCATTGGTTTTGTTCCTCTAAATTATCTATTACTTGTGCAAGCATGCCTGACTTGATCAATGGATATATTAGGTTGGGCATGGGCCTAATCAATTTTTTTTCAAGCTTGGGGTTGGATGGCAACCGGGCTTGGTTCAGGGTTGATGTAGAGCGGATCGCGAACAATTTCATGGCCAAGATGGATCAGAAAAGGCCCGGTTGGCAACAGAAGTGATCCAGACCGTCAGAAGTTCAAAACAGGCGCATCTCATGGATTCCAGGTATCTCTGTGAAGAGTCCTAAGAAGTTCTGTGGATTCGGAATTGTTATCCCCTGGGGGAAGATGGTGCTCGACCTCAACACATATTTCCCTGCATCATCAAGGGTTAGGCCTCAGGTCTTAAGTTTTGGTCTGGGCTGGGCTAATTTCCACTCTGGGCACCCTACACAATGCAACTGAATTACTGGCTTTCAACTTCCCAACATATATTTTGACTTTTTAGACCTTGCTATGTATTTATTAGATGGGAAATCTTTGGATCCCACCATGGATCGAACTTGGTGGAACGTACTATAGATAGGGATTGGTGTACCATGGGTTGAACTACATCCATCTAGGACCAATAATTAATGGTGGGGCTCAAAATATCAATGGTTAAGGTCACCGAACCATGTGCTCCACTTGCCACTGTATAAACTTCTGGACCAATAGAACTTGAGAACATAAATCCAAACCCATCTTACGGCTACCTTTAAATGTCCACACTCATAAATGATTTTTCCATCAGATCAGTGCCGTACAAATTGGACAGTTTGAATCCAGTGACATATTGTTAACAAGTCTCCAAGGATACATTGTGATCAAATGACTAAAACGATCCCATCAATGTCATGACAAATAAAAGGAAGATGCCAATTTTTGGAAGACACTATATATTGTGCTAGCTCAGCCATGGTATATATATATATTTTTTCTTATGGATGAATGATGGCCTTCAAATCATCTAACACAGATAGTCTTAACCACGTCATTTTGCTCCTCCATCATTTTCTCCATAGTAACTGTCCGTTTCTGATGAACTTCAATTGGATGGTTATCAATATAAAATTTCTCCATTTGCTAAAAGGCCTAAGATTTTGATGGTCGAAATTTTATGTGCATGGCATACATGTTTGTGAGTCACTACAAGAAAGTAGGCCTTTAGCCTCAATTTTTAAGCCTCGGTTCAAAAAAAGGAGGCTAAATATGGTTTTTAGCCTCGGTTGTAAAGGAACTAAGGTTAAAAATTCACCTTTTGCCTCGGTTGATGAAAAACTGAGGCCAAAACTCTGCCCTATTACCTCGGTTGGTGAGAAACTGAGGCCAAAAGTCTGCCATTTTGCCTCGGTTGGTGAGCAACTGAGGCCAAAAGTTTGCCCTTTTGTCTCGGTTGGTGAGCAACTGAGGCTAAAAGTCTGCCCTTTTGCCTGGGTTGTTGAGAATTGAGGCCAAAAGTCTGCCCTTTTGTCTCGGTTGGTGAGCAACTGAGGTCAAAAGTCTGCTTTTTTGCCTCGGTTGGTGAGTAACTAAGGTTAAAAGTCTACCATTTTGCCTCGGTTGTTGAGAACTGAGGCCAAAAGTCTGCCCTTTTGCCTCGGTTGCTGAGAAATTGAGACTAAAAGTCTGCCCTTTTGCCTCGGTTGGTGAGAAACTGAGGCTAAAAGTCTACCCTTTTGCCTCGGTTGTTGAGAACTGAGGCCAAAAGTCTGCCCTTTTGCCTCGGTTGATGAGCAACTGAGGTTAAAAGTTTGTCATTTTGCCTCGGTTGGTGAGAAACTAAGGCTAAAAGTCTACCCTTTTGCCTCGGTTGGTGAGCAACTGAAGCTAAAAGTCTGTCATTTTGCCTCAGTTATTGAAAACTGAGGTAAAAAGCCTGCCTTTTTGCCTCGGTTATTGAAAACTGAGGCCAAAAGTCTACCCTTTTGTCTCGGTTGGTGAGCAACTGAGGCCTAAAGTCTATCCTTTTGCCTTGGTTATTGAAAACTGAGGCCAAAAGTCTGCATTTTGCCTCAGTTGGTGAGAAACTGAGGCTAAAAGTTTGCCCTTTTGCCTCAATTTGTGAGCAACCGAGGCTAAAAGTCCGCCCTTTTGCCTCGGTTGGTGAACAACTAAGGCCAAATGTCTACCCTTTTGCCTCAGTTGGTGAGTAACTGAGGCCAAAAGTCTATCATTTTGCCTCAGTTAGTTAGTAACCGAGGTTAAAAGTCTGCCCATCATTTTTGGAAACTCATTTATGGAAGTGGGCCGAAAAATTATTTCTTGAAGACGTCTATCATTGAAGCCTTCTTGAGGCTACCGAACTCATTACGGTGGGCCACGGTAAGATTTCAAAGGTAAATGGCCCCATTATCACTGATCCATGCATTATGTCCCATTAGAGTGTTGAATTAGCCTACTATTTTGGGTCCCGTTCTAAAATAATATGTCATAAGAGATGGATGGAGCAGATGCTATGTCATGGTGGGCCCTACAGAGCTCATTGCTTCACTGGCTATTACTACAAGGGATGATGTACCCGGCCAGTCCTTTTTGGGACACGGATTTCCTGCGAAAGCCTTTCGCATGAAGTTCCTGCGCTGGGAACCCGAGTGGGGTCCACTCTGATGATTTTAAGAAATCCTCTTCGTCCATCCATTTTTTGAATTCATTTTAGAACATGAGAACAAAAATGAACCCTACCTATTTCTCAAGTGGGCCGAAAATGCAAGAATTGAATTTCGACAGTTGAAATATTCATGGGCCACAGTAGTTTTGAATCATTCTAATATTTGTTTTTTCAGTTCATCCCAGTATGAATGACGTTATTAACTGTATGGATGGCTTGTAAACATCAGTGTAGAACCCAGGGAGGTTTGACGGTATGAATTTCCCTAACTACCTTTTCCTTTAGTATGGCCACTTGAGTCGTGGATCCTGGTGGGCCCACCTGGGTTCACAGCGCAGGAACTTCCTTGGCGTGAAAACCGCAGTTCTTTGACGGTGAATATGGCAGCCACCGTGCTGCTGGTTGAACGCTAGCATGGGTTGAAAAACAACGGCCTAGGAAGGGCCATGGTTGAGCCAAAAAATAAGGACCGAAAGTGGCCTTTAATGGCATGGCAAGGAGGCTATTTTTTTTTTTTTTTACATTTGCAGTTGATGGACTGCGCCGAATGTGGGCCTCACCAAATGCAGGTGGACTGCACTGGCGATGGGCCTCACCAAGACACCGGTGGGCTGGTCATGGGCCCTGCACGAATGTAGGTGGGCCACACCTGAGATTCCAATCTTAGTAGGCCACACCATCAAAACAATGGGCCACACCTGAGATTCCAATCTCAGTGGGCCACACCATCAAAACAGTGGGCCACACCTAGCATGGTATTCTCTCCTATCCACGTCCGTTCCTAGCATTAGCTCCTGTAGCCTATGTTGGGACGTGACTGTCTAAAATCAGCCTCCTCTAAAAACCAAGTGGGCCACAACACAATAACAGCAGGCATGGACCCCACCATCCCCGCCATTGAAACCAACCACCAAAAATAATTCAAAACTTCATAGCCCCACAAACATGGGATACATACAATCCAACGGTCCAAATCATGGGCCCACTACGGATGGCGACTGTAATCTAAAAAGGAAAACCATCTTGGTTCGACATTCCTAACCGTTGGATGTTCCGCTTGCTCCATCTGAACCGCTGATCGTTCTTCATTCTAACGGTCCACTTGATAGTTAGAAAGCAAACGAAACATCCAATCCATCTCTTCAGATGTAAGACTTTGGTTGCATCCCATCCACAATCGGGCCCACAATGTAGACCATTTTCACTGACACAAATGTAGTACGTGCCCACCTAAGATTCCAATCTTAGTGGGCCACGTTAGACGATGAAATCATATTCAGACCGTCCATTAAGGGACAATGTGTTCAGACCATCCATCAGTGGACGTCCAGTGCTGGACAACGTTTGGATAGTGCTGGTTTATGTGGACCATGTTTGGATGGTGCTAATATGCTGGAAAAGGTTTGGGACAGTGCTGAACCATATTTAAAAGACATTGAATTACCTGAACTACATTGGAACTGTGCCATGTAAGGCCCACCTAGTGAATCTAAGGTCCACATGTAGGGCCGGTACAGCCCAAACAATCTTAGTTAGGGCCTTCCAACCCTCCACCTATCCTCATATATTAAACTTTGGGACTCATTGTCTAATATAAATGAATTTGTACAAGGAGTTGGGTGAGTGGTGAAAATTCACTATCTTCTCAAGAAAACTTACATCTAGAAGCACTTTACGGTTTGTCTGGTGATGATTTCCTCCCCTTAAGCTTTCCATCCCTAACTAAACCAGAAATAGTAGTTTTGTGAAGTTTAATGGGTAGTTGGACTAAGGATATATTGTGTGTAGGAATGGACTGCTTTCACTTGACATATCTATTTAATAAATTGTTTCTCATGTTTACTATTATTTAGGCTCTTGATTATATACTCTGAACTATCTAGGTAAACAACACAACCACTCATGTCATGTATCTTATATAAATTTAGTTAATGTGTTCTGATGGAAATACATGTATTGTTTCTTATTTCCCCATTTATGATAAGATCTATGTTACTGATATGATGGTGTGACACGCATATTGCTAAAATCTCTCCACGGGAAGTCCAGTAGAAGGAGAGTCCGTGCTTGGGGTGTAACTAGCCTAGTTGTGACATAAGTAGGCTCCTGACATGGATGTTTTGTTGATTGACCACATGTTATTGGATACTACACACACCCTAAGACGGTAGCCTCATGGGCCGGGGATGGTAGTCATGAGATACTATGCCTGATCCATCGGTCTACGCTGAGCCATGTGCTCCTCGTAGTGACTGTGAGCTCACTTAAATTGGTTGGTTGCAATTGGACTAATAATGACTTGACTAATTATGCATACATGGCATATACGATGACCTGGTTCATTATGCCCATGCGATTACGCTGAGTGTTGCGCTAATGACCAATCATTCGACTTATGATGATGACTTGGATCATCATGCCCATACGATTATGCTGAGGGTTGCGCTGATGACCAGTCATATTCATGGGTGACGAGCCCAATGTCTGTCCGGATGTCTTACCCGGGGCACACCATCGTACGCAATTGCCCGTCCGGATGTCTTACCCGGGGCATAGGCCGTCTGGATGTCTTACCCGGGCCGATGACTGCATTCATGCATTTAACAAGAATGCATATACTGTGTTTTGGATTACCTGTGTGCTTTTATGTTATTCTTTGTTTAGGGTGGCGGTGTGTAATCTTGAGGGGAGATCACATTGAGCTGGCCACTTATTCATCAATGTTTAACCGTAAAGATGACGTAGGTATAGGGGCTAATGAGTATGCAACAGACTTGGAGGATGTGGCGGTCGAGGAGGAACTTTATGACGAGGAGCCGCGGCAGGAGGCGGCCGCCTATTTTGGGCTAAATCAGTAAATTAGCCCTTTATCTTTATTTCAGTACATTTAGAATTTGAGAAACTTGAGGTTATGTAATTGGCCCCCAGCTGAGTGGGCCAGAATATTGTTCCCACTTCGGATCACATCTATGCTACGTTTTATTCCCGCGATGCACTTTGATTTATTTGTTACCACAATTAGTAGTTAACTCCTGGGTTTTCAGAATGCGAGTCATGTATTCGGGTTCAAAAAATCTGGGCATTACAGAAGACGCCCAGAGCTCTCCACTTTTCTCATTTCTCTTTGCAATCTCCCGGAGCAGGCGATTTCCGGTAAGTCAGAAATCCCTCCTTTTCTCTTCTTTCCGGTGGTTTTTCCTTTTCCCGACCAGGTTTTTCCTTTTCCGATTTGTATTTTCCCTTTCCGACATAGTCCTTATTTTTTCATTTCCAGTTGGGTCGAGATGTCGGACTAGGCTTTGATTAGGTCGGTTTCATGGACTTTTCATAATTGTTCGTATTATTCCCCTAAGGACACTCGTCCGAACAGGGTCATCCTATCCTCTTCAGACATGGGGGACGACGAAGTTGAGTTCCATGGGCTGAGTGACGATGGAACTCGGCCGGGGTCGGGTGTTCCAACGGTTGTGACTAAGGAGATCGACACCTTTGACTCTGTTATGTCTGAGGCTGATCTTCTCAGGATTAGGGCAGATTACCAAACTCCCGAGTCTATGAGTCTTTGGGCCCTAGAGTTGGGGGAAGTTCCCGGTCAGCCTCGCGCGGGCGAGCTGGCCATTTATGTCGTGGCTCTTCAGTGCGGTCTCCCCCTGCCTTTGTATCCAATGATACAAAGATTTCTTGCAGCGGTTAAGTTGGCCCCAGGCCAATTGATCCCGAACGCCTGGAGGGCCTTGGTCGAGACATGTGTTATCTGGCAGCAGCTGGGCTTCCCCAAGCTGTCTGTAGAGGAGTTCCCGTATTTGTACAAGGTTAAGTCCAACCACACCTATCTGGTATGTTATTATGATGTATGTAAAGTCCTAACCTGATATACTTATCAATGGTTTTTTATATTTGGGAAGTTTTTATTGATACTTGTGCTATTTTTGAAAAGTTTTCTTTACTTGAGAAATGATGCCCATTTGGAAAGTCTTGTGATATATCCTATATTTGAAATGTAGTTTCGAAATTATTATGGAATGTGCTATTCTTTAAAAATTGTCATGCTCTAATTGATTTTGGGAAATTTTATAAAAATGAGATATATTTGAGAAATTGATTTGATACTCAAAATTTATGAAGGTGATGATTGATTTTAATAGAGTGAGTGGTAATGAATGGTTTCAATAGTGGATGGTGGGGATTGATAGAGTGAATGGTGAGGATTGATTTAATAGAGTGATGGTGAGATATGAATACTAATGGGTGTTGGTGAGGATCATATGCTGAGTGAATTATATGCCCGACTCAACAATGCTGAGTGAATTATATGCCTGAGTTGGCAATGCTGATCATATGCTGAGTGAATTATAAGCCTTGTGTTATATATGCTAAGTAATTTATGAGCCTCGTATTGGCCATGCAGAGTGATTTATAAGCTAGGTATTGGCCATGCTGAGTGATTTATAAGCCTTGTGTTGGCTATGCTAAGTGATAATTTTGCCAAGTAATGGATTTGCTGAGTGATGAGTAATATTGAGTGAAGAATGAAGTTGAGTGAACTGAGTGTTTTTAATGACTTTTTTTCGACATTATTTGGTAAATCAGACTTGCGAACTATAAATAATTTTCATTATTTGCCAAATGTTTCGAACAAGAAACAAATGCATTCGATTTAAGAGATTATCTTATTCAAATGTAATAGAGAAAGAGTTCATCAAGAACAATCATTATATTATTAATACTGAGTTCATTTACATCCTCGGGTATCTTGATTCTAAGATAGATTATTTAGAATACAGAAATTGATAAAGTTCAAATGCCCAAGCCGGATGTCAAATTTGACAGCATTTCGACTCGTAATTTGATCATCTCTTTGAGAGGAACATTGTGCGGATCCGATCAGCTGATTTCTCTCCTTGAAGCTTGGACATAAGAGGATTTGGAGCCTGATCATTTCGGCAACGTTTCGGCTTGATCACCATTGTAGACTGCATGGCAGTCTGGTTGTGCGGATTCGCACAACCAACATGGTTTGCGCGGGTCCGTGCAAACCACGGGCTTCTCTTCAGTCCTACCTTTAGTCTTTTCTGTTGCTCTGCACTTCTTCCAAAATCTTCGATCCTCCAAATGAGGGGCGGAGGGGGGGGGGTATTTATAGGCCTTCATACGTGCGAAACTTCGATCTTAGTGCCGTGGGACCCACCCTTCATCAATCTTGATCATTCACGGAGAACAAGTCCTAAAGTCAGTTGTGCGAACCCACGCAACTGGTATTTGGGTTGCGTGAACCTGCGCAATCAATATCGTTTCCGCGAACCCGCGCAAACCCCTTCTAAAAATACTTGTTCTTCTTCATTCTCTATTTCCTTCCTTTAAAATTTTTTTTTTTTTTTACTTTTAATATTCTTTTTCTTCAATTCCTTCTTCTCATTTTTATGCCTCAACAACAAAAATGTTTTATCATGATTTTTCTTCAATTGTTAAAAAGATTTATATTGCCTTATATATAGAATCATTTATAGGAGCTTTGTACTTATGGACTTTATCGATGGAAAATTGAATACTAAAGATAAGGTGAAGATACTCAGAAGTTAGCCGATGAAGTTGATAGCATAGATCATTTACTTTTCTTATATTCTAAAATTTGATTTGAAAATGTTTGACATTTATAAATTATTTTATGGTTTAGTGGTGGTGATTGATGACAATTTAATAATGGGTTGATGATTTGAACGATGATATTTAAATAAATTAGTTATTTCAGTATGTGGCTGAATGTGAATATGGGTATGAATGTTAGAAATTTCCTTAACCTAGCCATGTCTTTGAACTTGATGTTAGGGTTAGAGTTAACCATGGTTCTCACATTTGGGGGCATGACATAAAATAGCTTAATTAAGTATGTTTTCAATGTGCAAAGGAAATTCGAAGTTCAAGACGAATTCGAACTAAAAGAGAAGAGTTAAAGTCCAAGAGAAATCAAGTAATGAAGAACTGAGGAATTCCAACTTGGAAGATTATGAAGAAGCAAGAAATTTAAGGAGAAAAAAGATTGATGATTAAAAGCATGCCAATTTAAAGAATCAACAATTTTTGATGCATCGACTAGAGCTTCGATTCGATCGATAGGTCATCGATCGGGAGAAGAATCAAGAAAATATGAATTTATGGCTAAAATCTCTGGTAATATTTTCACACTTTTGATCTATCGAAAATGTGTGTTCAATCGATCGAGAATTGTAGATTTTTTAATAATGTTTGCTAGCCAGTTTTGGATGATTTTGATTTGATTGAGTATTGGACTTTAATTAATTGATATTACTTCGATGGGTTTCAATCAATCAAAGTTATAGATCGAGTGTGCGCGTAAGTGCAAAAGTTTGAGAATTTCTTAAGTCAATGTGATTTTCCTATTTAAGGAGGCATTTAGGATGTGTTTAAAACACGAATTAGGGTTTGTGAGAGAGAGAGAGAGAGAGAGAGAGAGAGAGAGAGAGAGAGAGAGAAGGCGGAGCTTCTTCGACGTCGTTATTCTTCCTTAATCTTTCAGTTCTGGTTTGTTTTTTGTTTTCCTTAAATGTTAGATATGTTAGGCTAATATCTTGGGTAAGGTTAATGGATGAACCTTTTGATGAATTCTTATACTTAATTCATTTAACTTCATTTCTATTGGTTTTTTATGTTTAATTATGATTGATGTGATTGACACTTTTGATCGATCGAAGGTATGTGTTCGATCGGTCAAAAATTACCAGAATTTTTAATATTGCTCATTGGACAGTTTTGGACGATTTCGATTCGATTAAGTATTAGAGTTTGATCAATTGATGGGACTTCGATGGGTTTCGTTCGATCGAAGGTATTGATTGACAATGCGTGTAAGTGCGAAAGTTCGAGAATTTCTAAAGTTGGTGTGATTTTTTCTATTTATAGAGGCGTTTAGGACTTGTTTAAAAAACAAAATAGGGTTAGGGAGAGAGAGAGAGAGAGAAAGCGAAGCCGAAGATTCTTAGGCGTCATTCTTCTTCCTTAATCTTTTGGTTTTTTTTTTTTTTTTTTTTTTTTTTTTTTTTTAAATTTTTTTTAAGGTGCTAGCTATGTCGGGTTAATCTCTTAGCTCTTGCTGCCTCGGAAGTTCCTGTCAGCGTTTTGTCGAATCTTGAAAGAACTTTCTCTGACTTCTTCTAGGTTTGGGAAGGAGATAGAAAGAGGTGCCACTGGCTGAGCTAGAAAAAGATTGCTCTTCTGAAATCTGAAGGGGGCGTGGGGTTGAGGAGCCTCAAATCTATTATGTTAGCTTTCCGGATGAAGCTGGCTTGGATGGTCCATTTCAGGAGCAAGGGAAGCTGCTAGAGAAACTTCATCAGGGCAAAATACTCAAGCGACTTCCAATCAGTTGGTGATTCGTCTAGGGCAGCCTATGCCTCGCCGTTTTGGAAAAAAATCTGCAAGGTCAGCCCATTAGTTGCTGCCAGAACGCGTTGGTTAATCGGTAGAGGGGATGTGAACTTCTGGGACGATGTTTGGACACATCTCGGGTCTCTACAAGATTGGAAAATCCAGCCAGCTACAACGCTACCTCAATCTGTCAAGGTCTCTGACATGATAGGCCCCAACGGTTAGATCTCCCATTCCACAATTCAACAAGCTTTTCATCGGACAGCCATTGATCAGATTTCTTTTGAGGGAATCTGTCCCTCATCCTTAGAGGACAGGCGTATATGGATGAATTCGACTGATGGAGAACTAGCTGTGGGCCTAGCCTGGCAAAATTTGAGACCGAGGGCCACACACAAAGCTTGGGCTAGGTGGGTATGGCACATGAAAATTCCTCCAAAAATCTCTCTCCTAGCTTGGAGAATCATCAATAGAGCGGTTCCAGTCGATGATAGGCTCCAGAACAAAGGTATTGTTATTGCCTCCAAATGCATTTGTTGCCACCCCCCTCCAAGCCAAATATCGAATCTATTGACCACATTTTTGCCACAAGCGACACGGTGTCTCAAACCTGGAAATTCTACAGCCGCATATTCGGTGTTCGGGTGTCGCCTCTCTCTTCGGCTGTAGACCGCGCAATCCAATGGTGGACAACCTCTCCCTACTCAAACAACATACTCCTTCTCAAAGGTTTCATTCCTTCCTTCATTTTCTGGGAATTGTAGAAGGCTAGGAATATTGTCAGATTTGAAAACCGTCAAGAGTGAGCCTCTGTGGTAATAGCAGGTGTTCAATCCTGGATCAACCAAATCAGCCCGCTATTGCCCCACCTGAAATCCTTGAAAAGAAACTAGTTTCTCCCTCTTAACTTGGTGGGAATCAAAACGCAGCCTTCTAATTCTTCCAACATTATTGTTGTCATATGGTCTAGACCTCAGCAAGGATGTATTAAGCTTAACGTCGATGGCTTGGCAAGAGGCAACCCAAGCCTTTCAGGAGGGGATGGGATATAGGTAGAAACCACAAAGGGGAATTCCTATTTGCGTTCGCTAAAGCTTATGGATTCGGCACAAACTCAAGGCCTGAAATTAAGGCTATCCTGGATGGCCTAATCCAGTGTAAGACTTTGGGCTATGATAGAGTGGAAGTAGCAAGCGATTCTAGCTCTGTGGTGAAGCTCCTATCCAATATCAATACTCCCTCTTGGAACATGTGGTACTGGAAAGCGAGAATTGAATCCATCAAGAGTAACATAGAGATCCAGATCTCCCATACGCCCAGGGAGGCCAACTCAGTGGCGATGGCCTAGCACAGTTGGGGAATGAAGGCCAGATGGATCTCTATTATCACACTTCTAAAGACCTTCCTTCTCCTATGAGGGGCCTTCTATTTCTTAATGGAGTTGGCTTAGGCAACCTGCATGTGGTCTAGCCTTCTCTTGTTATTTTCTCTCCCTTTGTCTTTCCATATGATAGGGGGGCCCTATCTCTTTTTGTCGGTTAGCCCTTCTCGAAATGTATCTGGTTGTAAAGCCTTTGAGCTCCTATTTATAAAATAGCAAAGATTCTCTTTTAAAAAAAAATAAAGAAATCTCATAGCTAATGCTAAGGGATGAACCTCTTAATGAATTCTTATATTAAATTCGTTTTACTTCAATTTTATTAGTTTTTAATGTTGAATTGTTGAATTCATAGTTTGGCGAGTGAATTGATATGTAAAATCCCTTGATCTATTGTTAACTCTAGGACAATAGATGCTTTGGATTCCCTGCAATCAATTACCTATATCTTCATGAGAGATCAATCTATTTGGATTTATATATCTTAATTGGGAGTTATTTATTGATTTCACATAATTATCTTCCTATTAGAATGAATCACTATTCGATTCTAGTTGAGGTTATCGAGTTGAATTAGACAAATTCTGTTAAGAATTTGTTAATTGGGGATTTCTGGATCCTTAGTTGTTATTATTATTATTTTCACTATAATTACTTCACTAAATTCCTAATTCTTAAAAACCAGATTAGTTCCAGTTGTGTTCTTAACAAATATTTCCTTGTGGATTGACTCCGGATTCACCAAGTTTATACCATATCATAGCCTCGCACTTGGGGTTGAGAACATGCACACGCGACAACCAATGCACACATGGGTCCTATCTGATCGTCATGTTTAGGATGATCTGGGATCAGGGCATTCCATGGCTCACTTAGATTTCTCTAATGAGTGATCAACTAACCATTTATCCATAACTCTTTATCAAATGGTGATCATATTAAATTTTAATGGTCGATTTTGTAATCCAAGGTTGGATTACTTCATAATCACTTCTCTACGGATTAACCGGCTGAACGTTATGGACTCGATGGACGACAGATTGTGTCAGTTGGGTCCTGAAACTTTTATTGTATAGTTCAAATTGTACAACAAGGCATTGTCTGAAGTTTTGTCATGATTAGGTCCTTAAAAATTAGATTTTTAAGGTGCTTTTTGGTTATGAACCTCTATACCGTGGAAAGGCTAAGAATGATTAATAATATATTTCTAACCATTGGATTTAGATTTGAACAGTGTAAAACTCTTGTAAGTGTATCAGAATCAAGATGTAAAGCTCTAATTCATTAATGATTTGGTCTAAGGCAAGGTTGATTTCATGATAATGTAATGGTCCCTCTTAAGAATCAACGGCGGGATAACTTGATCTATAGATCATGAAGAGTACTCTCGAAGGTTATGCTTAGGTTAGAGTGTACATGAATAGTTAAAATAAGCTAGATAGACAACCTGTATATGTACATGACAAGTTAAATTTCATGATAACACCCGAGGACTTTCAATACTCAGGTATTGAAAAGTTTTGTGTGTTAAATAACTCTTGATTCTAAGGTAAAATATAAAATGAAGAAAATAATGATATATAATTTTCTGGTGACAAAATAATGATATTTAATCAGATACAAGAGATGCATGATATGTAAGAATGCATACACTTATGATTACTCTTTGATGGTCTTGGGATCGTCTGTGCGATACATGTTTCAGTAGGCTCTGTGGCCTCCTCACACAGTAACATATCAAGGTAAGGGCCCTCATTGTTAAGAGCCATGTGATAATATGAATTCAGTCATGTTTTTGACACCTGATATTGTAGCCATAATGGGAAGTTGCACAAGTGCACCTTGTTATTTACTCAGATGATAGTCTAGCTCTCATATATTCTCGAAAGACTTGTTGTTCGACATCTAGGGCATGTCCCGATTAGTGATATGGACATTATGAATATGAATGATCACCAGTCAAGGTACATGCATCGCATGCATTACTTTGGTTTCTTTTGTACTCGTAAAAACAATACTTGTTGTTGGGGACAAAATGTGCTAAGTTCAGAGACTCGGATTCTATTCCTCGGATTACCGAGGGATACATGGATCCGAGGGGAGATCATGACCGACGAAACCGAGGTAACGTTCGAGTCGGTTTGGAGGATAAAACTGAGTAAACGGTTAAGTCGGTTCGTATGGTTTATCAGTGGCTAAAATATACCTCGGCCGGTCCACTTTAGATTATCCGAAGGAAGAAAGGACGACGTAAAAACAGGCCGTCATCCCGAATATCTCGGGATAAGATCTTCTGTCACGGAGATCACGAGATCGCGTAAGCAGAACGAAATCCAATCTCCGTGATACTGGGAGAAGATCTCGTATTCGTCATCAAGAGGAAAATCTTCGTACGATAGAAGGTATTTTTCACATCTATAAATGGAGCGGTCCATTCACCTTGAGAGGTACGCAAAAAACTCTCTCCAGAACCCATCAATTCAATAAGACCCAGATTCCTAGCCTGACTTTGGCATCGGAGGGTCCCCTGCTCTAGCCAGGGTCTCCTTTGTCTTCTTCCTGTGCAGGTACTCGAAGGTCTAAAGAGGGTGGACCAGATTTTTGCATCAACAGTTTGGCGCCGTCTGTGGGAAGCGTACGAAAAGCCATCCCCCTACATTCCAATCATAATGGTGATGACGAGAAGAACAATTCAGGAAGATGAATTAAACGAGGTGGCCGTTACAGGGCCGGCGGCCCATCCGCCACCTCAGGCTGCTCAAAATCCGCCTAATAATCGCCACCGAGCTACGGCCGCAGCAAACAATCAGCGGGCTCGGAGCGATGGGCGATTAGACCAGGAAGTCCAGGAAATCCGGTCTGACATGAACGTGATGAAGCAAATGCTCGAGCGGCTATACCAGCAACAAGTGCAGCAGCCCTTCCAAGGGGAAACAGCACGTGCCCCAGCATCGGCAGATAATGCGGTTGATCCCCAACCCTCTGCACCGCGATCGCTCCATCAACCTAGCCAACCTCAACTGGTCTCCGAGCCCCATCCAGCTCAGTCGACCAATGCCGTTTTACCTCCCACAGATCTTCGCCATGAGATAGATCGAATGAGGCGTAGTCGGCCCCCACCCGAAGGAACGGCCGAAAGCGGTGAACCATGGAAGGCCGACATTCAAGACCTTAGAAGGGAGGTGCGAGAAGAAATGGCGAAAGAAATGGCAGATATGAGGCAAGGACGAAGCACATACCCGGCCAGGTCCGAGGCAAGAGCGTCCCCTTTCGTCGACGAGATTATGCAAGCTCGGCTGCCTGAAAGGTTTCGGTTACCTCAAATCACTCCTTTCGCAGGCAAAACTGACCCGACAGAGCATATCGAATGCTTCAAAACCTATATGGAGCTCCACGATGCCTCGGACGCGGTGATGTGTCGAGCCTTTTCCCTTACGCTGACCGACGTAGCCCGGCTGTGGTTTAAACAGCTGAAACAGAGGTCCATCAGCTCATTCGCCGAACTGAGTGATGCCTTTCTCACCAACTTCATCGGCGGAAAAAAGAAATTAAAACCCCCTGCTCATTTAAATAATATAGTCCAGAGGCAGGGAGAGTTATTGAAAGATTACATCAAACGTTTCAATTTCGAATCTCTTCAGGTTCGAAAACACTCGGAAGAAGTAGCGCTCAACGCTCTCATGCAAGGAGTTAGAGACAAGCCGTTTCTGGCGTCTCTAGACAAAAACCCGCCCGACACATTGGCAGAATTTATGACACGGTCAGATAAGTATGCAAACGCCGAGGAAACGCGGATCATGAGTGAAACCAAATCTTCGGTCAAAGAGCCGGCCAAAAAAGCCGACTCAACTGAAGGGAAGAAACGCAAAGATGACCAAGTGCGTGACGAGCGACGATTGAGCAAACGACCAGATCGAAGATTTTCCACATATACCCCCCTGAACAAAACTCAGGAGCAGGTGTTAATGGAAATCAAGAGAGAAGATTTCGTCAACTGGCCCAATAAGCTCAGAAGTAATCCTAATCGGCGGGACAAGAACAAATACTGCCATTATCATCGTGATCACGGGCATAACACTGGTGACTGCCGTCACTTAAAGGAAGAAATCGAGCGACTCATAAAAGAAGGCCGACTCAAAGAACATGTGGTCAACGCCGGGACAGCCGAGGGACGACAGATCGAAAGACAACCCATGGAAGAAATTCGGACGATTGTCGGCGGACCGCAAGGCGGCGGTGATTCAAACAACGCTCGGAGGAATCATGCGAGGAAGCTTAATCAGCCCGAGTCCGAGCTCTTGATCATAGACCGACCTGCGAAAGAAAAGAGAAGGGCAAAATATTGCGTTACATTCACAGAGGAAGATGCCCGAGGGATCCATCACCCTCACGACGACGCATTAATTGTCACCTTGACTATCGCCAACAGGAGAGTCTTCCGAATACTCGTTGATACGGGGTCATCTGCAGACGTGCTATTCACTCAGGCGTTCGATAAGATGGGAGTAGAACGATCCACGCTACGTCCTGTTCGGACCCCATTAATCGGTTTTTCCGGGGGACAAGTACTGCCCGAAGGGATTGTCTCGTTGCCACTCACCGCTGGCAGTGCCCCGTATCAGAGGACGATGATGATCGATTTTTTGGTCGTCGATCAGCCTTCGGTATACAACGCGATACTTGGCCGACCTTCTTTAAGTCTTCTGCAGGCCGTGATATCCACATACCATCTTTCACTAAAATTCCCGACTGACTTGGGAGTAGGAGTTGTGAAAGGGGACCAGCAAGATGCAAGGCGATGTTACATGGTAGCTGTAAAAGGGTCTGCCGACGGAAAGCCGGTCAACGTTTCAACGATTGAATCGCTAGACCCACGGGGTGAAGGACATGAACGAGGGCGGCCGATTGAAGATCTTATCTCAATTCCCTTGATTGAAACAGATGAATCCAAGACAGTGCAAATTGGCTCATCCTTACGATCCCCCTTGAAAGAAAAATTGATAGCCCTGCTGCGTAGGTATGCCGACGTATTTGCCTGGAGTCATGCGGATATGCCCGGAATTGATCCGTCTATAATCACTCACCGACTTAACGTCGATCCGACTTATCGACCGATCCGGCAGAAGCGACGACCGCTCGGACCCGAACGATATGCCATTATTGAAGAAGAAGTCAGCAAGCTCCTCCAGGCTAGCTTTGTCGAGGAGATACAATATCCGGAATGGGTCGCGAATGTCGTGCTCGTAAAGAAATCCAACGGGAAGTGGCGAGTCTGTATTGATTATACTGACGTAAATAAAGCCTGCCCGAAGGATAGCTTTCCGCTCCCAAGGATAGATCAGTTAGTAGATAGTACCGCTGGACATGAGCTTCTCAGTTTCATGGACGCGTACTCAGGGTATAATCAAATTGTAATGCATGAAACAGATAAATCAAAGACGACCTTTGTCACTGACAAAGGTCTTTATTGCTACCGAGTGATGCCGTTTGGTTTGAAGAATGCCGGCGCAACTTACCAAAGATTAGTTAACAAAATCTTTGCTCGGCTAATAGGTCGCACCATGGAAGTGTACATCGACGACATGCTCGTCAAAAGTGTACACGCGGAAGACCATGTAGACGATTTGGAGGAAATGTTTCTCATCTTACGGGAATTCCGGATGAAGTTAAATCCGAATAAATGTGCCTTTGGGGTGAGTTCTGGAAAGTTCCTCGGATTCTTGGTGAGTCAGCGAGGGATAGAGGCAAACCCAGAAAAAATAAAAGCTTTGCTCGATATGGAATCTCCTAAAACCATCAAAGATGTCCAAAGGTTAACCGGACGAGTTGCAGCACTAAATCGGTTCTTATCCAGAGCCACGGACAAATGCCTTCCCTTCTTCAAACAGTTGAAGGGTCGACAGACCATGGACTGGACACAAGAATGCGAAGCGGCGTTTCAGCAACTGAAATCATGCCTCGGATCCCCACCTCTCCTGTCAAAACCCGAACCAGGGGAGTCTCTGCTTCTCTACTTAGCGGTATCCGAGGCGGCAGTTAGTTCGGCCCTTCTTCGAGAATCCGAAGGAAAGCAACTGCCGGTTTATTATGTTAGCAAAGCGTTATTGCCTGCAGAAACAAGGTACCCACGTTTAGAAAAAGTAGCATTGGCTCTAATAACTTCTTCCCGCCGACTTCGACCGTATTTCCATGCCCACACCATCATCGTGATAACCGATCTTCCACTCCGCCATGTTCTGCAAAAACCAGAGGCATCAGGCCGACTCACGAAGTGGGCAATCGAGCTGAGTGAATTCGATATTCAATACAGACCGAAAGCGGCAGTCAAAGGACAAGCCGTAGCAGATTTCATTGCAGAAGTAACGCCGTCAAATGACCTCTCAGTCAACACTACGCCCGAGAATACTGCAGCCCCTATAGGCCCTGTTACTTGGAAATTGTTTGTCGATGGATCGTCCAACTCTAAGGCAAGTGGGGCTGGAATAGTACTGGAAACCCCCGATCATACATATATGCAGTATGCCTTACGACTGGGATTCCAGGCGACAAACAATACAGCGGAATATGAAGCATTATTGCTCGGCCTCCGACTCGCGGCTAGTATGGGAGTTACGCACCTAAGCGTGTTCAGTGATTCTCAGTTGGTCGTTAATCAAGTCACCGGTGTATATCAGACACAGAAAGATCAATTAAAGGCGTATATGGAAAAAGCGAAAGAAATGATCAGCGGGTTTCAGTTCTGCCTTGTTACTCGGATCCCTCGTACAGAAAACAGTAAAGCCGACCTATTAGCAAAGCTCGCCTCCGCCGATGAAGATGATATACCCCGGTCTGTTCCAATCGAATACGTCGCTAAACCGAGTATAAACGAACCATTTAGCTCGGTTGTCAACACAATCGATTCAGAGCCTTCCTGGGCCGATCCAATCATTCAATATCTCGATAAGGGTAAGCTGCCTGAAGATCGCACCGAGGCTCGACGAATTAAAATCCGAGCCTCCCGTTACACTATGCTTAACGGAATCCTGTACAAAAAAGGATTCTACGCCCCATTGTTACGATGTCTCAAACCCAGCGAAGCAAACTATGTGTTAGGCGAAATTCATGAAGGAATCTGCGGAAATCACTCTGGAGGGCGATCTCTCGCCCATAAGGTGTTACGACAGGGGTACTATTGGCCTACGATCCAACATGACGCTCGTAAGCTTGTCCAAAGATGCGACAAATGTCAGAGGTTCGCGGTTATTCCGAGGCAAGCTCCCGAGACACTAACGCCAATGACTGGACCTTGGCCCTTTGCACAGTGGGGGATTGACATTATAGGCCCACTACCAATGGGAAAAGGTCAGACCAAGTTTGCCGTGGTGGCAGTGGACTATTTTACAAAGTGGGCCGAGGCAGAGCCATTGGCAAAAATAACCGAACAGAAGATCATAGATTTTGTATGAAAGAATATAATCTGTCGGTTCGGAGTACCCCGCACCATCATTACCGATAATGGAAGGCAGTTTGATAACAGAAGTTTTCGTGAAATGTGCAATAACCTCGGAATCAGAAACATATATTCCTCCCCTCATCATCCTCAGACTAATGGGCAGGTTGAGGCAGTCAATAAAATCATCAAGCAACACCTCCGGACCAAGCTTAACCGAGCCAAAGGGAGGTGGGCCGAAGAACTCCCGAAAATTCTTTGGGCCTATCGGACTACGGCTCGAACCGCGACAGGAGAAACTTCTTTCTCACTCGCCTACGGCTCGGAAGCCGTCACGCCCGTTGAAATCGGACTACCATCGGCCCGAGTCATTTCGTTCAACGCGGAAGAAAATGAAGAACTGTTAGCACTCGGGCTCGACCTCCTGGACGAGCAAAGGGAAATGGCACGATTGCGTACAGAAGCTCGGCAACGGCAAGTGGCCCGATTTTTCAATGCCCGAGTCAAAATCAGGACGTTTCGAATGGGAGATATGGTTCTCCGAAAAGTGTTTGCCAACACAAGGGAACTTGGATCGGGTACACTGGGTCCCAATTGGGAAGGACCTTACATCGTCTCGGAAACCGTCCGACCAGGTACATATCGGTTAAAAGATCTAAATGGGCAGTCATTGCCTCATCCTTGGAACGCTAAGCATCTTAGGATTTATTATCCATGACTCGGCACTCGAAGCTTGTCAAGAAAGGTTGAAACTAAATCAGGCGAATAAAACCAAGCGTTTCCATTCATAAACCATGTGTGTTTTTTCATTCTATATGAGTTTTATAAAAAAAAAAGAAAAAAAAAAAAGGAACACAAAACTGGGCCTGATTATTGCCCTGAGACGTCCCCAGATGGATCGGCATCGCCCCCATTCGTGACATCGGCGATGTCCGGATTCTCGGACTCTGAGGCTCCTGTCCCCTCGAGTTCGGACAGATCGAGGTCGGGAAAAGCCTTCTTCATGTCCTGGACGCATTCTAGATACCCGCCTTGGAATAGGCGGTCCCTCTCGTCTTCAAACTCCGCGGACTCAAGGAAAGTTTGGACGGCCTGATCCCTGGCCTTTTCGGCCTCCTGAGTCTTCTCGTTGGCTTGCTGGATGAGTCCCGCTGCCTCAAGTTTGGCCCGAGCCAAATCGTCTGCGCAGGAAGCGTGAACTGCAAGAATTCGGCGGTTTTCCTCTTCAGCCTGGGAGAGAAGAGTCAACACCCGAGCTGTCTCGGCTTGCGCCTCATCGAGAGCTCTCCTGGAAAAAACCGCCTCTGCCTTAGCATCTTCGGCAGCTTTCCGAGTCAAGGCCGCTTCGCCCATTAGGACACCGACTTGTGTTTCGGCGTTCTCACGTTTCCCCTCGGCCTCCGACAAGAGGGTTTGTAGTCGATGGGCCGAAGATAGTTCCTTGCAGGCCTTAACCAAGCAGGGAGCAAGTTCAAAAAGCACCCTCGCCGCGTGACCGACGGTTTGTGTCGTAGGAGCATTGTAGAGGCTGATGAACTCTTTTTCACTCCCATGGGCTAAGGCCCAAGGAACCATCCCCGACACCACCGTCCGCAAGACAGACGACTCTTCTTGACTCGGCTCCTCCCTTCTGGAGGATGTCTCTCTCGCCTCCTCCCCTCTGGAGGATGTAGTCCTCACCTCCTCCCTCGAGACGTCTGCTGCAACATGTCCCGAGTCGGGTGCCGCGGTCTGAGCTTCCGCAACCGTGACCTCCGTAGCTCCCGGCCTCTCTTCCGGATCAGAAATCACGACGATAGGAGTCGAAGAACTGACCGGTTCCTTCTCCTTCCGCACTACTTTCGGCCGCTTCTGCGGTCGCGGCTCCGACAGAAGAACCGAGCGGGGGGGAGCTTTAATCTTCGAGACCGCCCTAAGCGGAGGCCGAGCTCCAGTCATCTCTGTGGGGGCTGGCTCAGGAGCAACCCTAATATGGGGCCGAGCCTCAGGCAAATCTAAAAAGAAAAATGGAGATAGTCAGAAAATATTCAAAAGACACATAAAGATACATCTTCAATTACCTGTGACGGCCGAGTCTAAACCTGCGAGATGGAGGCGCTCGGGCTGTAAAAGCACCTTCCAAGACCTATCCGCAGGGTCTAAGGCCTTCAACTCCTCGATCCGAGCCAAGGCACTGGATCCGAGCTTTTGTCGTTTCTTCGGGATATCTGTCAGAAACAAGCTCATCAGAGTCAAGACAGCATATAAATGAAGATGAGAGAGGCCGAGTTAAAAGATACTTCGAATCACTTGCTTTTTGAAACGCCCGGGGGATACGAGCCTCATACGGCCCAGACTCAGCCGTCTCCCATCGGCCACAAGCCCAAAACCAACGTTCTCTCCAATGTTTGTTGGAGGTGGGTGGGTCGGTTATTAAGGATCTGCCTCCGCCCCGCCAGGCAGCAAAGACGTAAAAGCCAGGATAGTTCGGATTTACGCGAACCTGGTATAAGTGGAGGAATTCATCGACAGATAGAGGTGGCTGCTCCAATTCGGCCCACAGCACTGCACATCCAAATAAGTTCCTCCACCCGTTCGGAACTATCTGTCCTGGGGCAATCCGAATCCGAGACAAAACGCCTCGGACGATGGGCTGGAGGGGCAGACGCAAGCCGCATTGCATCGCGACTTGGTAGATTGCGACCGCCCCAGCGGGAGGGCGGTCTGGCAAATCATTCGGGCGAGGAAGATAAGTAATGACCGATTCGGGGACATGATACCCGATTCGGATTCGGTCCAGATCCGCTTCGGTCAGAACCGAGGGAACTGGACCACTTAGGTCGTCCCCTGATCCGTCTCCTTCGGACTCAGCCTGTGTCGAGCATGCGACAGGTACCGATCCACTGGCCCCTTGAGTCGGTTCATCAGCAGGAACTGACCCAAACGTTCCCCCGACAATTAGTGTTTCCTCTTCTTCCTCTTCCTCCTCTTCTTCCAAATCCATTGGAAGGTTAGGCCTTCCCGGGCGAGTTATCAGAGACGACCCACCACGAGAGGGACCAGTGGAAGCAGGGCGTTCCGCCGGAGCTTCAGTAACCCTCTCGGAGAGGAAAGCAGCATTGGCGTCAACTGCTATCTCTGTCATTAAAGAAGGCGATTCCGCAACGTTCCAAAAACGTTGCGCTTCGCCTTCATCTCCGGAAATTCCCTCCTGAGGACTCTGAGAACCTCTCGCCGCCATTATCGATAATTAAAGAAGAAGGAAGGACTCACCGGAGAGGAAAACGGAAATGGCGTCGCTGACAGTTAAGGAGGAAGGAGAAAAGAGGAAGAACTGGAGAGCTTCAAAGGAAGGTTAAAGCGGGAATGGCAGTAGAAGTTTGAAATGAGGGGCCTCCCCCTTTTTATAAGGTCGTCAGATAGCAGGTGTTATTAATGAGGAAATGATTCGACTTCTGTCTCGACTCCCCCGTTCGACACGTGGCGCGCGCTGCCCGACGACGTTAATGACCTTGCTACGTGTCCTATCCTCATTGGTTGACTGAACAGTTCGGCCGCTGTCAGCGCACGCGACGTCAGGAAATGAACCGTCTTCATCAAAAGCGACACGGAACGCATTAAATGTGCTTTATTGTCTCGGTCTGAGCTACGAACTGACTCGAATGCTTACTACTCCTTAGCATTGTATGAAACGCACGGAGTAGGGGGGCTTACTGTTGGGGACAAAATGTGCTAAGTTCAGAGACTCGGATTCTATTCCTCGGATTACCGAGGGATACATGGATCCGAGGGGAGATCATGACCGACGAAACCGAGGTAACGTTCGAGTCGGTTTGGAGGATAAAACTGAGTAAACGGTTAAGTCGGTTCGTATGGTTTATCAGTGGCTAAAATATACCTCGGCCGGTCCACTTCAGATTATCCGAAGGAAGAAAGGACGACGTAAAAACAGGCCGTCATCCCGAATATCTCGGGATAAGATCTTCTGTCACGGAGATCACGAGATCGCGTAAGCAGAACGAAATCCAATCTCCGTGATACTGGGAGAAGATCTCGTATTCGTCATCAAGAGGAAAATCTTCGTACGATAGAAGGTATTTTTCACATCTATAAATGGAGCGGTCCATTCACCTTGAGAGGTACGCAAAAAACTCTCTCCAGAACCCATCAATTCAATAAGACCCAGATTCCTAGCCTGACTTTGGCATCGGAGGGTCCCCTGCTCTAGCCAGGGTCTCCTTTGTCTTCTTCCTGTGCAGGTACTCGAAGGTCTAAAGAGGGTGGACCAGATTTTTGCATCAACACTTGTATTTCTGATTTCCCTCAATTTAATAAAAGCTCGGTAGTGTTCCCCCATGGGGCAGGCGTCAATTAGGCGGTATTTAAATTATGAAATCTCCGTGTATTATGGATTGTGTGGTCCGTCAGTCTTCCTTTTGGTCTTGTAGCTCGTATGAGTTGAAAGACTAATTAGATAGTGACTGTCCATGAGGGGCCTCATCATCACGTTAACTGACACCCTTAAGGTTTGCCTTATATGTGCCCGAGCTTTCTTATCTACACTTTATATGACTTATAATCTAATGCAAACTTATTGACCCCTTTAATACATTTGGATTACTTTAATTTTTGGCACTTATCTGTTTATTTATGTTGTATTTTTGTATTACAACTCACTAAGCTATGCCTTAAAATCAAGGGTATTAATTTCCCTGTATAATGTGATACGCTCGGAAATCTAACACCTGGGATGGTCAAACCCTGATCCTACATCCCAAGACATGATTAATAATTTAAGCAATTCACGTACAACCATAGTTTCACAATAACAATCCACAGTACCATAATTAATCTAACATACTAATCTAGATCATGAGTACTGATCAATCAATTAGACCATCTGATTGTCCATACAGTGCTCAATCATGATTATATTTCACTCTACAGAATGTACTATGTATCAGCAAAAGTGGAAATAAAGGGCCAATCTTTCTTTCTTTTTTTAATTTATTTTTTTATTTTTTTTGAGTTAGCTTGTTAGTACACACCATCTCAGTACAGACACTCCATGTTAGCCACCCCCGCTAGGGATCGATACCACTCAGTCTGTCAATTGAGCTATGGATCTGGGTGTAAATAAAGGGTCAATCTATCAATGCTATATATATATAGCACACCGACTTTGTTCAAGTAATTACAATAATATATGACTCATTTTTGTCCTCAAACGGCAACTGGGTCGACCTTCACCATTGTGATACGTTCTTGGGTCTCACGTGTGGAATTGGTGTATCCATCTAGGTGTACGTACAAGAGTTCAATCACACGTGCGAGGTTGACAGCCCTCATGATCACGGGCATGGAAGCATGCCTTGGTTTAAGGCATTCCTTGTTAACTTCTTTCCATGCGCTTGCGACCATATCATGAAAATTTTCACACGTGTCTACATACGAGGTGCCATGCTCCCTCATATAGCATTGAATTGCAGAAGCAACGTGACCTCTGGCTTGCTCAAGCTTCACATGTCGTCAAAAGCAAAAAGAAAAAACAGTTAGTTTTTTTAATTTTTTTTTATTTTTATTTTTTAAAAAACAGTTAGTTAATATTGATATTGGGGCCATAGTTTAATGACCTAAACCGTTGATTATTTGTTGAATGTGGACCATTATTATACCTTTGTCTCTCAACCGTGTATCTTTAGGATACAATGATAAAGGGATCGGATCTTTAAATATGGGGGATTTTGTGGGTTCCTCCATTTTTGGTAAAGTCCATCATGTGAACGGTCTAGATCAATGAAGAACCATGGCCTCTTTAGTTCAAACTCCATGCAGAACAATGTAGTTCCTCTATCCTAATACTAGCCCAATAACACTGTATCACCATCATATTAAAACTGCTCCTGACTCTTCACATGTGAGTCACATGCTAGGTCACTCAACCATCCAAATTTGTGGGGCACATTGTGGATGGATCATAACTTTTATATTGTCATTGATCAAGCAATCTTAATCATTCATTTGATGACTATCAAATGGATGGTTAAAAGTAAAATAGAAGTGGTTCAAATTTCGTAGACAAAATCAAGGGTCAGTTTCTTGCTTATACTCCATCCACAGCTGGATCAGTTATTTGGACGGTCGGGATTGCTTTACAACTATGCCATAATCCAGCTGATGGAAACACCCCCTTTTTTTTTTTCCTGCATTTTGGTGATCAATAGTAGAAAATGGGTGTATTTATACGTAAGAGTGGGTGTGAATAATAGTTCTCTTCTTTTCCGAACAATTGCGTGGTTGCAATTTTCAAGTAATCACTGCTCACACGTGCCAAAGGGAACATATGTATGATATAGAATCTATTCACACATACATTTGTAAGTATATTACGGACCATTAGCTAGTTTCAGTAAATGGTCCATTCTTTGGTTGGATTCCATTCCATCTGTGGAGCAGATCATGATTTTGGGCCATTCCATCTGTGGAGCAGATCATGCATGATGATGATTGGTTGGATTCCACACACGTGCTACATTTGCACATGCAGGACTAAGGCCCTTAACAGGGCTCAATCTACCGTCCCTCACTTGATGTAAGGTCATCCTTAAGTCGGCAAATGACAGAACAAGCTATGACCACCTTTGGTACATTGATGGCCCACTCAAGGGCCTCCTTTGTTACGATGCCTCCCATCCCAACCAAAGATATGACTGTAAGCATATGGTAAGCACTGCTGATTAGTGCAACTTCCATGTACTCCTCGTATGTTGGCACGTAATCTGAACTGGCCCATCTCGCTTCTTGCAAGGAGGCTCTGGCCACGCTATTATACTACAAGAAAACAAATACATAAAAATAAAATAAAATAAATACATACCATTACTAATGAAGTTAGTGCATGAGAGTAAGCTGGATTTTAGTTTGTACAAGTGGGGCCCATGATTCACTTTGATGGCTAGGATCATGGGAATGTTCGGCCAATCGGATCAAACTTTGAATGACTAGCCAAAGAACTCCACTTGTACAGACTGAAAACCTGCACAATGCCCATGATTCATGCTGTCCAGTCGTTGGGGCCTGTAATAGAAAACGTGGACAAGATCAAGACCGTTCATCAGGTGGCACCTCTGCCCAAAATCACACTGACCAACGATCCTAAACCTCTAACTTATGAGTATGCTGCCAATTTTAAGCTTAGGGTTATCTAATCATTGGTTTTCTTCCTGAGCCATGGAGTCCACCTAACAAACGGTCCAGATCTAGATATCATCACTGTTTTCCATCGAGCACAAACTTTGGCTCCAACACCACTGTTTTGTATGGGTAGGATCATCTGATCAGTGTAGTTTTTATACAACAGTATAATTATGGGCATTATGTAAGAACCCAGCAAGATAATTCAGAGAAGCTAAAGCGTACATACAGCTTCTTTTAAGTATGATATACGGTACGATTTTCCTTCTCGACTCAGTTCATCTTCAAATCCATCAACAGCATCCAAAAGTGCTACAAAATGGATTTTCATGTACTCTGGTAGCTGATCAACTGCCCCACGATCCCAACTGAAAATTTCAAATCAAGTGCACAAGTCATGTTTTTGGCTCATCAATTTCATATCATTCTTGGAAAAAAATGAAGAGAATTACAAAACGGTCATGCATCATCACCACCATTGATATATGATTGTGTCCCACTGCCTGTATGCAAATTTGAAGTGAGATTTCCAGGATTGAATGCCATTTTGAATGTGTCTTGAGAGTCCCATCCACCATGCCTAATGACGGATGGGATCCATTGGAACCAATCTCACTTTGTAAGTGGACAGAGATTCTTATGCACGGCTGAATGAGCTCCTTTGGTAATCTCATATATACCAATCTGCTTCTTGCATGCTGCATGCTATTTTAGACTAGAACGGTGCCATTATTTGTGGTGTCAAACCATTTCCTGCTAAAATACCACTTGGGTAGGACATCCAGGGCACTGTGGGTCCCATCATGTAGATCACCCTTGTCGAATATCAGGCCGATACACACTTTAGGTGGGCCATGCCTCTTCCAAAAGTATCGGTATTTTTACCTCATAAATACACAGGTCTGTCCATTGTTACCACCAATACAATGGGACTACCCAATTTGAATATTGTATGGAAAGAAAATACGAGAAGAATCATGTGCTGCACGCATGTACTGTACCTTTCCAGTGCAGCAGTATATAGTTCAAGCTCATCCAATGTACCATGTACATCATAAATGTCATCCATGATTGATGTTAAAGATATTATTGTGGTCATTATCATTCTAGTTCGGGAATAATGTGGTTCGTAATACACCCCTAATATCCAAAAGTAACACTCCACCACTCTATCTCTGATGAATGGAAGCTTTACTGCAAAGTCGTTTTCCTTCCACCACCTATGAAAGACACATCAACATTCCAGCCAATGTTAAGTGGGAATTTTTCTAACTCCTAACATGTGGAAACCCTGCATGAACGAAGATGGCTACTGGACTTATTTTGTTTCTCTACTCAATCATGATTGTCCATCTAGCATGCTAATGATCAAACAGATGGTTTGCCCATGGTGACACAAATGAATGAAGCATCTAAATAGATGGATGATTTCCTGGGAGAAAACTCACGTGTGTACTGGACAAAACTTACCTTGAGATGTCTCTTAGCTCCTTCTTGTGCAATGACTGTAATATATTGAAATCTAACTTTGCAAACTCCAATAGCACATCGCTTCGTTCCTTATCTTCCTCATAGATTGAGATGTAGTACCTTGATTGTAGCCTCTCCACGCGCTTTCGAAGTGGAACTTCTAATGCAAGTTCTACTAGCTTTGCTAGGGGAGAGGTAAGATGTGGCAATGCCGATTTGAGGTGCATCATGGTGAAAGTAATGGCTTCATCGAGTATATCATCCCCATGTATTCCAAGGTATGCCGCTTCATATGAACTTAACAAACCCTGTATGTCACTGCTCAATGTGCCCTTGAACTTACCCTCATTGTCTTTAAACTTTCTAAACACATCTGTTTCACAATCCAAACGTTTCAGACGTCAATAATCGAAAGATGATTTTATTTAACTTTGAGCAATGCAGTAGATCGAGATGCAATTGTTTTGGGCGTGTGTATGCATGCAAATGCAAACACATACATGTGTTTTCCGCACGCATGTTTGTTATGCATATGCGTCAACACATGCATGCATTTTACACACACACACACACACACGCATACAAGACTTGGTTGCGGGACACTTACCAGATGACACATTATATCCTTGTTGCCTTAGTAGTCCAAATCGGAGAGCAACAGCATGGAGATTATCACCATTGTCGTTATAGCCATCATAAATCCGGTGTAATTCCTTTTCTATATCTGTTTCAAAGTGGTATGCGACACCGAGGCGCTGAATTGCATCAATCAAATTCAATTTTTGCACTATGTTATTGACATCAGATAGAATTTTCTTCACTTCTTCCTTCAGTTTTTCAGCACGTTGCTTAGTGCATGGATCAAGCTCCTATGTTAATGCCACACATAGACATAGCATAAAAATATCACATTGTTTTCAAGAATGTCATTTTTATAGTTTTCAAGAATCTCACCTTGTCATCCAGAGATGATGCAATGAAGCGATCTCCCCAGACACTAGGGTGATAGTTTGCACAAGCACGGCCAATTTCCTTTTTTCCATTCTTCCCTTGAGTGGTAGGACCATCTGAGTGGCCACTGCCTAGAATAAGAGTCATGATTGAGTGAAAAGGAGATAGAGAAGGTGGTAAGCTGAGTGTTTGAAGGCAAGCTGTGTTTGAAGGCTGAGATGGTGGGTATTTGAAGGCAAGAGGGCATACATGTTGGCGCAGATCAGTACAAATGAATGGGACAAGCCACCCAACTCAACCATGCAAGTCATGTGTTATCTCATGGAATAGCGTGCTACTTGCACTCATGTACGTTCCTTCCTCAAGTGTCAATCTGGCACACGTGATGTTGTCAATCTGGCACACGTGATGTATTAAATTATGTACTGTTTATGTTCTCTACTGTATATTTTGTGTTGTACAGGTGCAGTTTTAGTGAGGCTGATTTTCTGCGCTGAGATGCTAGGTGGGGGCTACCGTGATGTTGTGAGAAATCCACACCATCCATCTATTTTGAGAGCTTATTTTAAGACATGGGACCAAAACTAAAGGCGAATCCAAAACTCAAGTGGCGGCACGAGAGGAAACAGAGGGGATTCGATTACCACCAATTGAAACATTCATATGGCCACAAAGTTTTATAACAGGCTAATTTTTTGGTGTTTTTACTTCATCACTGTGGGAATGACCTTACAAAGGGTTTGGATGGCATATAAACATCAAGGTATATCCTACCAAGGTTTCAACGGTAACCAACTATTTCCTCAGTTTTCCTCTAAATTCTGCCATTAGTATCCACCTGATTTTTCGTCTCATGTCTTTAAAATGAAAAAAAATGGCGTGACGGTGTGAATTTCTATCAAACATCACCGTGGCCCCACGTAGCATCCCAGTGCAAGGACTTCCTAAAGCATGTTGCGCAGCACGCCAACAACGCAGTGAGCCTAGATCCAATCTAAGGCCTCACCCACAAACGATAGACAGGAAGAAATATAAACTAGAAATAGATCAAAGCAATCCAAAACAAACCACAAGACAAGATATACGTGGAAAAACCCCAAACTAAGGTAAAAAACCACGGATGCAAAATTCCACTATGAAGAGAAACGAAGATTACAAGGCAATATACTAACCTCTCCCTTGGAAGTACAGAGAAAATCCTTTGCCCACACCTCAGAATAATTTCATAAAATTCACCTTAACCTAGAATAGCCCTAGGGACCCCAATTTATAGTTTTGGCAACTTTCCTTTCCGCATCCCAGTTGCGAAAGGACTTGCGACACGAAATCCGCGAAAATCCTTTCGCATCCCAGTTGTGAAAGGACTTGCGACACGAAATCCGCAAAACTCCTTTCGCATCCCAATTGCGAAAGGACTTGCGACACGAAATCTGCGCAACCTCGACTGGTCGTGGGCGGCTCCAAATGTGGCTCCACTTCTCAACAATCTCCCACTTGGAGACACATCTCCATAAACCTTTGTCTTCTTCATCCGGAGTGCACCACCTCCCCGTCTTCAAGCCTGAAGACCAATCAAAGCTGAACAGAGCTTCAGCTTCTCCCTTGTGACCGCCTTGGTCAGCATATCTGCAGGATTCTCACTTGTATGAATCTTCTCCAGAGCAATCGATCCATCTTCCAATAACGAACGTATGAAGTGATTTCTGATGGCAATATGCTTGGTCCTTGAATGAAAGGCTGAATTCTTAGCCAAGTGTATTGCACTCTGACTGTCACTGTACAGCTTGCAATCTGCTTGCTTCTTACCCAACTCTTCCATAAAATCTTGCATCCACACCATCTCCTTGCATGCTTCTGTAGCCGCAACATATTTTGCTTCTGTCGTACTGATAGATACTATCTTTTGTAACTGAGAGACCCAACTGACTGCAGCACTACCCAGAGTAAAAACATAACCCGTAGTGCTTCTTCTGCTGTCGATATCTCCTGCCAAATCTGAATCCACGTAGCCTTGTAACTTGATTTTCGATCCACCATAACACAGCCCTACGTCCTTAGTACCTACCAAGTACCTAAGGATCCACTTCACAGCTTCTCAATGTTCCTTCCAGGGGTTGTTCATGAACCTGCTAACAACTCTTACTGCTTGAGCAATGTCTGGCCTCGTGCTCACCATAGCATACATGAGACTCCAAATAGCTGACGCGTATGGGACTTTAGCCATGTAGTCCTGTTCCTCTTGCGTCTTTGCACCTTGCTCCTTAGATAGCTTGAAGTGGTTGGCTAATGGAGTGCTAACCGGCTTAACACCTCCCATATTGAATCGATCAAGTACCTTGGTTATGTACTCTGCCCGTGACAAAACTAATTTCTTGTTTTCCCTGTCACGCTTTATCCTCATGCCTAGGATTTGTTTTGCAGCTCCTAAATCCTTCATGGCAAATTCTCTACACAATTGTCTTTTGAGATCTGAGATGTTCTTCATGCTTGAGCCAGCCACAAGCATATCATTAACGTACAGAAGAAGGATGATGTATGACGTATCAAACTTCTTCAAGTAACAACAGTAGTCTGCATGACATCTCCTAAAACTGTTTCCCGACATGAAACTATCAAACTTCTTGTACCACTGCCTCGGGGCCTGCTTCAGGCCATATAGACTCTTCTTCAGTCTGCACACCTTGTTCTCATTACCTGGTACCACGTATCCTGTCGACTGATGCATATATATCTCTTCTTCAAGGTCCCCATGAAGAAAGGTTGTCTTAACATCTAGCTGTTCTAGATGTAAGTACTCTGAAGCCACTATACTCAAGAACATGCGAATCGTAGACATTTTCACTACCGGTGAAAATATTTCAGTGAAATCGATACCTGCCTTTTATTGAAACCCTTTCACAACCAATCTGGCCTTGTACCGTTTAGAACCATCATGCTCTTCCTTAAGTCTGTAAACCCATTTGTTATGAAGAGCTTTCTTACCGTTGGGTAGAGTGACTAGCTCCCATGTACGATTAGACTCAAGAGAGTACATCTCATCATCCATGGCCTGCTCCCACTTAACCCGTATATCTGACTATAACGCCTCTTCAAAACACTCTGGCTTACCATTATCTGTCAGTAGTAGATAATGTAAGGAGGGTGAGTATCGGACCGTGGGTCTCCTCTCCCGAGTAGACCTCCTCACAACTAGTATATGCGGCTCTGCCTCATCCTGTAGCACTGTAACACCTATGTCCGGTAACTCTTCCAACTCTACGAATTCCTTTTTCTCGGCCTTATTTTCCTGCACACTGTCCTTATGCATCACTTTTTCATTAAAGACTACGTCCTTGCTTCTGATGATTTTTCTGTTTTCTGCATCCCAGAACCTGTAGCCAAAATCATGTTGCCCATAGCCTATAAACGTGCACCTCCTGGACTTCGCATCCAGCTTGTTTCTGTGCTCTGCATCAATGTGAACATATGAAGTGCAACCGAACACTCTGAGATGTGCAAGGTTCACTTCTTTCTCAGTCCACGCTTCTTCTGGTAGCCCACCATCCAATGGTGCTGAGGAACTTCTATTGATGAGATACACGGCAGTATTCACAGCATCTGTCCAAAAGGTCTTGGGTAACCCTGCATGTAACCTCATGCTCCTGGCGCGCTCAAAGATGGTCCTGTCAATGCGCTCAGCCACACCATTCTATTGTGGTGTCCCTGGAATCGTTTTCTGATGTTTGATTCCATTTGCTGCACAATACTCCTCAAACCTCTTATCACAATACTCTCCCCCATTGTCAGATCTGAGACACTTTACTGTTTTACCTGTCTCATTTTCTACCATAACTTTTCACTTCTTAAATACATCAAATACATCAGATTTATGTTTTAAGAAGTAGACCCACAGTTTTCTACTAGCATCATCAATAAAGGTAACAAAATAACGTGAGCCACCAAGAGATAATACCTGTGCCGGTCCCCACACATCAGTGTGTACAAGCTCCAACAGATGTGTCTTTGGAGCGCGTCCCATCTTCTTGAAGCTTACCCTCTTCTGTTTGCCATACACGCAGTCCTCGCAAAATTCCAAGTCAATAGACTTCAGCCCTGGTAGCTTCCCTTTTGACAATAGCACTTTCATCCCTTTCTCACTCATATGTCCCAGCCTCTGATGCCATAACTACCCATTCACTCCAGTTGATGCGACTGCGAGTGAACTATATAATCCTGAAGTCACGTACAAAGTACCTTCCTTTTTGCCTCGAGATATTACCAAGGCACCTTTTGTGATCTTCCAGGAGTCACTGATGAATGTTGTCACATAACCGGTATCAGCCAACTGTCCCACTGAGATCAAATTACATTTCAAACTCGGTACATGTCTGACATCCTTCAATTTCAAGACCGTTCCGTCATTCTGATTTACATAAACATCTCCCTTTCCAACAATATTGCACGGCTCATCATCACCCAGGTAGACTCTCCCAAAGTCACCTGACACATAATCACGCATAACTTCCTTACACGAAGTAGCATGAAACGAAGCACCCGAGTCTATAACCCAAGACTCATTCCTCGCATCAAGAGACAAGATCAACGCCTCTGTGTCGCTCTCCTCAGATAGATTCACTGAATCCTTCCCGCCTTCAGAGCTTCCTTCTTGTTTCTTGAGCGCATTGCAATCACGTTTCATATGCCCCTTCTTGCCGTAATGCCAACACCCGTCTTTGTCTTTTGGTCCATTAGACTTCTTCCTCGACTTAGAACGCCCGTGTTTATTCCCTCCTTTGTTCAGCGATCTTCCTCTTCTTTCAACGTTTAGAGCATTCCCTGAATCCCCTGAAACTCCTGATGCCTTCCTTCTAGATTCTTCGCTGAGAATTAGACCGGCCACATCATCAAATTTCAGTTTTGTCGATCCTGAAGAATTGCTCACAGCAATCACCAAACCATCCCAACTGTCTGGCAAACTGGATAAGATCAATAACGCCCTGACCTCATCCTCAAAAGCAATGCCAACGGATTCCAACTGGCTCGTGACTGTATTGAACTCGTTTAGATGTTCAGCCACGCTCCCACCACCTGACATCTTCATGTTGAATAGCTGTTTTATAAGATGAACCTTGTTGGATGCCGAGGGCTTTTCATACATGGTGGCTAGGGCTTCCATTAATTCTTTTGTCGTTTTTACCTTGGATATATTGAAGGCGACACTCTTAGACAAAGAGAGTCGGATCATTCCTAAAGCCTTCCTATCCAGTAAAAACCATTCATCATCTGTCAACTTTTCTGGTTTCTTCTCTTTTCCTCCTAGAGGAATATAGAGGTCCTTCTGATACAGATAATCCTCCATCTGCATCTTCCAGAAGGCAAAGTTTGAACCATCAAACTTCTCAATTCTAGTTTTCCCATCTTTTGCCATCACTCCCAATAGAACTAAACCAATAGCTCTGATACCAGTTGTTGCGCAGCACGCCAACAACGCAGTGAGCCTAGATCCAATCTAAGGCCTCATCCACAAACGATAGACAAGAAGAAATATAAACTAGAAATAGATCAAAGCAATCCAAAACAAACCACAAGACAAGATATACGTGAAAAAATCCCAAACTAGGGTAAAAAACCACGGATGCAAAATTCCACTATGAAGAGAAACGAAGATTACAAGGCAATATACTAACCTCTCCCTTGGAAGTACAGAGAAAATCCTTTGCCCACACCTCAGAATAATTTCCTAAAATTCACCTTAACCTAGAATAGCCCTAGGGACCCCAATTTATAGTTTTGGCAACTTCCCTTTCCGAATCCCAGTTGCGAAAGGACTTGCGACACGAAATCCGTGAAACTCCTTTCGCATCCCAGTTGCGAAAGGACTTGCGACACGAAATCCGCGAAACTCCTTTCGCATCCTAGTTGCGAAAGGACTTGCGACACGAAATCCGCGCAACCTCGACTGGTCGTGGGCGGCCCCAGATGTGGCTCCACTTCTCAACAAAGCATGAGCCTAAAAATGAGGCTGAGCAAAAGCTCAAATGGACCAGACCACAAAAAGAAGCCGAGATTGAACGACTGCCGTTGAAACCTTCCTAAAGTGCACTGCAAGTGTTTTTTTTTTAAAGCTGAGGAATATATTCATATGGAGATGCATACAAGCTTTTCGGATGGGCCTCACAAAAAAGGGCCGAAGACCTCACCTATCCTTTTATTTATTTATTTTATTTTACACACGCACACACTCACGCGTTAGTGGGATTTCACCACATACTCGAACCCCTTGACCGGTGTTGAAACTCCTAAGAGTCTACCACCGGAGCAGGAGTAAGGATCCGACCTCACCTATCCTTTAGCTGAAACAAAAATGCACAAACTGAATACATTCTAAACTACATGCAGCCTTAGCCCAACCTAACAACGCCGAGCTCCACCCAGTCAAGGAAAAATGAGCCCCGAGCAAGGGAGGGGAGGTCTGTTGCTATCTGGTAAACCGTCCTTCCTTGGACATCGCTTCCAACTTTGGCCATCCCGTTTGCCACTCCATTGGCCTCTCTCGGCGTGAAGGAGATCCTCAAAGTGGCCTTCTTCTTTAGATGGAAAATTTTAGCCCATAAATACCAGTGAGCCCAACCCGGCTTTCCATCTTTGTTAAGCAGGTCCACCAAGCTCTTAGAATCGCGCTCCATGATGATGTGTGAATTGCCTTTAGCAACTGCTAAGGCTAGACCATCGGCAAATGCATAGCTTCTGCCGAGAAGTTTGTTCCATTGTTGTAGCCCAAGGAGAACGCAAAGATGAGATCCCCACTACTCCCTCTGCAAATTCCCCCATCACCTGATAGTCCCGGGTTGCCCCTGGCCAATCCGTCCACATTGATTTTCACCCAGCCCTCATCAGGCCTGGACCATTTGACGATCGATGGTCTCCTGTTGAGGATGGGAGCGCACTTGATACCTAGCAACTGCATTGACTGTTGACAGTAGGTATTAACGCTAATTGGACCAGGAAGAGAAGGGCAGATCCGCTCCATCCAGAGGATCACTTGGTTGATCGTACGAATCCCACTCACTGACCGTTCCTCAAACCTGGAGCTGTTCCTGGCCAGCCATAGCTCCTAGAAGATTAAGCTTGGGAGGAGACCGCGCATCGAGAGGAAAGCATTGGATGATCTGGTCGTGCTCCACTAGTGGTTCGCCCGGGTTGACATGGACTGGACTGATAGAATGGGCATGTTAAAATGTACCCCAAAGAAGGACCAAACCTGCTTGGCGAGGTCACTGGATGCTAGAAGATGGTCTAGCGATTTCTCAATAGGCGGGTGATTGGAATCTGGGACGCAGCAATCGTTGCGGGATGCCAAGCTAATCCCTTTCATCTTGATATGCTCGTCCACTGAACCACTCCATGGAGAGCCCTCCACATAAATAAAGATATTTCGGGGGGTAATTTTGAGTGTCATACCCATCTGGCCCATGATTTTCTGCTGGACCCAAGCCTACACAAATCTTAGGCCATCCTGACTTCGAACTTGCCTGAAGGTGACGCCGTCCAAACACATCTATCGTTCCCTCCCGACATACAAAAGCCTTCCTCCGAGATATGATCCCACACCTGCTGGGGCAAAAGACCCTGGATGGGATTTTGGGGCCTAATCCCTTCCGGTCCCAAGATATCTTTCACGCGCAACCCTCTAGAATCTGACGGAATACCCCCTAGCACGAACTCCTTTAATGAACCAAGGCCTGTCCAATCAGGTGTCTAGAAGTTGGACTTCCCCTAGCCAATAAACCACCTTGAGTGGCTATCTAAGATAGGTAAGAGGCTCCTAATATTCTTCTAGAAAGGAGGAGGGGGGGGGGGGGGGGGGGGGTGTTGGGAGGGGTGTTTAGGTGGGCAGTGGACTTAGACTTGATGCCTCACAAATTTTCCCGGCTGCTGGTTTGAGTTGACCACGCGAGCTTCATTTTGAGGCTCATCACTACTTCCTTAAGATTCTTGCAGCCTAGTCCCCCTTCCAACTTAGGCACTGATAACCGATTCTAGCTCAGCCAATGGAGCTTCTTGCGACCTTTGTCCCTTTCCCATAGGAAATCTGAGAAGTCCTTCTCGAGCCTAATCAAAACCACTGCAGGGACATCTGTTGCACCTAAAGTGTGGATCGAGATACTTACAAGGACATGGTTGATGAGCGTGTCTTCCCGCTTGGGTCAAATACTTAGTGGACCATCCCTGCAGGCGTTGTTGAATCTTCCCCAAAAGTGGCTGGAAATAAGCTGCCTTGGGGCGCCCTAAGAACAGTGCACTCCCAAGTAGATGAGCGGAGCATGAGAGGCTTGGATACTGATAATTCTCTCCATTCTTCTGATCATATTGCTTGGTAGGTTGGAGGGGACAATCAGCTTGCTCTTGAGCTTATTGATCCTTTGTCCTAACCTCTTTTCAAATGCTATCAGGAAATCGTTGACTATCTTGAGGGAGCTACTGGACCCGTTCATGAACAACACCATGTTATTTGCAAACAAAAGGTGAGAGATAAGAGGGAACCCTCGTCTCAATTGGAAGGGCTTACAGAAGCCTCGCTCAATCAATCTCCGAAAACTCTAGCTAAAGGCTTCAGCTAATAGTATGAACAAACTTGCCAATATTGGATCTCCTTGCTGCAGACCTCAGGACGATTTGAAGAAGCCGCAGCTTTCCACGTTAATTAAGACCGAGAACCAACTGTTGTTCCATCATTTCTCGACCAGTTGGATCCATTGCCTACTAAAGCCGAATCTATTCAACAATGCTCAACACTGCTACTAGGAAGCTCCACCTTGTCCATCCATTCTCCAAGTCCACTGCAAGGTTTATTTGCCATATATCTAACCTCTTCATAATGTCACACAGACTTGGATGAAGGAAAAATATAAATATCATCTTAATGGCCCTAAGAAGTTTTTAACAATATGCGTCCAATTCCAATTACTTATATAGTGTGGCCCACTTAAGCCTTGGATGTGTTTAGTTTTTTGTCTCATTCACTGGAAAAATTGATGGACAGTGTGGATCTGATACATACGTCATGATGGGCCCTGAAAGTTCCACATGTCAACACTTTTAGTTTTTTTTTTCGCTCTCAAACGCACCTAGAGGCCAATACGGTGGGGCACTTACTGTGGTGCCTACCTTGATGCATGTATTCTAAATCCACACCGTCCATCCATTTCTCCAGATCATTGTAGGGCATGATCCAAAAAATAAAAAAAAATAAAAAAATAAAATCCGATTATCAGGTTGACTATACTTCAGGAAACAGTGGTCATTGAACACCCTACCATTAATAACTTCTTAGGGTTTGATAATTTAACATAATCCTGAATGAAGGGAAAAAAATATCATCTTTATCTAAAACTTTTTTAGCTCGTTTATGATCAATCTCCACTTTTTCTTATAATATAGTCCACTTGATAATTGGATCTTTCTCTCTGAAATCCACTTGGAACAACATCAAACAACACCGTTTGAAGCCTCCTTGGACCAAGTGGCTATGGAACAAATATCTTCCCACAAAGATTGCAATTTTCTGCTGGAAAACAGCCTATGCTGTTGTCCCTGTTGACGCAGCTTTACAGAAATGCGACATCCCTCTGGCCTCTCAATGTGAGTGCTGCAACTTCATTCAGGTGGCCCACTCATTGACCACCATCCCTTAGGGGACTGTTCTATCACACCCCGTACCGTTTCAGCATGGAGTGAGATCTTCAGCTTACCAGCCGAACAGGGGACAACAACGCAGCTATCAGATTCAGTATGCTCTGATTGCTATCGAAACTCTCGACCATTTACTGATCACCGGCAGATCATCCAGTCAGGTTTGGGCTCACTTCAGCATGCTTTTTGATATCTCGTTGATCCACAACTCCCCCATTCTTCAGCGGATCCAGCAATGGTCTGCCGCAGCCAGTGAAAGATCAAGAATTAAAATGCTAATTGGCTTTCTCCCCTGTTTTGTCATATGGGAACTGTGGATAAGTCGCAATGCAGCTCGTTATGAGGGCCGTAAAATGTCAATAGACAGCATCATTTTCAACGTCCGTCGATGGCTATGTGAGATCGACAACCTAATTCAAGTCCCAGACAGAAAATCCATGGCCGAGGACCTCATCGTTCAATCTTTAAGGCTCGACTCCACTACCAATATCCCAATTTCCAATCCGTTGATAGTGAGATGGTCAAAGCCACCTAAGAACTGGCTAAAACTGAACACATCATGGTTCCTCGAGAGGTAACCCAGGTGAGAGCGGCGGTGGAGGAGTGTGCAGGGATCATTTAGGCCATCTTCTCTTTGCATTTCACAAACATTATGGTAATTCTTCAACACTTGTATAGAAGCCTGGGCCATGCTGGATGGGCTTAATATTTGCTCCAACCTAGGCCTTGTAAATATCATAGTTGAAACTGACTTCAAAGTCATTGCAAATGCCCTGGGGGACTCCGTCCCGCCCAACCTTTGGAAATTATGGTACATCTTGGTAATCATTAAGGATAAAATTCAGAGTCTTAATCTGGTGATCAACCATATTTTTAGAGAGGGGAACTCGGTGGCAGATGCCCTAAGAAGAATGGCTAGTGAGGGCTACCCGGATATGATATACACGCACTGTTCCCAGATTCCAAGGTTAGTCAGAGGAGCTTTACTTTTAGACAAAGCAGGGATAGGTGCTCTTCGACGTCAGTGATTGGAGGCTAATATCTGTTCCATCACCTCAGCTTTTTGTAGAGTTTTTTCGCTTTTTTGAGGGTTATTTTAACCCTCTTGTCCTGTTTATGTCACATGATAGGTGAGGCCTCCATCCTTTTTGTTGGGCCCACCCGAAAGGCTGTACATTTTGATGATCAATGAAATCTCTCGGCCTAGCGCCTTCTTACAAAAAAAAAAAGAAGAAGAAGATGTCGACCACAGTCGGACCCTCCACTAGTGGTCAGGTCATCGAGTTGCTCGTAGGGGTCATGCTCGGTTCTCGGGGCTAAGATACCTCCTTTGGAATGCTTTGTGTCTCTCATACTAGTCTGACGCAGGGATGAACGTGATGAGGATAACTACTCTGAATCTACGGAGCTTCTCCGAACTCCTCACAGGGACTTCTCGAATCCACAAGGAAAGAAAGCAGAAAATAGAAATAAATTCTAAGAAATTTGGAATTGATTAATTGATGACTAAAAATGAGTTCACAACCCTTTAAATAGGGGTACCAAGCAATGGGAAAGAAATCAGAATCAAACTATAACTAAAACTCCTAGGATCCGCAACTTACTATAAATAGTAAACTTAGTATTTATAGACGGTCGTGATGTCTACTAGTGCGCAAGGTTTTCGGCCAAAAATAGTAAGTGTCCTATTTGGCTTCACCAAACTGTTCTCCTAATTATTCTAAGCTCTTTTCACGTTGGGCGCAACTCCTAAAGCCCGACGGATGAAGAGTTATAATCAAACTAAAACTTACTATTTATAGTAAAAATGAAATTAAAGCAGGGAAACGACTGTCGATCTAGGGGTTTTTCACAATTTCGAGTGTCACAACCCTGCGTAGCAGGGTTGGTTGGCTAAAGTAGTGCATTCTACCCCAAAATCATATATTTTACGTCAAGTAACTCATTCCGGATTGTGAGATACGCCCGATCTAAGGTCCGACGGTCCGGACCACTTCTGTCATCGACCGGGCTTTTCTGATCCATCTTGGCCAGGAAATTGTCCGCAACTTATTCTACATCAGTCCCCTCCACTTCAAAAGAACTCATCCTCGAGTTCTCATCCTGCGCTCGTTCATGATACTCGGTTAGGTCCACGACGTTGAAAGTCCATGAGATCGCCATATCATCTGGAAGATCAACAACATAAGCGTTGTCATTGATCTTTCGAATGATTGGGATGGGTCCAATCTTCTTATGTTTCAACTTGTTGTACATCCCAATCAGAAATCTCTCTTTGCGCAGATGGACCATAACGCGATCGCCCACCTCGAACACTTTTTGTTCCCGGTGCTTATCTGTTTGTTTCTTGTACTTCTCATTCGAGGCATGTAGCTTGGTCTGCACTTCCACATGGATGCCCATGATCTTGTCTGCCATATGTTTTGTTGCAATGCTCGTGCCTGGGTGCTTGGGCAGAGGGACCAAGTCAAGCGTGTGGCGAGGCACTCGTCCATAGATAATCTGGAACAGTGATTTTCCCGTCGAGCGGTTCACCATGTTGTTGAATGCAAACTCTACTTGAGACAAGTCCAAATTCCACTACTTCAATTTTTCTCCTGAAATACAGCGAAAGAGGTTTCCCAACATGCGATTCATAACTTCGGTCTGTCCATCAGTCTTTGGGTGGTAAGCACTGCTGAATTGAAGTCGTGTATCGAATCGAGTCCACAAAGTTCGTCAAAAGTGGCTAATGAACTTCGTGTCATGATCAGAAATAATGGTCTTGGGGACCCCATGTAGCCGTACGACCTCCCTGAAGAATAGATTTGCCATGTGTTGCATCGAGGGTCTTCTTGCATAGGATAAAGTGTGTCATCTTGGAGAAACGATCTACCACCACGAACACCGAATCCATACCGCATTGTGTTCGTGGAAGACCAAGCACGAAGTCCATTGATAAATCCTCCCATGGACCGTCAGGCACAGGTAATGGGGTGTAGAGGCCCATATTCTGTGATTGCCCTTTGGAGGTCTGACAAATATGACAACGTTGTACAACTTTTACCACATCACGTACTAATTGCGGACAGTAACACCGCTCTTCCACAAGAGCTCGAATCTTGTCTCGCCCAAGGTGTCCACCGAGGCCACCTCCATGTAACTCCTGAATAATCTACTCCCTCAGAGAACTTTGGGGGATGCACAATCGATTCCCTTTGAAGAGAAAATCGTCTTGTATATGAAGGTCACTAGGGTGACCTTCTTGGCACTTCACCTAAGAATCTTTGAAGTCCTCATCCTCGGCATACAGCTCCTTGAGACAATCGAAACCGACCACCTTGTTGCTCATCGTAACAAGTAGTGATGCACGATGGCTAAGTGCATCAGTCACCTTGTTCTGCTGCCCTAACTTGTGCTTCAGAATGAACGTGAATTCCTGTAAAAACGCAACCTATCTAGCATGCACACGATTCACGTTAGTCTGACTATTAATAAACTTTAATGCTTGATATATGGTCAGTTACAGAACAAACTCTCTTTGAATCAGATAATGCCGCCAATGTCGCAGTGCCTGAACAACTGTGTACAACTCAAGCTCATAAGTCGACCACTTCTTTCGAGCTTCGCTGAGCTTCTCGCTGTAGAAGGCTACTGGCCTGCCTTCCTGTGATAATACTCCCCCAATTTCGACGTATGAAGCATCACACTCAACCTCAAACAATTTGTCGAAATTAGGAAGCACCAAGACCGGTGTTGTAGATAAACGATGTTTGATCTCATGAAAGCTCTTGTTAGCTTTATCGATCCACTAGAACGGTCATTTTTTCATGCAATCTGTTATAGGCGCAACTATGGTACTAAAATCTCACACAAATTGACGATAGAAAGTCGTCAACCCATGAAAACTCCTCACCTCATGAATGTTTGTCGGGATCGGTCATTCCCTAATAGCTTGCACATTTTCATCGTCCACACGAATGCCTGTGGACATTACAACAAATCCTATAAACAACACGCTGTCAGTTAAAAAACTACACTTCTTCAAGTTGAGGTACAACTTGTTAATTTGTTGGACCTGCAGCACCTGCCTGAAATGTTTCCCGTGCTCCGCCTCATCCTGACTATATATCAATATGTCATCAAAATATACTACCACAAATCAGCCAGTGAAGGGTTTTAAAACTTGATTCATCAAACGCATAAAAGTACTTGATGCGTTTGATAGGCCGAAGGGCATGACCAGCCACTCATATAACCCTTCCTTGGTCTTGAATGTTTTCCGTGCTCCGCCTCATCCTCACTATATATCAATATGTCATCAAAATATACTACCACAAATCGGCCAGTGAAGGGTTTTAAAACTTGATTCATCAAACGCATAAAAGTACTTGATGCGTTTGATAGGCCGAAGGGCATGACCAGCCACTCATATAACCCTTCCTTGGTCTTGAATGCCATTTTCCACTCATCACTGGGTCGGATACGAATTTGATGATACCCGCTCCTTAGATCTAGTTTAGAGAACACCTTAGCCCCTTCTAGTATATCGAGCATGTCGTCCAACCGTGGTATTGGGAACCAATATTTGATGGTAATTTTGTTGATTGCCCGACTATCGACATACATGCGCTAGCTTCCATCTTTTTTTTTGTGTTAATAATGCTGGTACGGCACATGGGCTCATGCTCTCTCTCAAGAGACCCTTACGGATCAATTCCTCCACTTGCCCCTGAAGTATCTCACACTCCTTTGGAATCATCCGATAATGAGGGTGGTTGAGCAGACTAGCCCCAGGGACGAGGTCTATGTGATGTTGGATGTCCCTCATGGGGGGCAATTCATCAGGTAAATCCTCAGGCCAGATTTCTTTGAATTCGTTTAGTAATAGTCTTAAACTTGGAGGGATATTTGAGGATTCCTCTTCCTCATCCTTCACCACTACGGCGTATACCTCGCTAGTTTCCTTGAATTCCTCCATGAAATCACGAATGGTCAAGAGGGAACTCCCTTCCACTTTAGAAGCTTCAGGGTGGTTCTTTGGTGCCATAGGAGCAAGGATTATTTATCGACTATCGTTAACGAATACGTAGACATTGTCTCATCCCCGATGGGTCACATCACGGTTCGACTGCCAGGGTCGACCGAGTAGCATGTGGCAAGCTTCCATGTCGACCACGTCACAAAGTATCTAATCCTTATAATTTTTACCAATTAAAAATGAGATAGTGCATTGTTCAGTTACCGTGGTCTCATTCACTTTTTTTATCCAGCCAATTGAGTACGGGGAAAGATGTTTCGTCATTGGTAGCCACAACTTATCCACCATCACTCTTGAGACGATGTTCTCACTACTACCACTGTCTATGATCACATCAAAGACCTTTCCGTTGACAGTGCACTGAGTACGAAATATATTGTGTCGCTGTGGATGTAATTCCTTTCGTGGGGTATACAGTAATCGCCTCACAACTAGAAATTTACTACGATCCTCGCTCGTCACTTTATCGTCACCTGCTATTTCTTCAGTGGTTTATTCATGTTCATCATAGCCATGGTCTTCTTCTGCGGCCTCATCTCCAGTGCCCTTTTCGTTTATAGTCAAGTGTGCTGCAGGACGTTGAGGACAGATGTTTGATAAGTGGCCTGGCTGGCCACAGCAGTAACAATTGTTCGACCTTAGCCGAGCATAAGGATTTGGGATCTTACTCAGGCCCGCTGTTGTGGGTGCTACACGTTGAGGTCTGGATGAGCTACTCCCCGTATCACGGTTTGCGGTTGTAGAAGGTTGATGACGCTCTCCTACTGGATCTTTTCCTCATACCAGCACTGGATCCTGCGTGGGACCCGCCATGGGGGGTCGAGTTGAAGGATAGGAACGAGCAGGAACTCTTGCAAGTTCTGTTTCTGCCCTACCCGCCAATTGAACTGCTTCATCTACTGTCCCGACTGGGTACATCTGAACTCGATCTTGAATTGTCGGTCGCAACTCACCTATAAATCGTGCCACCTTCTCTAACTCAGATTCTGACAGATCGTTTCGTGTAGCCAACCGCTGGAATTCTTCAGTGTAATCTTTAACGATTCAATTTCCTTGTCGGCAATTTTGGTATTGCTGAAATAATATCTGCTCATAATCACTTGGAAGAAATCGTAATTGAAGAAGACGTCTCATCCGTGGCTATGATGAGATGGGCGCCTTGTTCTGGCGGGCTCGTGAGAGTTGTAATTGTTCCCACCATGCAGAAGCACCAGATTTTAATTTAAACGCTACTAATTTTACCCTTTTATGATCTGACACGTCCATATAATCAAAATATCTCTCTACTTCGGCTAGCTAATCTAGGAAATCTTCTATATGTAATAAACCATTAAAACTAGGAAGTTCAGCCTTACCTCGATAGTCTCTTTCAGCACGATCTAAGTGATCGCCTCCATGGATTGGTCGTCGGGCAAAACCCTCATTAAGGTCCTCGTCGCTAGAACTTGAATAATGTGGTGTAGCCCTACAGTTTGCCACTGGTAATGCTTTATGAAAATCGGGGTTACGTCGTACAGCAACCATGGGTGGTGGAGCCACCATGGGTGGTGGAGCAACCATAGGTGGTGGAGCACCGCCTATGGCTCGGGGCGGAAGTAGCGCATCCGTAAGATGGTCAAGGGTTGTCTGCAGCCCTTTCATGGTCAACTGACTCTCCCGGTGGAAAGCTTCCATTCTTTCCGAAAGATAACGAATCCCTAGATCACCGTCCACAAGATTTTGATCCATACCTTTATTGTTTGTCATCGGCCCGAGGGGAATCCTCGCTCTGATACCAATTGATGCAAGGATGAACGTGATGAGGATAACTACTCCGAAACCACGAAGCTTCTCCGGACTCCTCACAGAGACTTCTCGAATCCACGAGGAAAGAAAGCAGAAAATAGAAATAAATTCTAAAAAATTTGGAATTGATTAATTGATGACTAAAAATGAGTTCACAACCCTTTAAATAGGGGTACCAAGCAATGGGAAAGAAATCAGAATCAAACTACAACTAAAACTCCTAGGATCCGCGACTTACTATAAATAGTAAACTTGCTATATTTATAGACGGTCGTGATGTCTACTAGTGCGCAAGGTTTTCGGCCAAAAATAGTAAGTGTCCTATTTGGCTTCACCAAACCATTCTCCTAATTATTCTAAGCTCTTTTCACATTGGGCGCAACTCCTAATGCCCGACGGATGAAGAGTTATAATCAAACTAAAACTTACTATTTATAGTAAAAACGAAATTAAAGCAGGGAAACGACGTCGATCCAGGGGTTTTTCGCAATTTTAAGCATCATAACCCTACATAGTAGGGTTGGTTGGCTAAAGTAGCTCGTTCTACCCCAAAATCATATATTTTACATCAGGTAACTTATTCCGGATTGCGAGATACGCCCAATCTAAGGTCCGACGGTCCGGATCACTTCTGTCGTTGACTGGGCCTTTTCTGATCCATCTTGGCCAGAAAACTGTCCACGACCCGCTCTACATCATAGTAGCTCTTGGTCAGTCCATTTACACTCATAACAACAGTGCCGGCCTCAAATATATCAGAAAATCATGCATTTCTTGGTGAAAATGTCCTAGGCATTTCTTCATGAAAATGTCTTTGCATGTAGTTTGTGTAGGCCGGGGGTAGTAGAAAGGTAGTAAAATTTTCAGATTGCCATTGGAGTTGGGCTGGGGCTGCCTCTGTTCAGCTGGTAGCTAACGTCCTTGCAGCTTTGTAGTTGTTGTATAGCGGTATATATGATGGGTGTCGTAGCCCAACTAAATAAATGTACATGTTTTCCAAATAAAATAAAATAAAAATCTGAGAAAAAAGGAAAAGAAAAAGATGAGGGATGAATGGAAAAACCGAATATCTTCTTTATCCATAACCTTTTGTGGGTCTCAATAAGATTTCAATGGTGTGCATTCCAATCGCATTGTTTCATATGCTGTGGTTCACCTGAGTTTTTGCTGACCCTTGTTTCTCGAATCAGGCCTTACAATGATCTGTCGCAAGTAACCAAATAATGTTTGAAAAGCGAGCGTAGTGTTTACACCTCTAAAGCGTCAAGGTTAAGGTTAGGCATATGTTAGTTAGCATGTAGCCTAGGCAACATGGAATTAAGTTATTTTTATGAACTATGCTAGCGTTAAGGATAAGGTACCCTACTTAACATAAGCATTGCATCAGCTAGTTGAAACAGTGGTGGCAAATGATGAACAGTTAGGGCCAATTTTCATTTATGATAGAAAGGGTTGAGGATTGGTTAGTGAAACCCACACCAGCCACAGTAGTTGTGATATGATGTTATGATATGTGATTAGTCCCTATCCTACTTAGGCTGTATGGGATGTTACACATTCAAAAACTTAAAAACCTTTTTAAAAAGTTGTGGATCCACATACGGCGGCCAATCAAATCTTGCCACGTCATTTTACCACAGCTGTGGGCTTTCCCACGAAAACTGTGTCATTATTGAAAGTTCCATTTGTGGCAAGAAATTATGTGCATCCATGTTGTAAGGCTAATAAAATATTGCCGGTAGTTTTAGTGAGTGGGCTTCCCTACCAAATCTCTGTCCTTGTTGACAGGCTCATTTGAGGTAAGAAAAATGCAGAGAAACTATTCATACTGCAGCACAGTGTGGTGCTTGATATGCCAACTTGGTGAAATCGTAATCATGAGATGTTAGTAAGTCAAATCAAACTGGAGAAATTATAAGCTTTGAACCTGTGGACATGTACCACAACAAAGGAAACAACAGAGAGCAATGAGGAGGGGGGCATCTACCATTAGAGCTTCCACAATTTGCTTGGGGTGGCCCACCGTGTTGTGGCCATCTGATCCAATCCAGACGTTAGATGCAACCTACGAGATGGGCGGACTCTCCCCCATAACTCAATGTATGTCCGAACTCAGGCAAGTAGAGATACGAAACTTGGACCACAGTAATAACAGTGTACCTCTACAGACCAGTTGGACCCACGGTAATCACACAATGGCCATCTCTAGTGATGCTGCAATTAGCCAGGTGGCTAGTGGTCGGTCGTATGTGGGCACATCATGATCCATCCACTTTTTCAGATCATCATTTTAGGGCTTGTAGTAAAAAATGGGAAGCGGATTGGTTGGTGTGCCTCACACCAGCTATATAGCTTTGTGTATTGAGGTCAGCAAGTTCTGTGGGTCTGATCATGAGGCATGTTTTATATCTAAACCGTCCATTCATTTGGCGAGCTCGTCTTAGGGTTCGAGATGAAAAATAAGACAGATCTAACTATCAAGTAGACCACACTACAAAAAACAGTGGAGGATTGAATGTCTACCATTGAAACCCTTTTAAGAGTCACAGAAGTTTTGTATCAATATGAAATTTGTTTTCCCTCTTCATTCAGGTATTTTTGACCTTATGAACAGATTGGATGGAAAATAAGCGTTATAGTGGGCCCTAAGAATTGTTTAACAGTGAAAATCATTATCTCCACTGCTATTTGTGGTGTGGTCAAAATGATCTTTGGATATGATTAAGTTTTTGGATAATACTCTAAAATGATCTCTAAAAATAGATGAATGGTGTAAATATAATAAATACATCACTGTAGGGCCATGTAACTTTGATCTCCTTTGAACCGTTTGCAAAACTCGGAGCTTGAGAAGCATCAGTCCTCGCCGGTCGTCACACGACACGAACCTACAGCAGCTGTATACCTGGTGTGTGGTACACCAGCCAATCCGCTTCTTAAAAAATGAGGCAGATCTAAATCTCAGGTGGACCACATGGCAGGAAAACAATATTGATCGAATGGCCACGGGTAAAAATATCCTTAAGGCTCACTGTAATGTTTATCTAACATCCAACCTGTTGATGGGGTCATACAAACATGAATGAACAGAAAAGGCAAATATCAGCTTGATCCAACCCTCTTGTGGTCCCCAATAAGTTTTTACTGGAGGGAGTGGGTTGTGAATCAACACTATTTCCTGAGTGATGTTGTTTACTTGAGGTTTGAATCTATATCATTTTTGGGCTCATGCCATTAATTTATGATGTATGTGCATGATGTTGCATTTATCTGTGGGGTTTACCACGTCACCATCATCCTAAATTTGGCGATACTTTGAGCTTGACGTCTTGCAGTCCATCTACTGTAGCGTACTCTATACCAACCCTAGATAATTACATGTCGTTCGTCTGTACGGTTTAAAATTGATTTTATGGATCCTATGTCAGGTGTGAATTGGTGTGAGTTGCTATGAATTAGTGTCAAACGCAACCCATGTTATGTAAGTGATATCTTTGACGTTTCTTGTTACGAGACGTACGCATGTTATGTAATGTTGGGTAAAGCCTAGTTCCACTCTTTCTTGGGTGATCTCTGTACGGATACGTGTGTCTATATATATATATATAGGGGGAGAGAGAGAGTAACACTCTGGAAAAACCTAATTTAAGGAGATGTATATATGCCCACGACAAGAAAAAGTACTGTTTAGCACTCAATTCCCGCCCCACGCAATCAACTTTCATCTGTTTATACGGATTTTCTAAAAAAGGTTTTGGTGTATAAGAAAACCAAGTGAGGCTCAAAGATTTTGGTCAAAAATCTAATTCGTTCATTCATTTTTCAAGCTCATTTAATGACATGCAACAAAAAAAAAAAAAAAAAAAATGAGTATTCAAAACTTATATAAGACGCATACGAGGAAAAAGTAAAGAAAGAGATTCCTATTGTTGAAACCTACCAGAGCTTCACCTTAATCTTTATCTACCATCCAAAATAGATTCCTATGGTTGAAACCTACCAGATGCATATAAGGTCATTCCAACTTTGATGAGTTGAAAACACAAAAACTTATCTTGTTAAAAAAATCGTGGCATTCAATTGTTTTAACAGAGGTCATTCAATCCCTGTTGTTTCCTATCCTGTGCATGGCTTACTTGAGTTTTGGATAAACCTCTATTTTACCTGAATTTTTTAAAATGAGATTGCAAAATAGGTAGGATTTATCACATATATCATGGTGGCCCCACCTAGCTTGCCGAATAGTGCAAGCCTTTCTTAGAAAATTCGGTCAGAAGGAAACAGATTGCGCACCTTGGGCACTACCACCACCACAACTAGCTAGAGACGGATGATCCTATTATGAGCTCTGTGTACCCACCATGATATGAGTGTTTTGATAACGTTTGGAATCGGAGAAATTCCAATTGCTTTTTCGGTATTATTCTTCACCTAAATCAAATTTAAATAAAGAACTTACATATGTATATAAGGAAATCTTATAATGAAATTTAATTAGAGCCAATCTTAATTAAAGTGTTTTTATATAAAGCTAATTATAGATATGACGAATAAAGCTAATATTATACATGACAAATGTACAACTAATGAGATCTAATATATTCTCACACCCCCCTTCAAATTAATGTGGGAGAACGAACTAACATTAGTTTTTTACTGAGAAACTTATGTCGGAATGATGTCATGGATTTTGTAAATAAATCAGCAAGTCATAGTTCTGATATCACATGAGGGAGAGAAATGATTCCAATCGTGTAGTTTTCTCGTACAAATTGGCAGTCAACTTCAATGTGCTTAGTTCGCTCGTGAAATACTAGATTGGAAGTCAACTGAATAGCATTCAGGTTATCAGCATATAATGGAGTTGGCGAAAACAAATGAATCCTAAGATCTGTTAACAATCCCCTGAACCAAGTAATTTCACTTCAAGCTTCTGCCATCACACGGTATTCAACTTCTGTGCTGCATCAAGATATTGTGGTTTTCTTCTTACATTTTCAACTAACCAATGATTGTCCCAAGAAAACACAATAGTCAGTAGTAGATCGTCATGAAGTGGGATATCCTGCCTAGCCAGCATCAGAATAAGCAGATAACTACAATCATTTGAGGATGGAAAGAGAAGCGCCTCATCAAGGGTACTTTGAAGATATCGAATAATATGATGAACTGTTGTCATATGCAATGTATAAGGTGCCACAATAAACTAGCTAATAACGTGAACTGCATGTGCGATATCAGGATGAGTCATAGTGAGATAGACCAAGCTTCCCACCAACTGCCTATAGGTTGTAACATCTGATAGTGAGGATCTCCATCATCTTTCCTATACTTGACACTTAATTCTAGAGGAGTTTCATAGGACTTAATGTAACACCCTGAACTTTTCAATACCCGAGTATTGAAAGTTCTCGAGTGTTACCACAAAATTTAACTTAGTATGTACATGTGTACGATACTAATTTAGCTATCCTAACCTTACATTTATTTTTCAACATGAATCTAACCGTTGAGAATAATCTTCATCCATAAATTAAGTCATCCGACTGTTGATTTTTAGGACAAGATCATTATATAATTTAGTATTCTCGTCTCTCCATCATAACAAACCGCTCAATCAAATATTCACTGTTAGAGAGAGACATTTGACTGTCCACTTTGATTTTGGACCACCCAATCATAGTAAACTAACTATCTGATATCCACATCCGTTCATACAGATATCAAATTGAGATTTTGATCTATTCATCTTATTCACTGCCTATGAATATGCTTAACCCACCATCAGAACTACAACCTTTGGAACTTACACATGTGAACAAGTTACTTTAAACTAATGGTATAATGTTCTACATCTCGATCACTCCAAAAATCCACTTTGTGTTCATCCATTTATGAAACTGACTGGAAGAGGAGCAAACTTTGGTTATCAAAGGCAGAATACCTTGAAAGGGCGATGATCAAGTATGCAATGGACCAGGTAAAACCGGTGAACATTCCCCACGTAGCTCACTTCAAGCTTTCCTTAGAATGATATCCCAAACAAATAAGGAAAAACAGGATATGTCTCACGTACTTTATTCAAATGCGGTTGACATTTTAATGTATGTCATTGTCTATACGAAAGTGAATATTTCATAGACAGTCGGTGTTGTGAGCAGATATATGTCAAACCTTGGCAAGCAACATTGGGAAGCGGTGAAATGGCTACTTCGATACATTCAAGGTACAAAAGAATACGTCTTACCTTTTAAGAAGATAGGAGTAAAGTTGGTTGGGTATGTGGATTTAGATTATGCAGGCAGTGTAGATTGCAGAAAGTCGACTTCATGTTACTTGTTTGTACTAGCGGGTGGAGCAACTAGTTAGATGTCAAAGCTTCAGTATGTGGTGGCTCTTTCCACTACCGAATCAGAGTATATGGCAGTGACAAAAGTGTTTAGGGAATGTGTTTGGTTGAGAGGCATAATAAATCAGTTGGGGCTTCAGCAGGTTGTCGTGCCAGTTAATTGTGATAGCAAAAGTACTATAAATTTGGCTAAAAATTCTGTTTATCACTCTCGTACTAAACATATTGATGTTTGTCACAACTTTATCTGATAGGCGCTTAAAGAAGGAGGCGTGACTCTGAAGAAGATTCACACCAATATGGATCCGGCAGACATGCTCACCAAAGTCATTCCTATAGTAAAGTTCAAGTTCTGTGTAACTTCTCTGGGCTTGGCAATGGCGTAAAAGGAAGACGAACTGTGCATAAGAAGCATTGATTGAGCTATGATGCAATGTAGATATAAAAAGAGAGGACAAAAAACTATACGTTTGATAATTGAAGACATTGTGGAGATTATTGTATTTAATGTCTTAAATCGAGTCAGATACAGGGTCTGTCGATGTCATTGACAGCATATTCGATGTCACCTTTGATGACATTGAACAGTTCTCGATCCCATTGATGTTTTCTAGATTTTCTTCAGTTGATCGCTGGACAAATTGGACACTTTTTCGATGTCATCGATGAGTGTTCGATGCCATCAAAAATTTCTATAAAATCATATTTTGTCTCTAGACAGTTGAGGTGTTAGTTCGATGTCATTTATGAGTGTTTGATGGCATCGACAGATTAGTTCGATGTCATCGACAAGTCTTCGATGACATCGACAGATTATGTGTAGATTTTATGCAAAACTGCGAATTTGTGGGATTTGTTTTCGATTTCATTTGGGACTCTTTACAAGGCTATATATATGAGTGTAAACGGGATTGGGAGGTATTCTAAGAGTTTCTAAATCATCCTAGGGTTTCAAAGGGTGTAGCAAGGGTGAGATTCGAGGTTGTTTGAATCAGGTAAACTTTCTCTTTGTAATTTATACTTTCATAGTGATCATCTGTCACTTTGTGCCGTGGTTTTTTCCCAAAAGGATTTTTTCACATTAAAATCGATGTTTCTCTTTATGTTTGCTTGGTGTTATTGGATTGTTATCCTTGATTCATCTGTGTATGCTTCCGCGATCCCCTAACAAGGACCTAACCCTATTCTTATACCCATAGAGGGTTAATCCCACTTGTATATTGTTTATGTATTAGAGCTATAATATCCCACCCCTTACACGAATTCTATAAACAACACAACTTAGTGGGGCCCACTAGTGCACCCAATCACATTATCCAACCCTTAGGACAATCTAGACCGTTGATCGATAAAGCCCACCTTATAGAATTCTTACATTCCCCTCATGCTTGGAAAGAAAGGGTCATGAAAGTATATGAAATATGAATGAAAACCACAAGAGTGATATTAATTTGGCTCGCCTCTTACTCATTTCATTGGAAAGAGAGATGAGCTGAACCAACATCACACCTTGTCTTCCTCTCCAGGAGATAGCCCCAATCTTCCTTGCTTAGTATAATACAATCTCATACACATATACATAGCATTAGAAAGCCATTATGGGGCCCTCCAAACAGAGTAATCACACATGTTCAATGTCTCTATTCCTAAGAGGAAGAGAAAGTAAAAACCTTTATACTGTTCCTTGCTATTATTATTTTATCTTAGTGATAAGGAAAGGAATGACATTATCATTACTAAGCATATGGAACAAAAATCATGGATCAAGATCTTGGAATTTGGCTTTCCAGCGTCTTATTTCTTATTAAAATGTTCAGTGGAGGAGCATCCGCCTGTCGCTGGGAACCCATGTCATCATGACATGTAACATACTTCGCATCATTGTACATGCATCAATGTGGCCTGCCCACATGTGTGACCTTGAGTATCAGAACACCCTTGTCTGCAACACATCTGGCAGGAAGTTCCTATGGTTAGAATCTAGGTGGGGCACACCAAGATGTTTGTGGTAATCTATCCTATCCATCCGTTTTGCAAACTCATTTTAGGATATGGCCCAAATCTTTCAAAACTCTAAGTAAGTTGCACCACATGAAAAATAAATCTTCTCCACTAGTGCCCAAAAAGAAAACTAATAATAAATCTTTCCCGAAAAATAAAATTTTCAAATAAAAAATTACTTCCTGGGGTGTCGCAAACAATCTGCGTCCTATCCAAAGTCCTATTGGAAGATTTACTTTTAACTATTTTGAGATGATAGGAGTTTGTGATGCTGGTTGAAAGTATGTAAATGGCCCCCACTAACTTTACTTTTGGGGGGTGGAGACTACCCATGAGAAGGAATGGATAAAATAGTCTACGGTGAAGAATTATGTTTGTTTAGGGCTTGTTTGATCTATGGAATTATGCCGTATAAATAACCAATTATTACAAGTTCATCGTGTTTGAAAATAGACTGGAAAATGGAAACTTTGCTTCCAAAAATGGTATAAAAGGAAAGGCTTAAATTTGTGGACCCCATCGTGATGTATATGATATATCCGCTTCGTCCATTTGTTTTACCAAAACATTTTGAGGCATGAGGGGAAAAATGAGGCAGATCTAACATTCAAGTGGCCCACACCAAAGTAAACAGTGGCCCCAAGAAGTTTTTAATGGTGGATGTTCGATGCCCTTTTTCCTGTAGTGTGGTCCATTTGAACTTTGAATCTGCCTCATTTTTTGGTCATGCCCTAAATTCGGTTGGCATAATGGATGGATGGTGTGGATAATCCACAGACATCACGATGGGCCCCACATATATTTGGCAGCATCCTCCATCTTAGTTTTGAAGAAAGTAGAGTTAAATCAACCTTGGGAACAGTAATTACTAAAGGAAATATTTACTTTAGAAAATCAAATATGCCATTAAGATAATTTCGAATGAGGAATGATGCATGACTGATGTTTGAGCTGTGGGAGCCATAGTGATGTGTAAGTGACATCCAACTAGAGTTGGGCATGTCTGACGCGATCCAGTAGATCCGACCTGATCTGACTAGATCCGACCCGATTTGAACCGAATTGACGGCCTGGATCGGTGCAGTTCGAGTAGGGTCAGGCTGATCCGACCGTTCATCGGATCGAGTTCGAATCAATGCCAATCTGGACCGATCCAATCCAATTGGATCTGATCCGATTAGATCTGATCCGGTCATATAGTATGAAGTTAAAATAGAGTCATTGGATGTTTGCATATTTAACTATTGAGAAATTAAGGGCTGGGGTTAAAATAGAGCCATTGGATGTTTGCATCATTAGTACTTCTACTTTTTTCCGATGGTATGGTCCACTTGAGCTTTGGATATGCATAAATTTTGGGTTCAACCCCTAAAATGATCTAAAAAAATGAATGGACGGTGTGGATAAACCACATGCATTCACGGTGGGCCCACGTGCATTCAAGCTCTATCACACGCCAACTATACTGGCGTATGGCTGGATAAACTTCAAATTGTTGAGTAGCCAACGAGACTACCTACTGAAGTGACATCACTAGGTTCTGTGGGACACACCATGATGTATGTGTTGTATCCACACCGTCCATCAATTTGTAGAGATCATTTTAGGCCATGAGACAAAGAATGAGTCAGATCTAGATTTGGAGTGGACCCCACCACAGAAAACAGTGAGAAGAGTGACTCCTACCGTTGAAACCTTCCTAAGGTCCACTATGATGTTTATCTGAGATCCAACATGTTCACAAGTTAAGACAGACATGAAAGAAGGGAAAACACAAATTTTAGTTTGATTGAAAACTTTTGTCAGCCTTAGAAAATTTTAATGGTGGGCATCACTCTCTCCACTGTTTTCTATAGTGGGGTCCATTTGAGCTTTGGATCTGACTCATTCTTTGGCTCCTACCCTAAATTGATATCTCCAAATGAATGGACGGTGTGGATACAACACATATATCATGGCGGGTCCCACAGAACTTGGTCACGTCACTTTAGTAGGGAGTCTAGCTACTCAACCTGTCAGTAGCTAATTCGCGTCCCACGCAAGCTACACATGAGTTCATGACAGGCTGTTGTAGATGCGTGTCGTGTGAAGATGAGCGCATATGCACCTTAAGCACCAAGTTGTACAAACAGCTCAAATGAGATCAAAGTTACATGGGCCCCACCATAACGTTTATTTTCCATTTAATCTGTTACTAATGTTAAAAATACATGGATGAAGTGGAAAAACAAATTTCATGTTGATCTGAAACTTCTGTGATCTGAAAAAGGGTTTCAATGGTAAACGATCAATCCCCCACTATTTTTGGCGGTGTGGTCCAACTGATCTTTAGATCTGTCTTATTTTTCAGCTTAAGCCTTAAGACAAGCTCTCCAAATGGATGGACGGTTTGGATATAACACATACCTCATAGTTTGACCCACTTCTCTCTTCTGATCCAAACGATACCCAACCCGATCTGATTCGGTTTTCATGACCGAGTCGGACTTGGTTCGGGTTAGGCTATCAGTGCATCAGATCGGATCTAGTCAGATGACACAGACTCGGTCCCGAATCGGATCAAGTTCAGGTCAGGAAATGCAGAATTCGGACGGAGTCGAGTTGGGCCCAATCCGATCCGACTCGGTCTAATGCCCAACTCTACATCCAACCCGTCCATTAGATCGTCCATCCAATGTTAGACATATTCCAAAATTCAGTTTGATCCATAGCTTAAGTGGGTCATGAAAGGGAACAATGGATACATTGGGGAGGAGAATGGCAGCCATAGAAATTCCAGATGGAATGGCCCACCATGTTGTGTATATGCCATCCAACCTGTCATCATGTCACCCTCACCAGGATGAAGTAACGCCCTGAAACTCAAGCTATTCCAAAATTTAGGCAGGCTGTAACAAGTGAATATATATATATATATATATATATATATATATATATATATTATATATATATATATATAATATAGGTTTAACGTGTGATAATGCATTTCTCTATGTTGTTTGTTATACCTGAATTTTTGATAGGATGATTCTGGCAATGTATGGTTCCGATGAAGAGGTGCACAAGATTCACAGTTTGGATTTCACATACACATCACAGTTGAGCCCCACACTGTTTGGAACCGATGGTAATTACCATGCGTGGGAGTGCATGTGATCATCCACCATTCTGAATAGGTTGTCAACGGGCCGGGCCAGGGGTTGCTTTCGGCCCGTATTTTAAACTATTTTGTGCTAGGTCCATTCAAAATTCTGATTTTAACAGGCCCGAACCTAGCCCATTGAACCCTAGGCCCGGCTCGGGCCTCAAAAATTAGAATTTTGAATGGACCCGACCCAATAGCCCGTAGCTAAACACTTCAAAATCCGGGTTGAGACCTACCTAGGCCCGACCCATAGACAGCCCTGCTTTTGTGAAATATTTAGGTGTGCCTGTGAGTGGATGTGTATGTTCTACACCTATATATTGTTGTCAGAAGAGAAGTCTTCAGGTCTTATGCGCTGCTCGACCGGTCGAACAGGCTGCTTGACCAGTCGAGGGTCCACTTGACCAATCGAGGCCCGCTTAACTCGAACTCCAACAAGCAGTATTTTTTGGTGTCCGGGCCGCTCGACCAGTTGAGGGTCAGGCTCGACCGGTCGAGGGGGTCCTTCGACTAGTCGAAGCCCTGGCTCGACTAGTCGAGGGTTATGCAGACTACGCGCGGACTGCGTAAATTTGAGGCGGTTTCTGGACTATTCCAAAAGGGGTGAGTAAGTGGAGTTTTCTAAACTATAAATAGGGGTCCCTAGGGCTATTCTAAGGTATTATAAGGCTTTCTAAAAGTTTTTCAAGGGTTCCTAAAAGGGTTTTAGGGTTATCAAAGGGTGTAGCAATGGTGATATTCAAGGTTGTTCGAATCGGGTAAGTCCTCGCTCTTGTAATTTCTATTTCATCGTGGATTTCTGTCGCTTTGTGCCGTGGTTTTTTCCCACAAGGGTTTTTCCATGTTAAATCTTTGTGTTCTCTTGTGATTGCTTGCTGCTCTTGGATTATTATCCTAGATCTAGATCTGTGTGATTCCGCAGCACAAATCCTCAACAAGTGGTATCAGAGCAATTGTTGGGGCACAGATCTGAATCTGCATGATTAGTAATAATGGGAAACAACAAGTTTGATATTGAGAAGTACTCAGGGAAAAATAATTTTGAGTTATGGAAGGTTAAGATGATTAGTCTATTAACCACGCAGGGCAAGATTAAGGCTTTTGAGGAGCGGAAATCTACCATGAAAGATGAAGAATGGAAAAACCTTGATAGTAATGCTTTAGCCTCTATCCGTTTATGTCTCACGGATGAGGTTCTCTATAATGTTTTGAGGGAGAAAACTGCGGCTAGTTTATGGGCGAAGTTAGAGACATCTATGCAAAGAAGTCCTCTGAAAATTGCCTACACTTGAAGCTACAATGTTATACCTTAAAGATGGCAGAGGGTGGAGATCTAGAAACATACATCAACAACTTTAATAAATTGATGTGCAAATTGTTGGATATGGAGGAAGTGGTCAAAGATGAGGAACAAGCATGTATATTGTTGAATTCTCTTCCTGCATCGTATGAGTCATTTAGGGACACAATGTGCACCGCAAATAAAACCCTAAGTGTCAACACCGTTATCTCAACCATTCAAGGGAAGGCAATGAGAAAGTTAAATGGCGGCATGGGGGCATCTTCCGATGCACTGATTATGAGTGGTAGAGATTCTGAGCGAGGTACAAGATCTTCAAGACCTAGATCCAAATCTAAGGGTAAGGGCAAAAGAAAATTAAAGTGTTGGAACTGTGGGTTGTCTAGACACATGAAGAAGGATTGTAGAAATCCTAAAGCGAATAAAGAAAATTTAGCGGCTTCTTCTAAGGAGGTCAATGTTGTCACATCTGATGAAGAAACAAGTGGTGGTGATGTTCTATCTGTTTCCATGATTGGTCACATACACGACGATCATAAAGATGAGTGGATACTTGACATATGGACATCATATCACATGACTCCTCATCGAAGTTGGTTCGCCAGTTACAAGTAATGCAATGGTGGACAGGTTTTTATGGGCAATGACAATGTCTATAATATTGTCGCTATTGGTACGGTGAGCATCAAGATGTTTGATGGGATGGAGCGTACCCTGACTGATGTCAGGCACGTTCCTGATATGAAGAAAAGTCTGATTTCTCTCGGTGCACTCGAGGCTATAGGGTACAAGTTCATCGGTATTGATGGTGTCCTTAAAGTTTCAAAAGGGGCACTCGTGGTTATGAGAGCGCAAAAGCACGGAAACCTTTACAGGTTGATCGGGAACACTTCAACAGGTGGAGCGGAAACAACTATTGCAGATTTCATGTCTCTACGTATGTGACATGCTCATCTGGGTCACATGAGCGAGCGGGGCATGAAGGTACTTTCTGATTGATGTTTGATTCCAGCTTTAAAAAATTCTGATTTAAATATATACGAGCATTATATATATGGTAAACAATCTAGTTATCTTTTAAATATGTAAAACATGTATGTAAGGGACTGCTTGATTATATGCACTCTGACGTATGGGGGCCATCGCCAGAATTTCCATTGGGGGGTCATCATGGTTTCTTTTATTTATTGACGACTACTCCAAGAAAGTTTGGGTTTACTTCATGAAACATAAATCCAAAGTTTTCACCATATTTAAAAAATGGAAGGCAATGGTAGAAAAACAGTCAGGGTGAAAAATAAAGGTTTTAAGGATTGACAATGATGGAGAATTTACTTCTATTGAGTTTAATGATTATTACAAGGATAAAGAGATCATTGGGCACAACACAGTGCGCCACATGCCGGAGAAAAACAGTGTGGCTGAGCGAATGAATCGAACTCTCCTAGAGAGGGCCAGATGCATGTTAAGTAATGCTGTGTTAGGCAAAGACCTATGAACAGAGGCCGTTAACATGACTTGCTATTTGGTTAACCAGTATCCTTCAATGCCAATTGAATGTAAAATCCCAGAGGAAGTATGGAGTGGTAAGAAATCGACTACTCAGATCTACGCATATTTGGTTGTAAGGCTTACTCTCATGTACCGTCAGTTGAGAGAGATAAGCTAGACCATAGAGTCAAGAAGTACATCTTTGTTGGCTATGACATTTGTGTGGAAGGTTATAGGTTATTTGACAAGGTCACACGCAAGGTAATCACTAGTCATGACATCAGATTCGATGAAAGCTCTCTATTCTGCAAGAATGATCAAGAAGAGCAAGAGGAACCAGAAAGGATGATCGTAGACATTCAGATTGATACAGATGATACTCAAGCAGAAACAGATGCGCAGACAGAGGTACAGGATCAGGTAGAGCAGTTACCTTTGAGAAGGAACCTACCGCGTGATCGCAGGTTACCAGTAAGATACCGGGACAACTCTAATATTGTATGCCCTCGTTACAGATGAGGAGGACCCGTCTACTATTTAGGAGGCTCTCAGTGAGCTTGATGCAGAAAAGTGAAAGGCGACTATATACGATGAGATGGACTCGTTGCACAAAAATCACACATGGGAGCTAGTGGAGCTTCCTGTGGGCCGAAAAGCGATTGGATGCAAGTGATTATTCAAAATGAAACAGAATAGATACAAAGCAAGGTTGGTAGCGATGGGTTATTCTCAGAGAGAGGAATCGATTTCACAGAGATATTTGCGCCGGTGGTTAAGCAGGTGTCTATCAGATTCGTGTTGGCACTGGTTGCCCAATACGATCTCGAGCTGGAACAGATGAATGTTAAGAATGTATTCCTGCACGGGGAATTGGAAGAGCAGATCTACATGAAGCAACTAGAGGGCTATAAAGTTAAAGGGGCAAAGAAAAAGGTTTGCAGGTTAATGAGGTCCTTGTACGGCCTAAAACAGTCGCCTAGGCAATGGTATAAAAAAATTGATTCTTTCATGGTGAGTCAGAAATTTACTTGGTGTGAATACGATCACTGTGTCTATTACAAGACACTGAGTGATGAAAAATTCATCATCCTACTACTGTATGTTGATGATATGTTGATCGTCTGTTATGATATGTATGAAATCAACGTACTGAAGACTCAGTTATCAGAGACATTCGAGATGAAAGATCTGAAGGCTACAAAGATGCTTCTCGGCATAAATATTCATTGAGACATGAAGAAGAGTAGGATTTGGTTATCATAGGCAGAATACCTTGAAAAGGTGTTGATCAAGTATGGGATGGATCAAGCAAAGCCGGTGAGCATTCCCCACGCGGCTCACTTTAAGCTTTCCTCAGAACAATGTCCTAAATCAAATGAGGAAAAATAGGTTATGTCTCATGTGTCTTATTCAAATGCGGTTGACAGTTTAATGTATGTCATGGTCTATACGAGACCAGATATTTCACAAGCAATCGGTGTTGTGAGTAGATGCATGTCAAACCCCAGCAAACAACATTGAGAAGCGGTGAAATGACTACTTTGATACATTCGATGTACGAAAGACTACGTATTAACTTTTGAAAAGACAGGGACAAAGTTGGTAGGGTATGTGGATTCTGATTATGCAGGCAGTGTGGATTCTAGAAAGTCTACTTTAGGATACTCGTTTATATTAGCGGGTGGAGTAATCAGTTGGATGTTGAAGCCTCAGTCCGTGGTAGCTCTTTCCACTACCGAAGCAAAATATATGACAGTGACGGAAGTGTTTAAAGAAGATGTTTGACTCAAAGGCATGATAAATCAGTTAGGACTTCGACAAGAGGCCGTGCCGGTTAACTATGATAGCGAGAGCGCTATTAATTTGGCTAAAAAATCTATTTATCACTCACGTACTAAACACATTGATGTTCGTCACCACTTTATCCGACAGCTGCTTGAGGAATGAGGCGTAATACTGAAAAAGATTCACACCAGTATGAATCTAGCAGACATGCTCACCAAAGTCGTTCCTACAGAAAAGTTCAAGTTCTGTGCAACTTCTCTGGGCTTGGCGATGGTGTAAAAGAAGGACGAAGTGTGCATGAGAAGTGTTGATTGAAGTTATGATGCGATGCAAAGATAAGATAAGAGGTCAAGAAGCTACACGGTTAAAGAATGAAGACTTGGTGGAGATTGTTGTCAGAAGAGAAGTCTTCAAGTCTTTTGCGCTGCTCGACCGGTCGAGCGGGTCGCTCAACCAGTCGAGGATCCACTCGACCAGTCGAGGCCCGCTCGACTAGAAGTCGAGTAAGCGGTATTTTTTGGTGTCTGGGCCGCTCGACCAGTCAAGGGGGTCAGGCTTGACCGGTCAAGGGGGTCCTTCGACTAGTTGAGGGTTATGCAGATGTGCGTGGACTGCGTAAATTTGAGGCGGTTTCCGGACTATTCTAAAGGGGGTGAGTAAGTGGAGTTTCCTAAACTATAAATAGGGGTCCCTAGGGCTATTCTAATGTATTCTAAGGCTTTTTAAAAGTTTTCCAAGGGCTCCTAAAAGAGTTTTAGGGTTATCAAAGGGTGTAGCAAATGTGAAATTCGAGGTTGTTCGAATCGAGTAAGTCCTCTCTCTTATAATTTCTATTTCATAGTGGATTTCTGTCCCTTTGTGCCGTGATTTTTTCCCACAAGGGTTTTCTACGTTAAATCTTTGTGTTCTCTTGTGATTGCTTGTTGCTCTTGGATTGCTATCATAGATCTAGATCTGTGTGATTCCACAACACAAATCCCCAACATATATATATATATATATATATATATATATATATATATATATATATATATATATATATATATATATATATATAAATTAGCAAACCTCCTCTCTCTCATGTGTATTACTAATTATAGAAGGATATGATATGATATCATCACTCGTATCTTAGCTATCATGCCCTTTAACTCATTATACAGGACATATATAATATCTAGATCATTCATCTATTTTTGCCACACCATGGATGGGGCATATGAAAAAATTCACACAGTTCCTCATCGAATTTTCCATTTGGGCCCCTCATCAACTTCATATCAGTGGGTCCCACCCCAACCAAACAAAACCTTTCCCTAGGACACCCGAAGACACCATCTCCCCCGAAGCTCGGATATTTTCTACCGCCGGTCCATCTCGCATGCATCAACATGCAAATTGATGATCATTGTCACCTTTGCCACAATGCCCCTCAACCACTCATCACCTTATCCTCACATGTCCCTTTCCTACTATAACATGGTCCCCTCGTATCTCTCTAGTCTCTACCAATCTTCCGTTCATCACATCAAAAGAAAGCTTCTTGTCTGGAAATGATTAAATATGCATGAAATCCACCCACTCCATCGGGTAAAAATCAGGCTAATTCAACACTTATGTGTGTCACTCTATAAAAGTTAACCAAAAACCTTTTAACTTATGCGGTATGGCCCACCTAAGTTTTGGATTACTCAAATGTTAGTGTATACATGTCTAGTCCTATGGACCACCATATGATTTATATCATGAGTTTTGATCCTCTACTAGTCACAAACCAGAAATTTTATGTCTTATGCAATTTGATTGGACCACATCATCAATGATGGCATTTAATGCAGCAATGCTGACAATATGATGATAATGTTGACCATTCCCAATGCATGAAAATAGAAAATTTCTATTCATAGTTAACACTTATGTGTGTCACTCTATAAAAGTTAACCAAAAACCTTTTAACTTATGCGGTATGGCCCACCTAAGTTTTGGATTACTCAAATGTTAGTGTATACATGTCTAGTCCTATGGACCACCATATGATTTATATCATGAGTTTTGATCCTCTACTAGTTACAAACAGAAATTTTATGTCTTATGCAATTTGATTGGACCACATCATCAATGATGGCATTTAATGCAGCAATGCTGACAATATGATGATAATGTTGACCAATCCCAATGCATGAAAATAGAAAATTTCTATTCATAGTTAGTAAAGAATTCATATTCTTATATCATATTTTCCTTTATTTCATTTTTGTTTGTTCACATACCTTTGTTTATTTTCTTCTTCATAAATTAATGAAATTAAATGATGAGAACATCCTAAAATTCTAAAAAACCCTCCAAGTCTAAACATGATTTTTATGGAGCACCATAACAATTTGGGTTGGGTTTCCATGATTTTCCATGCCAATCCAAACAAATAAAAGAGACCATAAAAGTGAAACGAACCAAACATGCCCTATTCCTTAGTTTACACCTTCAAAATTGGAGGCCCCACTTTAAATGTCCTATCACCCGACAACAACATTCAACATAAAATCTACTTCTTCAATTGGTCTAAATCAAATGGATGGCTAATGTGAGAAACACTCAAAGGTGGACCACACTAGCTTGCTTTTAGAAGGTATATTGAGGGCTGACTTTTGCTTAGTTTGCCACCATTAACGGCATGTTCGGTTGTTGCATTAAAATGATATTGAATTGTATTAGATGGGACTCACATATTTATTGCACGTGATTGCATGTATGAAAATATCATGGTATTTTACCCATCCAATCTCTTGTTTGGGATAAAATTTTGCCACGGAAAACATTGGATTAACTGTTTGGTAGACTATGGAATTGTAATCAACGGACCAAATTCACAATGGATATCATTCATTTGTACACATATTACCCGAATGTCACGTATAAATGATTTATGTGGATGGAGGGCATGGATAAACGTATGCATCAATGTGGGGCCCACATGTGTAGTGGATTTCAAAATCAATGAAAATTTCGCATGAGATCAAATGCAATTCCATCCCACCTAATCCCAACTTTTCTCATCCTACCCAAATGATGGATGAAATTTGCATGGACCAAATGCAATTCTATGTCACCTAATCTCATCTAATACCCTCCGCCAAAAAAGAACAGCGGAGACTAAGGCTGTCAATGGGCTGGGCTGGTCCATTCGGCTTTTCGGTTAGACTCGTGCCTAAAGTTTAATCTTATTTATCAATTGGTGGGTTTGGCCCCAGCCCTTCCAAGCCCTTAAAAAAAAATTAAAAAATAAAGGTTTCAAGGGTAAATTTGTCAATATGAAGCATAACAGGCACTTCTAACAACAGCTTAGAAATTGTACAAAAGAGGATGGACGGACTCTGGCTTGGGTTGGACACAACCAACCCATGAATAGTCATTACAGACTGAGCTTAGGCCTCCTTGTTTAGGTTAGGTTGATATTAGACCTGAGTTTTACTTTGCAAGTTAGGCTTTGACAGAGTTCTCTTGATCCCTTGACAGTCCTAGCGGTGACTTATCAATTTAAATTATTTTTTTTTGGTGTCGGTGACTTATCATCTCACACATGACACTTACAGACGATGCGATTGGGATGTGCACGAATCATGCATTTAAAATTACTCTAATCAGTCATGTCTTCAACTCTTCCAAATTCTTAGTTAAGGAGAGTGAGGCAGTATCATGAGGAGGTTGGCGGCTTGATACGACCAGCGCATGTGCGTTGCATTCCTTCCATCGGCGCGTGCATGTTGCATGTGCCCTATCTAGTGCGTGCTGTCAGGTTTATGAAGTTTAGGCTGTTGGTAGTTACAGCCCAACTGCTTATATGGGTCGTGTGGAGGTGTGGTGGTGTCCAATGTCGGTTTAGGCTTAAGTTTGGGGCTGCCACGCTGCCAAGTCAAGTTGACTCCATCAACTTTTCCATATTTCTAAAATATGATCAAAAAAATATGTACATCCAAAGCTCAAGTCGACCACACTATATAAAGTAGTGGGATTGCAACGACTACCGTTAAAACCTTTTTAAGGTCCATTGTGAAGCTTATTTACCATCAAACCTCTTCATAAGGTCAACTAAACTTGGATGAAAGAAAAACACAAAACTAAACTTGATAAGAACCTTATGTAGCCCCAGGAAGTTTTCAACTATAGGCATTCAATTCCTGCAGTTTCTTGTAGTGTGGCTCACTTAAGCTTTGGATTTGTTTTGTTTTATTTTTTATTTTTGTCTTAATTTCTAAACTAATATGAAAATTGAACGTACAATATGAATAAAACATATATATTATGGTAGGCCCCACAAAGCCCCGCAATGTTAGTCTCTAGCTAGATCTTGGTGGGATAGTTTGCAATACCCTCTCATATTTGGGGCCCCCAATTTGCACAAAAGCTTTTCACAAAAAGTTTTTGCTCAAGAAACCTAAGTGGGCCCTACCATTATGTTTGTGATAAATCTAACTTGTCCATTCCTGCTTTGAGATCATTTTAGGACTTGAGACTAAAAATGAGTAGGAAACAAGACTTAAGTGGGCCGTACTAAAGTAAAAGATGGGTAGGAAAATTCCGGCAATGATGTTTACGTGCCATCAATACTGTTCATAACGTCATTCCTACTTAGATGAACTCAGTCCACAAATATTAGCCTGATTCAAAACTTCCGTGGTTCCATGAATATTTCAATTATGGATGTCCAATCCTCACGTTTTCGGCCCATTTGAATATTGAATCTGTCTTATTTTTGGCCCCATAACTTAAAATGATCTCACAAAACAGATGGACAGGGTTGATTTCACACAAACATCACGGTGGGCCCACTTAGATTTCCGGTGATGGACATCCTAAGAAAAGATTTCCCATGAAATCCACCTCCCTGTTGGCCAGTGACGCTGCCACTAGCCATCTGGCTAGTTTGATGAAAAAAAGAAAAGAAAAGAAAGAGGCATATATAAATCTCAGGTGGATCACATCGCATGAAAACAATAGTGATTAAGTACCCACCATTAAAAATCTCTTAGTGCCCACCGTAATGTTTATTTGACATCAAACCTGTTGATTAGGTCATACAAACTTGGATTGAAGGGAAAAATAAATACCAACTTAGATCTAAAACTTTTGTCGCCCTAGTAAGCTTTTAATGGTGGGCATTCAATCAACACTATTTCCTATGGTGTGATCCACTTGAGATTTGGATATACCTTATTTTTGGGATCATACCATAAAATAATCCAGAAACATGGATGGACAGAGCGGATGAAATGGATACATCATGGCAGAGCCCACAAAACACCGACTAGTAGCCATTGGCGGGTGGTTGGCTGACTAGCCCATCTGCCTCCGGGGAGGAGATTAGGTGCGACCGGGATCCACCAAAGTGGGTGGGACCCTGAATGTGGGGCCCACTATAATGTATGTGACTACGTCCACACCATCCATCCTTATTGAAAAGATCATTTTATGGCATAATCCAAAAAATTAAAGCAGCTTCAAATTCTAAAAGGACCAAGGTATAGAGAATAGTGGTGATTGACCATTTAAAAATTCTTGTGGGCCACAAAAGATTAGATCCAGATAATATTAGTATTGTCTCTTCATCTAGCTGGTTATAATGCTATCAATAGGTTGGATGACAAATAAACATTTAAGTAAAATTCATGAAGTTTTTAATGATAAGAATTCAATCACAATCGTTTCATACGAGTAAATGTATCAAATTAATATATTTCAAACATTCCATAAGTTTGTTAACAAATCTGTTGTTCTAAATTGATTCAGACGTCATGTCTCAGATTTAACAAACATGCCCTAATTTTAGAAATTTGAAGTTAGAATATGATTTTCTGCAACTTTTCAGCAATAAGAGTGGCCCTGATTGAACCACATTTGATTTGGGGGCTCCAAATCGTAAAAATTCTAATTGGACGTATAAGAATCATGGTCAGCTTCGTGCGGGCGTTGATGTTCCCACTCTTTTGTTGGTATGGCCCACCTGAGTTTTGGAACGGCCTGATTTTTAAAATCCCATCCTTATTGTCCTATTGTGGTCTTTCAAAACAGATGGACGGAGTGGATTTGTCACGGACATCTCTGTGGACCCCACACAGCCCCGGTCCCATCTCAACTCAATTTGCAAAAAAGCGTATACAAGCCTCTGAAAACCCCCCCAAAACCTCAGATTCTGGCTGCGATGGAGTCATCTCAGCCAGACGGGAACGACGGGAAGGACTGTCTGAAACTAATGCGGCAGCAGCTCCAGGACGATCTCCTCTCCTTCAAGGACACACGTCAGCAGATTCAGGACCGGATCGAGAATCGACGGCTCCACCAGCACCACCTCATCTCCTCCCTCCAATCCCTCGTCCCCAACCTCGTTTCCTCGCTCGATCTCTCCCTCCAGCTCATCTCTTCTTTCAACGGCCGATCCTACATTCCAAACCCTAACCATAACCTTATAAATGCCTCCGAAAACCGAACTTTCACCCCTCGCCGCGATCCAAAACTCCAGTCCCTTGCTGCCAAACCCTCGTCCGATCCGCCTCAGCAACCCCGCCGAGCCGACGGTGATAAGAAGCCATTGGATGACGATAGAGATGCGGATCCGCTGTCTGTCGTCCGATCCATGGTCGCCGTCTGCCTGCTGGAGCGCGTCCCATTCACGGCAGTCGACTCGGCCGCGGTGCTCAGGAAGCTGCTGGGCGATCCATCGGCCACGCCGGCTGAGAAGGCGGCTCTCCTTGAGCTTGGTGGGGAGGCCGGTCCCATCTCAGCTGTTGAGATTGCGCTGAGAGCTATCGCAGAGGGGAATGGAGGGGTTGAGTTGGAGGATTTTGGAGTGAGTGGTAAGTCTATGGTTATGGTTTTGGGGATTGATAGGAATCGGCTGGTGAAGGAGCTGCCGGAGAGCTCTCAGCAGCCACCCGAAGGGAGTTTGAGTGATGGAAATCTGGTTCCTCCTCAGGTGGCACCAACAGCTGGGATTGACGTAAATGGAGGTGTTTTTGGGACGGGAGGAGCAATGCCGAGGCTGTCGCAGGAGATGTGGCTTGGTCCTGATCATCATATGTCGGGATTGCCGCTGATGTTTCCAGGATCTCCAGCGCCTGTGATGGGCCCGAGGGGCGGGCAGAGGGTTACAGGCTTGATGGGAATTCCAAGAGTGATTGCTCCTCTCCATAGACCACCTTTGGGACCTACAACAATGGGGGGTCCAAACTCGACGGCTTTGAAGGCAAGCACTGAAGAGGATGACATGAAGGATGTTGAGGCATTGCTGAATAAGAAGACATTCAGGGAGCTGCAGCAGTCAAAGACAGGAGAGGAGCTCCATGATCTTATCCACCGCCCCACTGCCAAAGAAACTGCAGTTGCTGCCAAGGTTTGGACATACTGTTGAAATTTTGGTTTTCTGTTGGATCGGTATAGCATGGTTATATATGTATAGGAACTCAATTTTCTTTTTATGGAATTATTAAAGAAGAAATGGAAAGAATTAAGTACCTATTGGCATTACCATCATCTTTCCTCATTTCTGCTTGTTATTTTGTTCATGTTCCTTGTTTTTTTGCTCAGTTCAAGACCAAGGGTGGTTCTCAGCTGAAGGAGTATTGCCTGAATTTAACAAAGGAAGATTGCTGGCGTCAGAGTGTTTTGTACACTGCATGTGATAAGGTCAGTACCTAGTATGGATTTGTTGGTAATGTGGATAATGTGCTGAAAAAGTCTCAAAACAATATGAACCTCCCTTGCTGTTAAACAGGGGGAAAAAAAAAGCGAAGAGGAAAAAATAGAAGGGAAAGAAAGAAAGAAAAAAGAAAGAGAAAAGCCTCCTTTATGGAGTCCAAATTTTCTGTCCTTGTTACAGTCTATGTATCAGTTCTTTCCTAAATTACACAATGTTGATATTCCACATCTTTCAAAAGAAAAAAATGTTGATATTTCACATTTATCAATTATCATAGAGTAATCAGTTTGGTGTCTACAAATCTATGGTTCTGTAGTTGGCCCTTTACCGACTCATACTTCCAATCTCTTTCAGAATCTTTTTGCTGCTGGACTTGGGCCAGCATGTAGCCCACTTTGTGCAACCCCTAGCGGGTGGGCCCCACATGACATGCACAGTATGATCCCTCAGGAGCCGCATGGGCTCCCTTCTTGGGAGGAGTTGTGTGGCCCCCTTAGGAATGGATTTTATGTTTTAGTTAGTTTCAAAGTTCTGCTCTATCGCCCATTCTTTTTTATGCAGTCTGACTGTGTGAGAGAGAATAAGAGGATGAGAGAGAAAGGCAGGAAAGAGGAATAGGTGTGGCCTGTTTGGACAAATTCTGTTCTGCTTAATCAAGGATGATTTCCATCTTGTTGCGTCTATTTCGTCGGTTTGAGTGGTGAAGCTTCCCATGGTAGTTGAATTTTGGACACCTAGACCTCTCCACTGTTTTAGCTTGGCTTCATGGTCCAATTCTCAATGTTGTTATAGACTTATAGTTGCTTGCATCAAGACGCTTCCACATTTTGTTTCATGTTCACTCCCCAAGTATAGGGTTGTGATGTAGTAATAAACTCGGTGAGACCGAGGTCGAATCCACGGGGACTGAAACTTGTGCGTAATCTGAAAGCAACCAGAACTAGAACTAGAATAAGATGAAATCTAAATCAAGTGTTTTTAAGAGAAATATGGTGAATAATTAAACTAAAACTTATAGAATTCAAAGGTGGTAACTAGGGTGCCGAGGGTCCACTTTTAGCAATTGGGAAGATACCTTGCATAATTCAAGGACACAGCTGGAATCGGAGTCCTATCTTATCCAGTTGGTAAAAAGAGATTTGTCAGGTCTCTGAATGTCTCATGGATCTAATCATCAACAGATACGATTGGTGTATATTTGGAAGTGATTCCATCACCTAACCATGCCCAGGAGACTATGACAAACAACAGCAATTTACCAATTTTACAGCCAATCATGAGAGAATTGTAAAAGTTAGGAAGGATTCCGTCACCCTACCATGCCCATGAGACGATGGTGAACAACGGGTCTTACTAATTTCACGAGCTCGATAATAGAAAACATACTTAAAGCTATCGCAGATCTATTATAATTTAAGTCACAATAAACCATTAAAAACTAAAAGTATACTTTCATAATTAAATTAAAATCTACGAAAATCGATAAAACATGAATTAAAGCAAAGCAACCATCCTAATCACGCTACAAGCTTCACCTCTTAGCCCTAGCTAAGAGGTTTAGCCAACCATAGCTTTGATTAACTAAAAACTCTTAGGAAAGAAAAACCTCCAGGAAGAAAACCCGAAAAGGAAAGACGAAGGAGATGACCAGCCACGATCCCTCTCTCTCTGCTTCACGTGTCCACCTTGCTTGCTCTCTCTCCTTTCTTCCTTTTATACATGTCAAGAGCGGTGGCAGCTCACGTGCGTAACCTTCACGCAAAGCAGAAAACGGTGTGGATTGTTCGGTGGGCCCACAGTCGAGATTTTTAGAGGAATCCACTCCGTCCATCGGGTGCAGCACGAAAAATCGTCTGGATATGGACGTTTCAAATTTTCATTGACGCGACCCACTTGATTAATCTTGCAGCAAGGTTTCCGTCGTCCAGCATATTTGCAGCTTTATTTCTGGCATTCTTCAGACAAAGACCCACCAGATCTTGATTAGAATCCTCGGACGATTCAAATGGACGGCTCGGATCTCTCAACCGATTATTGCCAAGGTCACGCAATGGGCCACAACAGCCAGGCGGCGTCCGGACGCAACAGAGCTTGCGTATGTGTTACGCAGTGACGCTGGTGGGGCCCATGATCTGAGATAAATAAGAAATCCACTCCGTCCATTGGAATTCTCTCGAAAAACCGTTCGGGAGTGACAAGATTGGGTTGATTTCGGTGTGGTCCACCAGATCTATCTTGGTACCGTCTGTCTACCGTTTGGGCAGCTAAAAACTAGTCACCGCTGTTTTCGGGAAGTCCGTCACCAAGGGGATGGTCACGCCTACGGTCTGGAGTGAATGAACGGTGTGGATCATCTAAATACATGATGATGGAGGCCCACTACTACATCCCATGGCCGGTCGTGCGTGAGTGAAACAGAGACACTCTGTCTCTATTTAGGAGAGTCGGTCAAACTGACTTTGACCGTGCTTCTCCTATCCGGTGCACGTTGAGTGCACATACACTCTATACACGCAATGTTCATGGGCCACCATCGTGTTGGTTGTGGGAAATCCGATCCGTCCATCCCTTTCTTTATATCATTTTAATCGTTGGAACCAAACTTGAGGCGTCTCCAAATATCAGGTGGGCCCAGAATCAACGGTTTATGAGCTGATCTGTCCATTGGGCTACTTTCACAGAGATCCGAGGGTTGAAATTTGACGTGTACGGTTCATTTATGGTCCTCAGGTCATGCAGAACGTTTTGAGTTGAACGGATGGTGAGAACCCTGTGATCTTGCATTCTGAACGTGTTTTAGGCTTCTTTAGCGTGAAATATTGTATTTCCTCGAATCCTGAGCGTGTAAACTCTTCAATCTCAGTCCCCTGGAGTCCGTCCCTTGTCTTCGAGCTTCATGAGCGTTAAATCCATGTTTTTAGTATCCTTTTCAGTCCTATGCTCACAAATACATATTGCAGCACAAACACGATTAAAGTAAGTCATTAAATGGTATCATGTTCATAAATCCAGGTAATAAATGGGGTTTAATATGCAATATTTGACCCTCAACACAACCCCCAACCAACATTTTGCTAGTCCCGAGCAAAGTATGCGGAAAAATAAGTAGAGAACTACAAGATAATTTATATGTACTCGAGTGAATTTTGCAAAATAATCCAAATACAAGAATTCTAAGATTCATGAATGTTGGGTATTACTTTCTGCTGGACGCATGCGCACGGTAAACTTCATAATCAAGCTCAAAGTATTAATCCATTAATTAGAAAATTCTAAACATTGAGTTCCATGGGTGTTTAGTGAAATCTCGGCTTATCAGCATTAAGATTCAATTCTTTATTTCATGATGTCATTGGTAACCAATAAGAGAATTCATGATAACCGAAACTTGCCTCACACATCATCTTTTCGTTCTTTTAGTTTTTGATTTTTTCATTAAAAGTAACGCCAAGAAGGGGAATCAAATCCTCACTTATAGGGAGCAAACCTATGGTGAAGACTGTACACCCAACCCTTTTTCACATATCATCCATGGGGAATCGAATCCTCACTTATAGGGAGCAAACCTATGGTGAAGACCGTTCGCCCAATCCATTTAATTTTCTCAGGTTGGTTCCTTTCATGCTTAGTGATTACCAAGTTAATCCTTCAATATCGACTGAAACCTCAATGCATAAGCGAGATGTGATATGTGAAATCATGACTCCATCAATGTTTTAAAGCTTCTAATCATGGATTAACAGTTCGAATTTAACTGTGAAATCTAACAAATAACGGAATCCAAGAGTCATAAATTACCAACACGCTTATCTTGTAATTCTAAATCCAAGATGACCATCAAAATCACTTCGAATTCACAAGAAATTTCAGATTATTATTATTATTATTTTTTTATTTTTTTTAAATTTTACAATTTCTACTCTAGACCAAGAAAACACTGATTAGGCAACCTAATCTCCCACCCCCAACCTAAAATTTACATTGTCCTCAATGTAAAAGATATGAGCATGCAATGCACATGGGACAACGAAAGTAAATGAGAAGTGATGGGAAGATAGTACCTGGATGAAAGAATCAAGAGGCTTTTCCACAAAGATCTCAAAATGAAAGCAAGTCAGCACAAGAGAGAAACCAACAAAAGCAAACTATCCTAAAACAATGCAGAAACTAACCTAGAACAGCATAAAGCATACTACCCTAGGCCTATGAAAGCAGGGAAAAACTACTCAATCATGCTGCAAGGTTCTTTTTCTGGCCAATATCTTAATAAGTTTCTCAGTAAGTTCCTCAACAGGATCATCCAAAAGCCCTTTTTGCAATAGACTTGGACGCCCTGGAGCATTACTTTCCAGAGAAACTTATGTACCTCATAAGAAAATTTTCGTTGAATTGCTTGAGGTATCCAAAGTATATACGATTCACCTGTGACAGAAGAAGTTTCAACGTTAGTATCCCATGGTAAATCAGAGACTATAAGTAAATAAAGTTCAGAAAACTTCGCAAGAAGTGATGTAGTCTCAACACATTCCGAAATATCAGACTTCGGTTCCATTGTCAGCTCCTCCTCCTTTAATGGTAAACATTTAGGATCAGGGGAAGAAGGGGCTTCAGAATAAGGGTTCTCTCGGTCAGTGATGACTACTGAGATGTTGTCTTGCAAGGCATCCACTTTATCTTTTGACATGGGATCGTTTGAATCTACAAAGTGTGCCAAACATTCATCCAAAGAGTTGGGAAGTTCATCTGAGAATGGCCCATTTTCTGCATCAAAGTTTGTGATGATCTTCTCAAGGATTCCATCGTCTTTAAAAGTAGATGGAGGTATGCTCTCTTGCTCTAACCCTGCACAAACAAATTGAGGGTTAGGAGACAAAAGTATCGATGTGGGGACTCTGTTCATTGATGCTACTCAGAAGAGGCATTGAATCGTCAAAAGTGTATAACTCAGATGGTGGCCTCAACTGGGTGGTTTCAACTTCCAGAGTCATATTAGGTGTCTCGTTCATCTCCCGAATCATAGTATCATCCAATTCAGGGGAGTGATCCAAACATGCCTCGCAAAGGTTGGAAGGTTTAGGTGAAAGTGGTTCATCCTCTACATTTAAATTAGCCATGTTAGATAGGTGGAGTAGAACTTCCTGTGCCTTGTGATCACCTTCCTGGATCATAATTGAAGTTGATTCCAGTGAAATTTGGGTTGTTCTCTCATGAATCTCATCCCAATACTTATCAGCTTCCAATTCAGTGCAGTACACACTTGGGATAGGATTGCTTTCCTTACATTCTATTCCCAAAATGGGTTGAGGTTCGAATAAACTGACCTCTTCCTCGTCATTGAACTTGAGTGTGTCATGTGAGTGAAGTGTGTTATCATCATTGTATTTGAAAGACACCCATGTCTCTTCACTATTCTTTTGAACAGTCATTGAGATTGACTCATCAGGAAATTGAACCATATGCTCATTAACACAATCCAACTCTTCATTCCAAATTCCAGAATTTTCCAAAAGCGAGCTAGGGTCACTTTCCTTGCATTGTATTTCTAAATCGGGTTGAAACTGGTATGAAGTAGCCTCTTCCTCCTCATTAAGATGCAACTGACGCTTTTGAATGGCAGTTTCAATCGCTTCTAATGATTTTGTCATATCTGCGATTGCTTGTGTGACATATTCGTTAAATTGTTCTTGAGCACCTATGTATTTTTGAATTGACTCCTCTTGAATTATTTCCGGTTGAGTCTCATAAGTAGGGAATCCAAGGGAGTAGTCGTTAAAATCAATTGGCGGTTCATCTCTCCAATGTTGATGTTTCCACTGATTATAGTCATACGGGTCATCGGTCGGGAGTTGATACGCGTCATCATTCCAATAATCACGTACTGTTTTCTTAACTCGTGGAATGCAATTATTTTCCCGTAGATAATCACCGAAGGACTTCTTAATCAGTGGAGCATCATGTTTCGATTGGTTGAAGTAATTTTCAAAAAATATTTGAGGCATAGGCTGTTTCCCATCATTATCATCATACATCAAAAAACTTTCCCAAAATTTCTTGGCTATCTCAGCATACACACGTTCCAACTCTTGCATAGTAAAACCTTAACTCTGAATCTAATTCTAAAAATGAAAGAAAAACATTCCTACAGCAATATGGAAGGTAAGAGGAGCAGTTAAAAAGAAGTTACCAGATTGGAGGTTCCTAACTTAAAAACCAATTTAAGTAGTATATGTCAGAATCCTATAAAAGAGGAAACAGGTTAGTTCTAGAAATCAAATAAAAATAAAATAAAAATCTAAAACTAAAGTTAGTAAAATCCTAATCTTAATCTAATTTTAAAACCAATTAATTTCAAAATTACATAGCCATCAGTCCTCGGCAACGGTGCCAAAAACTTGTTCACTCCCCAAGTATAGGGTTGTGATGTAGTAATAAACTCGGTGAGACCGAGGTCGAATCCATGGGGACTGAAACTTGTATGTAATCTAAAAGCAACCAGAACTAGAACTAGAATAAGATGAAATCTAAATCGAGTGTTTTTAAGAGAAATATGGTGAATAATTAAACTAAAACTTATAGAATTCAAAGGTGGTAACTAGGGTGCCGAGGGTCCACTTGTAGCAATTGGGAAGATACCTTGCATAATTCAAGGACACAGCTGGAATCGGAGTCCTATCTTATCCAGTTGGTAAAAAGAGATTTGTCAGGTCTCTGAATGTCTCATGGATCTAATCATCAACAGATACGATTGGTGTATATTTGGAAGTGATTCCATCACCTAACTATGCCCAGGAGACTATGGCAAACAACAGCAATTTACCAATTTTACAGCCAATCATGAGAGAATTGTAAAAGTTAGGAAGGATTCCGTCACCCTACCATGCCCACGAGATGATGGTGAACAACGGGTCTTACTAATTTCACGAGCTCGATGATAGAAAACATACTTAAAGCTATCGCAGATCTATTGTAATTTAAGTCACAACAAACCATTAAAAACTAAAAGTATACTTTCATAATTAAATTAAAATCCACGAAAATCGATAAAACATGCATTAAAGCAAAGCAACCATCCTAATCACGCTACAAGCTTCACCTCTTAGCCCTAGCTAAGAGGTTTAGCCAACCATAGCTTTGATTAACTAAAAACTCTTAGGAAAGAAAAACCTCCAGGAAGAAAACCCGAAAAGGAAAGACGAAGGAGATGACCAGCCACGATCCCTCTCTCTCTGCTTCACGTGTCCACCTTGCTTGCTCTCTCTCCTTTCTTCCTTTTATACATGTCAGGAGCGGTGGCAGCTCATGTGCGTAACCTTCACGCAAAGCAAAAAACGGTGTGAATTGTTCGGTGGGCCCACAGTCGAGATTTTTAGAGGAATCCACTCCGTCCATCGGGTGCAGCACGAAAAATCGTCTGGATATGGACGTTTCAAATTTTCATTGACGCGACCCACTTGATTAATCTTGTAGCAAGGTTTCCGTCGTCCAACAAATTTTCATTGACGCGACCCACTTGATTAATCTTGTAGCAAGGTTTCCGTCGTCCAACATATTTGCAGCTTTATTTCTGGCATTCTTCAGACAAAGACCCACCAGATCTTGATTAGAATCCTCAGACGATTCAAATGGACGGCTCGGATCTCTCAACCGATCACTGCCAAGGTCACGCAATGGGCCACAACAGCCAGGCGGCGTCCGGACGCAACAGAGCTTGCGTATGTGTTACGCAGTGACGCTGGTGGGGCCCATGATCTGAGATAAACAAGAAATCCACTCCGTCCATTGGAATTCTCTCGAAAAACCGTTCGGGAGTGACAAGATTGGGTTGATTTCGGTGTGGTCCACCAGATCTATCTTGGTACCGTCTGTCTACCGTTTGGGCAGCTAAAAACTAGTCACCGCTGTTTTCGGGAAGTCCGTCACCAAGGCGATGGTCACGCCTACGGTCCGGAGTGAATGAACGGTGTGGATCATCTAAATACATGATGATGGAGGCCCACTACTACATCCCATGGCCGGTCGTGCGTGAGTGAAACAGAGACACTCCGTCTCTGTTTAGGAGAGTCGGTCAAACCGACTCTGGCCGTGCTTCTCCTATCCGGTGCACTTTGAGTGCACATACACTCTATACACGCGATGTTCATGGGCCACCATCGTGTTGGTCGTGGGAAATCCGATCCGTCCATCTCTTTCCTTATATCATTTCAACCGTTGGAACCAAACTTGAGGCGTCTCCAAATATCAGGTGGGCCCAGAATCAACGGTTTATGGGCTGATCTGTCCGTTGGGCTACTTCCACAGAGATCTGAGGGTTGAAATTTGACGTGTACGGTTCATTTATGGTCCTCAGGTCATGTAGAAGGTTTTGAGTTGAACGGATGGTGGGAACCCTGTGATCTTGCATTCTGAACGTGTTTTAGGCCTGTTTAGCGTGAAATATTGTATTTCCTTGAATCCTGAGCGTGTAAACTCTTCAAGCTCAGTCCCTTGGAGTCCGTCCCTTGCCTTCGGGCTTCATGAGCGTTAAATCCATGTTTTTAGTATCCTTTTCAGTCCTATGCTCGCAAATACACTTTGCCGCACAAACACGATTAAAGTAAGGCATTAAATGGTATCATGTTCGTAAATCCAGGTAATAAATGGGGTCTAATATGCAATATTTGACCCTCAACATTTCACGCCAAACAATTATCAATTTGTTGGTATACCTTTTTGATGCAGGACAATTAACCACTTGCTCTAAAAGCTCGAACTGTTAGAGAATGGCGAATTAATCCCTTTATCTCATAGCCCAGGCCCCACATCTCATGGGTTAGGACCTCGGCCGAACCCCCTTCGTGGGCCCCAAATCACATGGGCCATCCACCCCGAGTGTGTCCCCGCATCTCACGGGCTACCCCACTCGAGCCCGGTGTGAAATGCGCATTAATCACCCCTGGTAAGGAGTCTCGAACACGAGAACTCCCCCGTGGGCCCCAAATCGCATGGGTCACCCACCCCGAGCGTGCCCCTGCATCCAACAGGCGACCCCACTTGAGCCCAGTGTGAAAATGCCCCTGCATTAATCACCCCCGGTGAGCAGTCTCGAACACGAGACCTCCCGCTCTGATACTAATTTGATATAGGACAATTAACCACTTGCTCTAAAAGCTCGAACGGTTAGAGTATGGCGAATTAATCCCTTTATCTCATAGCCCAGGCCTCACATCTCATGGGTTAGGACCTCGGCCGAACCCCCTTCGTGGGCCCCAAATCACATGGGCCACCCACCCCGAGTGTGTCCCCGCATCCCATGGGCTACCCCACTCGAGCTCGGTGTGAAATGCGCATTAATCATCCCTGGTAAGGAGTCTCGAACATGAGACCCCGTGGGCCCCAAATCGCATGGGTCACCAACCCCGAGCGTGCCCCTGCATCCAACAGGCGACCCCACTCGAGCCCAGTGTGAAAATGCCCCTGCATTACTTTTCCTTTTGCGTACAATTTGGTGAGCAAATTCATACGTACTAGGGCCGAGAATATGGGGTTCCTTGAGTACTTCATCAAGAGATTATACAACCTCACGTTTTTTATTGATTTAATAAATCTTAGTTTATTGAAAAAGTTGTTACATCCTTTTCTATAGGCATCATAATTATTTGATATGTTTTTTGAGATATTATGAGTCATACTATGAACTTTATGAGAGAGTGATTGGGCAAAGATCAAGGCACGAGAACAATTTATCAGAAAATCAATTTGGAATTTGGATTATGCCAAGAAGTAACTATTGACGCTAATTTCCTACTTAGATGGCTGATTCTGGCATATAGGGAGAGGAGGAAGGATCTCCACATGGTGCTTATTGACTTAGAGAGCATAAAATAGTGTCCCTAGAGAGATGATTTGGTCAATGTTGGGAAAGAAAGTAATCTCAAGAGGATTTATTGACATGATTAAAGATATCTACAAGGGAGTAGTAAAAAATATGGGAACCACTGGTGGAGAGACAAGTAAGCTTCCAATTGTTTTAGGCTTACACCAAGGGTTGGTGTTGAGCTTGTATCCATTCCTTTTGTTATGGACGAGTTAACAAGGCATTTACATGAAGAGGTCTCGCTATGCATGTTGTTTGCAAATGACATGGTTTTGCTTGATGAGATGAGGGCGGGGGTAAACAGTATGGAAGCAACATATTCCATAACGGTAATGGTGTCTATAATGGTCACCATCGTTACCTTTACAATACGGGCTGTAACAACCTTTATGGTCTCTCTCTCTCTCTCTCTCAATTGAAAAAAACCTGAAAAACCTGTATCTGCCTTGCAACGGGCTTTATGGGGGCCATAACAGGCCGTTATGGGGGTCGTAACCGCGTTTACGGGTCTTTTTTCCCCATAATGGCTGTTACAACCTCGTAATGTGTAACGGTTGCCACCATTTCCTTTACATAATGGACTTTGCGGCCTCATAATGGCCGTTACACACCATGGTATGGAGGGAAAGATTTAGAACCAAAAGGTTTCAAAGTTAGTCAAATTAAAATGCAGTTTTAGTAACAATAAAAGTGGAAATAAGGAATTAGTTGTTTCCTCTGGTGTCATAGTCTGTTCTGCTGAGACCCACTTCGGATCATAGTTCGCTGATTCTCACAGTCGATGATCAAGATTGGGGACTGAAGCCGTTCAAATTCGAAATTTCCTGGCTAAAGATAGAAGGCTTTCATCAACTCATCAAAGATTGGTGGACATGGTTCAAAGTCGAAGACTTTGCTGGTTTTAGACTCTTTAGAAAGTTGAGATTACTAAAAGACAAGATAAAGGGGTGGAAAGCAGCGGAATTGCACAAAAGGGACACGGAAACGAATGAAGTCCTTGCTGAGCTGCAGACAATTGATTCAAAAGCCGAAGAAGGTCCTATGTCCACAACAAATTGGAGCAGAAGAGTTTAGCTAGTTCAGAGTTATGCTACTAGGATGCTTGAAGATGAAATCTCATGGAGGCAAAAATTGTGGAGTAAGTGGATAAAAGAAGGAGATAAAAATACAAAACTTTTTCATGGTATAGCTAGTGCGCGTGCAAGAATAAACAGGATCAATAGCATTGTGGTGAATGGTACCAGAATAGAGGACAAGGAAAAAAATTCAGAAGAGGTAGTTCGCTACTTCAGAAACCTCCTTTAGGGAGAAGACTGGCCCAGGCCAAAGCTAGATCATCTCCATATCGATCGCATCTCTGAAGAGAAGGCCAGTGCTCTCGAGACCCGTTTCTCGATTGAAGAAGTGAAAGGGCGAGAGATAAGGCCCCCGGGCCAGACGGATATCCGATTATCTTCTTTCAAACTTTCTGGAATGTCTTAAAAGGAGATGTAATGGAATTCATAAATGAATTTGATGCCAGAGGGCGGATTTCAAAAGATCTAGGGGCTTCCTTTGTAGCGCTTATTCCAAAGAAGATGGGAGTGGATTCTCTGAGAGAATACAGACCGATCAGCCTACTCGGTGGGCCCTACAAGATATTGGCCAAAGTTTTGGCGTCCCGCCTGAAAGGGGTGATGGGAAAGATTATATCTGATAATCAAAGCACTTTCATCTCGGGAAGACAAATTATAGATAACGCCCTCATTGCGTTCGAATGTTTGGATTCCAATAAAAAAATCCAGCTCAAAGGGCCTCCTATGTAAGCTTGATCTAGAAAAGGCGTATGATTATTTCGACTGGGGCTTCTTGTAGTATATGCTTCATTGTATGGGTTTTGGGGTCAAGTGGAGAGGTTGGATGGGAGAATGTGTGGGCTCTGCTTATTTCTCGATTCTTCTTAACGGATCCCCAAAAGGCTTCTTTAGCAGCTCTAGGGGCCTGCGACAAGGTGATCTGTTATCCCCATTCCTCTTTCTAATTGTTGGGGAAGCCTTATCCAGAATTTTGAGAAAAAGGTCAAGATGAAGGTACCATCAGCGACTTCAGAGTGAAAGGTATGGATACAACGATCTCCCACAATCAGTTTGCAGATGATATGCTTTTGTTCTGTGAAGTAAACCAAGAGAAAGTAAACAACCTGCGTACCACAATTCAGTGCTTCGAGGCAGTTTCGGGTCTTAAAGTAAATTTGGAAAAGTCAAAGATGTTTGGAGTGAATATGGAGGAAAAAGAGATACATGAATTTGCCAACTATTTTGATTGTCCAATGGGAAGTCTCCCAACCACGTTTGTTGGTCTTCCGTTATGTATAGGAAAGCTCCCAAAATCCTTATGGGACAAGGTCATTGATAGGTTCGAGAAGTACCTAGCTAGGTGGAAATGCAGATACTTATCTTTGGATGGGCGCCTCACTTTGATTAAAGTGACACTCTCGAATCTGCCGTTATATTTCATGTCCCTATTCAAATGCCCGACTTCGATTCTGTCAACTTTAGGAAGGCTAAGACGAGACTTCCTATGGCAAGGGAAGGAAGAGAAGAAGAAATTCCACTTGGTTGATTGGAAGGAGGTGTGTAAGTATACGCAAGAAGGTTGAGCAGGGGTGAAAGATCTTAAAAGAATGAATCGGGCTCTGTTGGGAAAGTGGATCTGGAGGCTTGGAACTGAAAATGGGTCCCTTTGGAACATGCTAGTTAAGAGTAAGTATGGTTGCTCAAAGGGAGGTTGGTGGACAAAGGACTTGTCTAGAGATATATAGCATCTGCGCTATGGAGAGATGTGCTATTTATAAAGGAGGTTCTTAAAAGCACTAGTATTGCTCTAGGAGATGGCAACAATACTCGCTTTTGGGAAGATGTCTGGGTGGGAGAAATTGCTTTGAAAGAGGAATTCCCGAGTATATTTCGCCTAGCTCCGAATCGGTCCATTAAGGTAGCAGACTGCTTTTCAGTTGTTGGGGGATGAAGTAGTATGGAATCTTATGTGCAGAAGAGACCTCCAGGATTGGGAGATCGAAGACTACATGGCTCTCCTTAGCCGCATAAACAATTGTAAGCCAGATCAGAATAGGGAAGATCGCTTAGTATGGAAATTAGACAAATCTAGCATGTTTTTGGTAAAGTCCCTATACAATTCTATTGGCAGCGCAACTTCCTTTAAAACAGAGCCTTTGACAGACCAAATGTGGAAATTCAAAGTTCCTCCAAAGATAGCGGCATTCGGATGGTTGGTTGGCAAGAAGAAGGTTCTGACAGTCAACAACTTGATAAAAAGGGGCATGATAATCACAAATGTGTGTCTGTGCTGTATAACAAATGAAGAATCAGTAGACCATCTGTTTATTCACTGCCCACTTGTTAATCAAATCTGGCCAGCTGCCAGCAATCTTATCCCCCTTCGAAATGTCGTGGTCCTCTCCAGACTCCACAGGACGGTTGCTCAAGGCCTGGCAAGGTGCTAATCTAGAAAAGCATAGAAAGGTGATTTCGAGAATGGCCCTCTTGGCTGTCTGGTGGTCCATGTGGGAAGAAAGGAACGGGAGGTGCCTCAGGGACCTCTCAAACACAGCGGAGTCTTTAGTTCTCAGAGTGAAGCATTTGATAGTAGAGTGGGCTTCTAATGTTGATCTCCTAAAAGGATGTAATTTGCTTTTTTTAGGCGAGTAATCGGCCTGCTATCTCCGTGGGCTGTTTCTCCCTGTTGTTCTGTTTTTTCCTTCTAATAAAGTAATCATTATCTTTCAAAATAAAATAAAATAAAATAAATGTGCATGTCTTTTTACCACAGAAACCATTAACGCCCCCTCATATTATTTTTTGACTCGGCTGACATGTCCTTGTATTCCGATACTCAGATTATTGGTTGGGAGCCATCTTCCTTTGAGACAGTTGTCCACTGAAGTTCCTACCCTCTATTCTAATTGAAGAACTTGTTAAACTGCCTTAGATAGTCTAGATCAACTCCCATTCTGGGGCGTTGACATTTGGCATATGGCCTTGCTGCTCCTATATTCTGTTGGCCAGTTATATGATGAACTTCCCACTATTTTGATCTGAAGTGTCATCTCTGCATCATTAAATATAAGTTGGTTTAGTTCTCTAGCTTGGTGATATGGAGCCCTATCTCTCAGTCTCAGCATACTGTACCTAGAAAGAAACAAATGCAACATGATAGCTAACTTGTTCGGTGATTATGGACATAATTCTCCTCTTACTCTTTTTATATAACCTAGTTGACTTGTTCTGTGATTATGGACGCAATTCTCCTTTACTCCTTTTATATAACCTGGCTGTAGAATTGCACGTTTCACCTAAATTAGCATCGGGCATCGTCTCATTGAAGCTTTTTGATCTTTCAGGTTCATTTTCGACGCATAATTGCTCCACACACTGATATCAGTCTAGGTGACTGCTCATTTCTGGACACTTGTCGTCACATGAAGGTAAGTTTATGTGCTCTCTCTCTCTCTCTCTCTCTCTCTCTCTCTCTCTCTCTCTGTGCTTAAGATTCAGATGAATTCTTGTTCCATGGACAGACTTGCAAGTATGTTCACTACGAGCTTGATCCAACCCCAGATATGCCTGTGATGGGGACTACACCCCCACCAAAGCCAATAAAGTCTCGGCGTGCTGAATACTGTTCGGAAGTGGAGCTTGGTGAGGCTCAATGGATTAACTGCGATATTCGCACATTTAGAATGGACATTTTAGGGCAATTTGGAGTTATCATGGCAGATCCGCCATGGGATATTCATATGGAACTGCCATATGGTACAATGGCTGATGATGAAATGCGGAATCTTAATGTTCCGGCGTTGCAGACTGATGGACTGATTTTTCTTTGGGTCACTGGACGTGCAATGGAACTGGGGCGAGAGTGGTAAGGGTTTCTCCTCAACTATCCTCTTGAAAAGAAAAGAAAAGAAAAGAAAAGAAAAAACTATACTGTTGAACTAAATCTTGATTTGGTGATCTGTGTATATTTATTTACTTTGAAATGATAAACACTTTATTAGAAAAGGGCTGAACCAAAAGAATACAAATAAAAAGAAAAAGAAAAACATTAGAAACCAATTACAACTCTGACCACATAGCAAGAAGCTGATCAATCACAATTGCATTAGATGCCTGCGCCCATTCCATTACGTTCAATTTTGCCGTATTCAAGACTTTCAAAAGTGGACCCATTCGATTCCTGAAATAGCTATTGTTTCTTCCCAAACCAAGATGCCAAACTCACTTTCCAACTTTACCTTTGGCCCCTCCATGCCAAAGCTAAGAAAAATTGATCAATTGAGTTTGGAACAACCCATGCAACTCCAAACAAGATAAAGAAACTATCCCAAATCTTTATGGTGAAAGGACAATGGATGAAGAGATGGTTGACTGACTCCTCATCGTGATAGCACGTTAAACACGCATTTGGAATAATCATTCGACGCTCGCATAAATTGTCAACTATGAGAACTTATTCTTTCCCACCAGCTAGGCGAAAGCTGTCACCTTTGTAGGAGCACCATAATGCCAAACATGGGCTGTATGACACTCTACTTGCTCGCTATGCCGTCAATCATGATGTAAAAGGATTTAACCAAAAATTTTCCTGACTTTTCTTTCAACCATACCATAGAATCTGATTTGGATCTAAGCAGATGGTTATCAGATAGCACTTCTAGCAATTTGACTAAATCTTCCACCTCCGCATCTTTCAAATTTCTTCTATAAGGAACCCAAATAATTTCCTCTCCAAGAATAGAGTAACATCGATCCATCAAGATATTTGGCTCTAATAAGATACTTGCTAAACAAGGAAAGTTCACATTTAGCTTTTGATTACCAATGTAAACATCATCCCAAAATTGAATCTTCTTACCATCACCTAATGAAAAATTCACCCCTTATCATACCTTAATATTCAACGAATTCACCGATTTCCAAAGTGGTGAGGCCCTATGCAAAGAAGAAGAGTTTGTCCATCTACCCCCTCCCTCTACTCCATACTTTCTACCCAACACTTCTCTCCAAAAACTACCCTCTACCCCAAACCTGCAAATCTTCTTTCCCAACAAAGCCAAATTCACAATCTCCAAACTCCTTAAACCTGCACTCCCTTGGACCAAAGGTTTACATACTTCATCCCACTTCAATAAATGGAATTTCTGATTATCTTCCGCCCCCTTCCACAGAAAATCTCACCTAATCTTTTCCAATTTGACCACAACTGATTTTGGGCGTTTGAAGGTTGACATAAAGTAAATTGGAAAATTAGACATGAACGACTTAATTAATATTAACCTACCTCCAAGGAATGCTTGTCCTTCCAGCTTGACAATTTTCTTTCTAATCTTTCTATCACTTTATCCCATAAATGTTTGGCTGGTTTACTTATACATAAGGGAAGACTGAGGTATGAAGATGGCAAAGAACCCGTCCTACATCCAAAGAGTGCCGCATACTCCTCAGTTTCATCCTTAGAAAGACCCACATCAACGATTCGCTTTTGCTGATATTAACCTTTAATCCCAAGACTGCCTTAAAGCATGTTATAATCATCCAGAAATTATCCACTTTTGATTCACTTGCCTCACATAAAAGCAATGTGTGAGAATGAGATATATGAAAATTTAAATTATCCACCCGAAATCCTTCCACCAAACCTTCCACAACTCCTTGTTCTAACATTCAACTCAATGCCTCCATCACCACCACAAATAAATAAGGAGATAATGGATCTCCTTGCTGCAAATCTCTAGAACCTGAGAAATACCCTTTCGGTGCTCCATTTACCAACACCAAATATTTATACATGCTAGATTGATTCAAGTGGCGGTTATTTTTCTTGAAGCTAAAAGAGCATTTATTGAGTTACATGTTTGAATCACCCTTGATTGAGTCGTATATTTTGGTAGATTATCTATTGCAGATAAGCTTGATAGACTCTCTAGGGAAGAGTTGCAACCCATTGTTTTAGCTCTTTATATCGACTCTGTGGAGTTTTATAGTCACCTTTAAAAAAAAAAGTGATAGTCTACTAAGTACTTGCTTTTAGTTGACTTTCTTGGTCTTGGTTTAGAGTCTCTGTGTCTCATTTCTCAAATAAGTGGGGGGAGATTTGTCCTAAGATTACGTGGGAAAATTCCTCTTTAAGTTGTTTTTATTCTCAGATCTATTATTCTATGCTTACATACATTTTAAAGTGTCTGTCACAGTTTAGAACTTTGGGGATACAAACGCATTGAGGAGCTCATTTGGGTGAAGACCAATCAACTTCAACGGATTATTAGAACGGGACGCACAGGCCATTGGCTGAACCACAGTAAAGAGCATTGCCTTGTTGGAATAAAGGGGAATCCAGAGGTGAACAGGAACATCGATACCGATGTCATTGTTGCGGAGGTCCGAGAGACGAGCCGTAAACCAGACGAGGTATCCAGGACGTGTATTTCTTTTTTACTTGACTTATTCAAGTTCTTTCATTTCATTTATGTTTCATAGCACATCAATGGCCATAGTAAGTTCTTTAACTTTTCTTATTACACCTGTTAGTTATTGCTGCAGGCTGTTTGGATTGCAGGAAAAGAAAAGAAAATAAAAGAAATGAAAAATGTGATAATTATCTAATAACTATTTCTCTTGTGTTGTTTGGATAGTAAAGAAAGGGTAGATTCCACAATGCAATCATCAAGACTTTTTTATTAGGGTTTTCTGGCACAAGAAACTAGGTGACCGTTGTGAGAGGAATGTGAGATTGCCATCTTGCTACAATGAAGACACCTAAAAATGGAATCCATGTTTCAATAGTGTTTTGGAAATAATGATAATTGTTACAATTTTCTTCTTTCCCTGCAATCCAAATAGATCCTTGTGTTTTCCTTATGAGTAGTTACTAAGAATGTTGTTGAAGCTATTTTCCTAATAATGCCATGATAGAAACACAGTTGGGAAGTTAGAGGCTATCTGCTGCTCTTTGTGCTGTATTGAAAGATGCTGCTGTCTCAACAAATTAGCTTCTCGCTCTTATGTTTTTTAACAGGATAATTTTTCCCCCACATCTGGCACAATTTCATGCCTCTGAGTTGTCAGATCTGTACTTCAGAATAGATATACTTACTGTATCATTTCCATGAAGTGGTCTTCACTTGCACAAATCAGTCTTTGCAGAGTAATGGATTAGTACCAAGAAAGTACACACTTCGTCACTTGCGTCTATTGTTTCACAATTCATATTTGATTTTTTTAATCAATTCTTATCTCCGTTCTTCATTAAATTTGCACATCTGGTCTGAAAACATGCAAATGTTGCTATTAAAAAAAATGTCCACTGTCATTCCAAACAACAGCTTCATGGGAGATGATCGATGCCCCATAAATTATGACTTAAAGTTGTCTACTGTTATGTTACCAACAGTGAATAGTTTGTCAAGCTTCATGAAGTTGATTTCTGATGAGGCTCAGTGTGATAAATATTGCCCCGTTTTTTGAAATATCGTGATAGATACACCAAACAATATATTTTTTTTTTTGAAAACCAATGAGATTTTATTCAAAAAGGCCCAAAGGCAAGAGAATACAAGGACCACAGCAGGGAAAAAATCCGAGCACCAACTAATATTGTCATTAGAATAGTAAAATATCAATTTTGTTTTGTGATAATATCGCTATATTAATGGGGGAATAGTAAAAAACCTAAAGGAATTTCTTATATAAATATATTTAAAATTTAAAATTATTTATTTATTTACAAAAAAAAAATTAGATGTGTGTGTTTTTTTTTTTTTTTTTTTTTTTTTTTTTTTTTTTTTTTTTTTAAAATTTTTTTGGCAAGATTTCCTTATTATATCCCGAGAAAAACCTCAAAATTTGAAAATCCCCCAAGAATTTTTTTATTATATCCTGAGAAAAACCTCAAAATTTGAAAATCCCCCAAGAATTTTTTATTATATCCTGAGAAAAACCTCAAAATTTGAAAATCCCCCAAGAAATTTCTGGGCTTGGAAATTGCCAAGAATGAGATATATCACTACGATGAGGCCAGCCTTTGATTTGGCAGTTGGGTGAATCCTTTCCCATTCATCTCGTGGTCAGAACTGCGGAAAAAAACCAGTAGATGAATGTTCTAATTTAGTATGACAATTATCAATTGGATTGCACATTTTGGCTGCTGAAATATGTAGTTCAATATCATTTTTCTATGGGATTTCCCTCTTGGGAATCAAACAGTAGTCCTCGGAGACAACACACATGCATGCACATTTGAAAAGCTTGGCCACTGAGTACTGACACAATAATTTGGTCATCATTCGTATTATTATATTTTCAATGGTTCTTATTGTAGAGATATGCTGACTTTTGTGTATTTTTCACAATCGACAAATTTTTAATGCACAGATTTTTCTCTAGACTATCTTTTTCTCATGCTTACATGTTCAATCATGTAAGGATCTTCTGGTATTGACACAACAATGCCCCCAAAGTGCCATGTAAATGTTAGTATTTTGTGCCCTAAAAAGACAATGTTGGTCTTGTGTGGATATGTTAGTAATGCCACAACTAACATGTGGATTTACCTTAACTGTTTATGTATTAATGGTTTAAAGTAGATGGTTTCTTCTGTTGTCGTTGGGAACTTAAGTTTGGACATAGTGGTCACTGGTCAAGGGAGAATTGTGTTGCATGGATCTCAGTACCCTATTAGCCCATGACCACCCAGCAGGTTTTAGGATGAACTTGTGGTTATTTTTATGCGGTCATCTTGTGTAAGGGAACTGACGGTGATTTAGGATGGAAAGTGTCCACCATCGAGTTCATTGATGAGTTAGAACCATTGCCCTACCCCACATAGGACTGTGAATGTTCATGGATATGGGATCTGATTATTAGACCCTTTTGGGCACGTACATTGGAGGATCGCTTCAAGTTGTTTTTAGTTGGGCAAGACACTGTCTTAACTGGGAACACTTTTAAGGTCAACTCAAAAGTGCTTTGGCCCTTACAAGGTCAACTCAATGGCTCATATGTGGGGATGGTTGGGTGCATAAAATAGGATACTGTTGAGGTCTAGACGACCCAACAAGTGATCCACTGGTTGACTAGGAACACTTTTATGGCTTAGATCTTGGTGATTGGATTATCCATCAAGTTGTTTTTAGCTGGGCACGACACTCAAAATGGTTTTAAATGTTTTGATAAATGTTTTCAATTGTTGATCTTTTGTCTTAACTATCAAAAGGGCTTTAATCGTACTTGATGGATATCCATTGGTTAAGATCTTGTGGTCTACTAATTGATTTGCATGAGTATTGGATCGAGGGTGGATGACCATAGTTACTCGAAGGATTGAGTCAATTTGGGTGCATGGATAGAAAGGATGTACAAACTTTTGATGTAGTAGGGCATACAGAAGTCTGTGTGGTGAGGTTTACTGTACTAGTGCATCCCTCTTAAACCCTAACTCCTCATCACCGTCCTTACCCCCGTAGGGCATGACTACTAGCGAGAACCCCCGCTTCCGTTCTTATCCACTGGATGTCTCTCATAAGGAATCGAAGGAAGATGTGTAATCCTATCAATTCATCAATGGCCAGCAAGTATGATGGTCCTAGTGATGATCCTATGCGTACTTACATGTGTATCTCACAAGTTGATTTGAAAAAAACCTCATGAATTGATTTGTGTAACAATTTGCAGCAATAGCATTTGCATATTTAGTGTTTTTTTTTTTTTTTCTCTTCCAGTCATAGATGACTGTATCATGAGGCAAAACAGAGTAGATTTCATGCAAAATAGAAAACTAAACTGCTCATACTGCAGATGTATCCAATGCTGGAGAGGATAAGTCCAAGGACAAGGAAGCTGGAATTGTTTGCTCGAATGCACAACGCGCATGCTGGGTAGGTGTTCGTGGTCTTCACTGCTTCTTTCTATTTTGAGTTTGAATTTTCCATGTGTATACAATGCTCAAAGCATACAATTTCCTCGTCTCTAAATTTTTCCCACTCGAATCTATAGTTTCCACTTCTGCTTCTACAAGGGTGTCTTTAATTTCATCGGCTGTTCTTGGTTTTGCTGACTGATCACTTTCTCAGGTGGATGTCACTTGGTAATCAGCTGAACGGCGTGAGGTTAGTCGATGAAGGACTGCGAGCAAGGTTCAAAGCTGCTTATCCAGATGTGGAGGTACAGCCCTCGTCCCCTCCCAGGGCTGCTGCCACGGACGTTGATTCGAATGTCACTCAAACGAGGGGTCCGTTTGTAGGGATGGAAATGAAGTTTGGGGACTCCTCACCTACTGAAGGATATGCATCTGAAGAGAAGCTGACCATGGTCCCTGATGTTGAAATGGCTGGTTGATTCAGCCATATTTTTTGTAAGTTAGTGGTAGTCATTATTGTTGCCATTAGTTGACATGGTGGTATTCTCTGTACAGTAAGTAGAGTTGCATTGAGATAAAAGATAGATTGTTATTGTGTTGAGCTCTTTGTCTGTGGCATTTGTTCTGGATGCTCTGCTGCCCTGGTGCATGTCGCTTGATTACTCAAATGTATTTATTTGTTTAGAAACATCGAAAAGAACTTTGCAGGGTACCATGCATCACCACCCAGATCAAAATTGCTGGCATCTCGAGTCAGACCCGAAACATCAGCGACTGTGATTTTGGTTCCCATCCTTTTGCATCACCATCTGTTCTGCCAAACTATCCACCCGACTTGCAATTTGGGGAACATGAGAAAATTACCCATGAATTTTCCCGTTCAAGTTGGACAGACAATAACGAAAAAGATAGTTTTCAATATTTCCCCATCTTTTGTGGGTCCATTGCAAAATGGATGGGAAGTTGCAGCCAGCACCCATGCCACCTTATCAATGGCGGTCCAAACATGGCTGGAGTCGTGTGCTGGTTTTTAATGCCTGAACAGAGTCAACATCCCCCTCTTTTTCAGTTCCTTTGCACTACGTCCTCCTGTCGGCCACCAAATTAATTAACACTTAAACATGTATTTACCACGATCTCTATTTTGAACACCGAATTCGTGTTTTGTGCATAACGGTAGGGTAGAGTGCCTAGTCATGTTTTACGCATCAATGGTGGGATAGACCGCCTACGGAAATAAATTAAGAAAAAGAAAAGAAAAAGGAAAGAAAGAAAAGGATAGAGTGCCTCCATGCGGGTTGCATGTGGCCCCAAATACCCCTGATTTTGTAATGGCAGCTATATTTCGTGGGTTTGCAGGCTGTAACTTTGGGAAAAGGGAAAGTGGGAACAAGGAAAGAGATGGCTTTGTCTGAATTTGAAAATTTGAAGTACTATCTCTTTCGAGCTTTCTCTCATCTTCCAAAGTGATAGCACATAAACAAGCAATAAACATGTCTCTTTTTTCGAATAAACATCTCTCTTATTATCTTAAACTAGAAAAGAATAACACCGCCATTCACCTACGAAATACAACATCATGAAAATAATCACCAAAACATGCCTCAATTTCCTATATATACTCTTCAAGTTCGTAGAAGAACTGCCCAATCAGATCTGGCGTTCTCTGAATTCTCTCTAAATGCAGCGAGTAGTATAATCATCGCAGATCCAATAGTAATATCTCTAAATGCAGCTGAGTAGTATAATCATAGCTGATCCGATAGCAATTGTAACCAAACTCGAAATGCTATGTAACATCGCTGAAGATGCCGGGATTGAGCCGAAGACGTTAGAGTAAGAAGGTGAATTTGCAGGCAGCATGGTGGGTGCATATGAGGGAGAGAAAGAACCATTTGTGGGAAACACAGAAATTTCAAGCTTCTGTGACTTTTCGCAATGCCCAGGTGCTCCACTGGTGAAATAAAACTTCCCTAATGAAGTAATATTAAAAACCGAATTGCCATCATCCATGTGCAGAATGGGATCTGAGATGTTGCAGGCACTGAAAGCTTGCTCTGTCACTTGAATTACAGAATCTTGGCTAGGTGGATAAAGAAACACTGCAAAAAAAGAAAAAAAAAGAAAAAAGAAAGATTGTGACATTAATCAAGTCATGGAAAGGATCTTTTGGATTTTCAGTTTTGGAAGAAAAAAGAGGCATAAACAGCAATCTGAAGCACTGATACAAATAGAAAATAAAGGCATTAATAGAGGAGAGAAATGAGCATTCCTTTTTATGATTGGTAGGTAAGGAAGCACTATAAAACCATATATATCAAGATAGGAAATGGGTCTTTTGTATCTTTATTTTCTTTTGCATTATGGAAAGGTTGAGAGAGAAACTTACTGAGAGAGTCTCCAATCTGGAAGTTGTGTTTCTTGGACCAGTTGGTGTAGATTTGCCGATTTGAGGAAGTGGGTATTCCCCAGGCATCCAAATCTCCTACCTTGTATTGTATGCAGAGGACTTTGGTCCGAAGGAGGAGAAGGAAATGGAATGCTGACAAGAGCTGGTATTTTGGGTTTGTAAGAGGAGCCATTTCCATCAGTCTTTCACTATCTAAGAGTTGGGAAATGGAGGAGATGTTATTGGTCTAGACAGAGATTGGTTTGTGATGGCCTGATGGGAATGATATAAAGTCCAATGAGGAATGGTATAATATACATGGTTATGTATCTTCAACAATGTACACATGATCTTTCTTCTTACAAATGGGGCCCATGTTTTATTAATCTGGACCATTGGTCTGTTGATTTCCACCATTGATGGAGCATGTTCCCAAAATCTACTAGATTGAAGGTCCCAGTGACTAATTTTATGGAAACTTTTAAGTTGAATGTGAAGGCCAGGAATCGCCCGTGTAGATTTTCATGGAGAGGAGATGTTTGAGGTATAGTCCATCCATGGTGGGACACAAAAGATCAATGGTTTAGATTACCAATTAATGTGTCCCACTTGTCAGAATTGCAAACATTTGTATACTGGAGAATGGTGCTGTCTATGTATTGTATTATTCCTTGGTGGAGGGTTACCTCAATACAGTTCTTCTTCTCTGATAATTCCTGAAGACCCCGATCTCGGACTGGGACTGCGGAGTGTAGCACACAGCACCCACGTCGGTACTTTGTGATAATGGAAAACCTCTGTCGGCCCTACCATGACGTATGTGCTTTATTCACGCGGTACATCGATTTTTGCAGCTCATTTTAGGGCATGAACCCAAAAAATGAGGCAGATCTAAATCTCAGGTGGACCACACCACAGGAAACAGTGTAGGTTGAACGGCCACCATTAAAAACTTCTTTAAGGGTACAATTTTTTTGGATCAAGCTGATATTTGTGTTTTCCCTTCATCCAGGTATGTCTGATCTAATCAACTGGTTGGATGGCAAATAGATATTACAGTGGGCCCCAGAAAATTTTAATGGTGAGCGTTCAATTACCATTGTTTTCTGTGGTGTGGTCCACCTGAGATTGGGATCTGTCTCATTTTTGGGCTCATTCCTTAAAATGATCTGGAAAAATGGATGGACGGTATGGATAAAACACAGACATTGGGGTGGAGCCTACAGCTTTTCCGGTAGCGCTCAGAACCTACGTTTGTGCTTTGTGCTACACTACGCAATCCGATCCATTGATCTCCAATCCCGAGCAAGTGGGCCACACTGCTTGATCATCTGAGATCATAATATGGAGGGAATGATGAGCATTACCCCACAACAAAACTGCAGGGACGGTTCCCCTTCGGCACACGTGGCATGTACTTCAAATCCGAACCGCCCAATACACCCCTAATCAGATTAATCAGACGATTTCAAACTCTAATTAGTGGACAACTGTTTTTACATTTTGGACCATTTGAAAAATTCTCGTTTTAACTGTTCCATTGGATGTCCACTAATCGGCCCGTTAGGATCGTACCAACGGTCTGCTTTTTGGGTTATAATCTATTCATAGTGGGTCCCGATATTTGGACGGTCCACATTTACGGTACATTCTCAGCACCCAAAAAACTTCCAATACACGGCCTAGATTATGATTGAGGAATGAGGACAGTTTGGGAATTTTCATTTGTTGGAGGGCTCTAGAGGAGGGATGAATGATTATGGCCAGAAGCACATGGGCCAGCTGGGCTTGGTAGGAGATCCAGGGAGAAAGGTGGGCCACTTGCAAAATCATTTAATAGATTCAATCCACCGCATGTGACAGTGCATGAGGAAGAAACAGAGTTATTTGATACTCTGGCTGGGTATGACGCTTGATACGTAGGCACTTAGAAACGGTACACATGGCCTATATTAACCCAAATTAAGCCGACTAAATTGTGGAACCCATTGTCTTTTAAGTTACAAAATAAAAATCAGGTTTTTTGAACAATCCTAACCTTTGATTCATGGACACTTGTTTTTTTTTTTTTTTTTTTTTTTTGAAATAAGACCATTGGATAATTTTCGTTTATAACGGTCCAATAAATGTTCAAAAAGCTCGTATTTTTGGATAACCAAATAACAAGTAATTATTTAATGATAGATCTAAAATGGTGCCCATAATTTGGACGGTTTAGTTTGATTAATTTTTATGGCACATAAACAATTTCTGAGAAATATCTGGCTGCCAGCGTATCGTCAATCACACTCTGCCAGAGTATCATAGCATTTCTCAAACCCAAAAACTATCTCCTCTCACATGCGAGGTCTTTGTCATACTCGTATGGGTTCACCGAAAACAAAGAGAGAGGTTATGGTACAGCCGGGAGAACCGGAACGTGGTAGACCTGTTTCTCCAAAGTCCACGTGGCAGGGTGATCTGTCGATCCGTACTGTCCATCTAGTGGCCTTGTTATGGATGATAAATGCTTTAAAATCAGGCCTATCCTCTAATTTAGTCATCATTTTTGTTCACTTTTCAGCACTTACTGTTGACCGTTAAATCCGTTTGTTTTCTATCGTATAGCTTTGGGGGCCACCTTCAGATGGCTAAGATCATCGGATGTATCTGATATCTTGAATCATTGCAGGGAACGGTAGACGGAAAGTCGTTGATGGTGTGCATGATATACAACATGATATACGTGACGTGTTTACACCCATTTTCTGTCCCCTAATGTGACCAATGGGAAGCTGTCGGTGTTGACACTGTTGATTGCGTAATAAGGGAAGTCATACTCACACTAGAAGATATGTTCTCCTAATTCTTTTCTGAGTGATACATATTCTGTTAATTAATACAGTGACATAAACTCGTCAAGCATACTTTTTGGGAGAAGAAACCGGCACATGCCATGTAGTTATGATTAATGAGTCAATTAAGATTCATTGAAAAAGAACGAATCTTATCACGGATTTAGTTAAGTTATACCCAATAAAGTCATCTTCCATGGTCATTTTAAAAATAGAAGAATTTTTTGAAAACATTTGGAGAGTTTGGGAAGGCTACAAAGATCTCAAATATCCAAAAATCGGATAGCAAATATGGTTGTGGTTCGGATTCAAATTAGGATGATGAACATCATGTAATTTGGGTTCCGATCTGTACACTAATCGAAATTAAGAGAATGAGAGATCTTGATGAAAAATCTAATCTGGCCTCTTTGATAACCGATTAGGATCAAGTGGATCTAGTCCATCAACCCCTCCAAGTCTTCGATCAAAAGGAAGAGAGAGTTCAAGTTAAAAGTAGGAGGTGGTTTGATTGGGCTATCAAGATGCACAATCATGATTGATTTGAGGTCCGGGATTAATGGTGGAGATTTTCTGATGGATTCCTGAACCCAAATGTAGTTCATATAGTTGTTTCCTAAAAGGGATCATTTATGAGAATAAGATATGAGAAGTCAAAAGTTTTGGATCTATTCGAAGATCTTCTTATTTGGAATGCATGCGGAAAATGCGAACGATTAAGGATTAACAAGGAAACCTAACAAGGGTTTAGCCCCCTTGACAACTTATAAAAGAAGAACACGAAGAAGAGCTCATGGCCCTACGCCAAACAACTTTATTTACTTTTATAATTTATCTTTTGTCTATCTTTTTATCTTAGCCTAGCCTATCTCTAGTTCTAGCTCTAACATATATTGTTACTGTCCAATGTCCACCGCTATAGTAACATAAATTAGATTAAATGTCCAAAACCCTAAGTTGCTAGATTCCGATCAATTGAGTTCTTACTTAGGCGATCATACATCTTTGGTCACATCCCGCTGACCATTTACTCCGATCATTTGTTCTTACGGACCGATCAAATATTTATCTCTCACTTGTTTATTTGGATACTTTGTCGATTGTAATAAGTTACATATTCAAATATTAATAAAATTAACATTGTTTAGCACTTTTTTTTTTTTTCTTTTTCAATATTTATTTGTTCATCTCCATTCCTTTGAGAAGTATAAAATTTCATTTATTGTTGAAAGAAAAGTTCTGAAGTCATAAGACAAAAAGAAGTCATCAGGAGGGATTAACCCTTACCCTTTCATAAATCGGTTGATTGATGATCACAACTGGTGGTTGAGAGGATAGATGGATCCTGCGTCCAGCCCTTAATTAGTCTGAGTTAATGTTGGGGGCACTAGCATTCAATCAAACATTGAGTCGAGAACAACTTTGGCATTCATTCTTATGGAACAAGGAATCCTTATAAAATCAGACATTACAGCTAGTCGTGATCTTCCATGTGACCTGGTCATATGGCCTGTATCACTTAATACTTCAACATAGCTTAAAAAATTACACTTTTTAGCCATTTAGTCTAGCTTATCTTTCTCAACTGATGGTGCCTGAGAGTAAGCATCACAGCCAAATACTTACAGCCCTAAGTAGTCAACATCATGACCACTCCACACTTCCTCTGGAATTTTATAATTTACCAGCTCAGACGGAGATCGATTCAGTAAGTAACAAGGCGTGTTAAAAGCCTTAGTTCATAGCTCCTTGCATAATGCAATATTGCTCAATATACTTCGGGTTCTTTTTAAGAGAGTTTGATTCATTCGTTTTGCCACACCATTTTTCTTCGGTGTATGCATAACTGTGTTATGCCGTACTATCCCCCAATCTTTACAAAACTGATTGAATTTCTTAGAAGTAAATTCACCTCCATTGTCTGTATTAAGCATTTTTAACTTTCTCTCTGTATGTTTTTCCATCATTGCCTTTTACATTTTGAAAGTGGCAAAAATATTGGATTTGTATTTCATAAAGTACACCCAAACCTTTCTAGAGTAGTCATCTATGAATGAAACGAAAAATGATGACCCCATTTCAGAAATGGGCAACAACGCCCCTCCCCCCCCCCCGCGTGATTATTTACCATATATACAATGCTCGTATATATCAAAATCAATACTTTTAAATATAGGAATTAAGGAACAATCGGAAAGTACCTTCGTGTTGCGCTTGCTCATGTGGCCTAGGCACGCATGCCAAAAATGTGCCAACGTGGATTCCACTATAGACGTCGTAGCTTCACCCGATATTATATTCACGATCAACTTATAAAGGTTAGCATTTCGTTGCGCCTTTTTTTTTTTTTTTAGCTTGTTAGTACACCCCATTGTCAGTTCACAGTTAGCTACCTCCACTAGGGAATCGATACTAAGACTTCAGTGTTGAAACGAGGTATCCTTCACTCAGTCTACCACTTGAGCTATGGATCAGGGTGTACCCCATTTGAAACCTTTATGACATGATCAAATCCGATAAACTTACACCTAATCACCTCGAGAGCTCCTAGAAAGATCAGATTCTTCTGTAGGTTAGGAACATGTCTAACACTTTTTAGAATATGGTCTATCCCATCAGGCATCCTGATGCGCACTGATCCGATTCCAATGACCTTGCAAGCAACACCATTGCTCATAAATACCTGGTCATCATCATGCTTGTTGTATGCGGTGAACCAATCTCGATGCGAGGTCATGTGGTATGGCGCTCCCATATAAAAAATTCACTTATCCTTGAGATTGCTTGATTTAGATGTAGTCAAAACATCAGCACTACCCACCTCCTCACTCGATTCCACTGCATTGGCCCCCTTCAATGCTTCATCTATTTTATCTCCCTTTTGGACTTTAGGATTATGATAATTCTTTTTCACATGTCACTATCTCCCACAGTTCCAACATTTTATCTTTTCCTTTCCCTTCGACTTTGATGTAGAGCGGGTCGCGGACAGTTTCATGGCTAAGATGGATTAGAAAAGGCCCGGTCGACGACAGAAGTGATCCGGACCGTCGGACCTTAAATCGGGTGTATCTCGCAATCCGGAATGAGTTACCTGACGTAAAATATATGATTTTGGGGTAGAACGAGCTACTTTAGCCAACCAACCCATCTACGCTGGGTTGCAATGCTCAAAATTGTGAAAAATCCCTGGATCAACGGTCGTTTCCCTGCTTTAATTTCGTTTTTACTATAAATAGTAAGTTTTAGTTTGATTATAACTCTTCATCATTGGGCTTTAGGAGTTGCGCCCAACGTGAAAAGAGCTTAGAATAATTAGGAGAATGGTTTGGTGAAGCCAAATAGGACACTTACTATTTTTGGCCGAAATCCTTGCGCACTAGTAGACATCACGACCGTCTATAAATAGTAAGTTTACTATTTATAGTAAGTCGCGGATTTTAGGAGTTTTAGTTGTAGTTTGATTCTGATTTCTTTCCCATTGCTTGGTACCCCTATTTAAAGGGTTGTGAACTCATTTTTAGTCATCAATTAACCAATTTTAAATTTCTTAGAATTTATTTCTATTTTCTGCCTTCTTTCCTCGTGGATTCGAGAAATCTCTGTGAGGAGTCCAGAGAAGCTCCGTGGATTCGGAGTAGTGATCCTCATCACGTTCATCCCTGCGTCAATTGGTATCAGAGCAAGGACTCCCCTCGGGTCGATGGCAAACAATGAAGGTATGGATCAAAATCCTGTGGACGGTGATTCAGGGATTCGTTATCTTTTGGAAAGAATGAAAGCTTTCCACCGGGAGAGTCAGTTGACCATGCAAGGGCTACAGGCAACCTTCGACAATCTTACGGATGCGCTACTTCCACCCCGAGCCCTAGGTGGTGCTCCACCACCTATGATTGCTCCACCACCCATGGTGGTTCCCCCACCCATGGTTGCTGTACGACGCAACCCTGATTTCTGTAGAGTACTACCAGTGGCAAACCGTAGGGCTACATTAGAGACTATTGAGGTAAGGTTGAACTTTCTAGTTTTAATGGTTTATTACGTATAGAAGATTTTCTCGATTGGCTAGCCGAAGTAGAGAGATATTTTGATTATATGGACATGCCAGATCATAGGAGGGTAAAATTGGTAGCGTTTAAGTTAAAATCTGGTACTTCTGCATAGTGTGAACAATTACAACTCTTACGAGCCCGCCAGAACAAGACGCCCATCTCATCATGGCCACGAATGAGACGTCTTCTTCGATCACAATTTCTCCCCAGTGATTGTGAGCAGATATTATTCCAGCAATACCAAAATTGCTGACATGGAAATCGAACCGTCACAGATTACACTGAAGAATTCCAGCGGTTGGTTACACGAAACAATCTGTCAGAATCTGAGTCACAGAAGGTGGCACGATTTATAGGTGGGTTACGACCAACAATTCAGGACCGAGTTCAGATGTACCCAGTTGGGACCGTAGATGAAGCAGTTCAATTGGCGGGTAGGGCAGAAACACAACTTGTAAGAGTTCCTGCTCGTCCTTATCCTTCAACTCGACCCCCTATGACAGGTCCCAAGCAGGATCCAGTGCTGGCACGAGGAAAAGATCCAGTAGGAGAACGTCATCAACCTCCTACAACCGTAAACCGTGATACAGGGAGCGACTCATCCAGATCTCAACGTGTAGCACCCACAACAACGGGCCAGAGTAGGATTCCAAATCCTTATGCTCGGCCAAGGTCGAACAATTGTTACTGCTGTGGCCAGCTAAGCCACTTATCAAACACCTGTTGATGATGAACACTTGATTATAAACGAAGGGGGCAGACAGGTCCTCAACGTCCCGCAGCACACTTGACTATAAACGAAGGGGGCACTGAAGATGAGGCCGCAGAAGAAGACCATGGCTGTGATGAACATGAACAAACCACTGAAGAAATAGTAGGTGGCGATGAAATGACAAGCGAGGATCGTGGCGAATTTCTAGTTGTGAGGCGATTACTGTATACCCCACGAAAGGAATTACATCTACAATGACATAATATATTTCGTACTCGGTGTACTGTCAACGGAAAGGTTTGTGATGTGATCATAGACAGTGGTCATAACGAGAACATCGTCTCAAGAGTAATGGTGGACAAGTTGCGGCTACCAATGATGAAACATCCTTCCCCGTACTCAATTGGCTGGATAAAAAAGGTGAATGAGACCAAGGTAATTGATCAATGCACTATCTCATTTTCAATTGGTAAAAATTATAAGGATGAGATACTTTGTGACGTGGTCAACATGGAAGCTTGCCATATGCTACTCGGTCGACCCTGACAGTCGGACCGTGATGCGACCCATCGGAGACGAGACAGTGTCTATGTATTCGTCAAGGATAGTCGAAAAATAATCCTTGCCCCTATGACACCAGAGAACCACCCTGAAGCTTCTAAAGTGGATGAGAGTTCCCTCTTGACCATTCGAGATTTCATGGAGGAATCCAAGGAAACCGGCGAGGTATAAGTCATATTAGTGAAGGGCGAGGAAGAGGAACCCTCAAATATCCCTCCAAGTTTAAAACTGTTGTTAAACGAATTTAAAGAAGTCCAGCCTGAGAATTTACTTGATGGATTGACCCCCATGAGGGACATCCAACATCACATAGACCTTGTCCCTGGGGCTAGCCTGCCCAACCGCCCTCATTATCGAATGAGTTTAAAGGAGTGTGAGATACTTTAGGGGCAAGTGGAGGAATTGATCCGTAAGGGTCTTTTGAGAGAGAGCATGAGCCCATGTGCCGTACCAGCATTATTAACGCCAAAAAAAGATGGAAGCTGGTGCATGTGTGTCGACAGCCGGGCAATCAACAAAATTACCATCAAATATCGGTTCATAATACCACGGTTGGACGACATGCTCGATATGCTAGAAGGGGCCAAGGTGTTTTTTAAACTAGATCTAAGGAGCGGGTACCATCAAATTCGTATCCGACCCGGTGATGAGTGAAAAACGACATTCAAGACCAAGGAAGGGTTGTATAAGTGGCTGGTCATGCCCTTCGGCCTATCAAACGCACCAAGTACTTTTATGCATTTGATGAATCAAATTCTAAAATCCTTCACTGGCCGATTTGTGGTAGTATATTTTGATGACATATTGATATATAGCCAGGATGAGGCGGAGCACAGGAAACATTTCAGGCAGGTGTTGCAGGTCCTACAAATTAACAAGTTGTACCTCAACTTAAAGAAGTGTAGTTTTTTAACTGACACCCTATTGTTTCTAGGATTTATTGTAACGTCCACAGGCATTCGTGTGGACGATGAAAAGGTGCGAGCTATTAGGGAATGGCCGATCCCGACAAACATTCATGAGGTGAGGAGTTTTCATGGGTTAGAGACTTTCTATCGTCGATTTGTGCGAGATTTTACCACCATAGTCGCTCCTATAATAGATTGCATGAAAAAAGGACCGTTCCAGTGGACCGATAAAGCTGACAAGAGCTTTCATGAGATTAAACATCGTTTGTCTACAATACCGGTCTTAGTGCTTCCTAATTTCGACAAATTGTTTGAGGTTGAGTGTGACACTTCATACGTCGGAATTGGGGGAGTATTATCATAGGAAGGCAAGCCGGTAGCCTTCTACAGCGAGAAACTCAACGAAGCCCGAAAGAAGTGGTCGACTTATGAGCTTGAGTTGTACGCATTTGTTCAAGCGCTGCGACATTGGCGGCATTATCTGATTCAAAGAGAGTTTGTTCTGTACACTGACCATCAAGCATTAAAGTTTATTAATAGTCAGATTAATGTGAATCGTGTGCATGCTACATGGGTTACGTTTTTACAGGAATTCACGTTCGTTCTGAAGCACAAGTCAGGGCAGCAGAACAAGGTGGCTGATGCACTTAGCCGTCGTGCATCACTACTTGTTACGATGAGCAACAAGGTGGTCAGCTTCAACTGTCTCAAGGAGTTGTATGCCGAGGATGAAGACTTCAAAGATTCTTGAGTGAAGTGCCAAGAAGGTCACCCCAGTGACCTTCATATATAGGACGATTTTCTCTTCAAAGGGAATCGATTGTGCATTCCCCAAAGATCTCTGAGGGAGCAGATTATTCAGGAGCTACATGGAGGTGGCCTCGGTGGATACCTCGGGTGAGACAAGACTCGAGCTCTTGTGGAAGAGCAGTATTACTGGCCACAATTTGTACGTGATGTGGGAAAAGCTGTACAACGTTGTCATGTTTGTCAGACCTCCAAGGGGCGATACTAGAATACGGGCCTCTACACCCCGTTGCCTGTGCCTGACGGTCTTTGGGAGGATTTATCAATGGACTTCGTGCTTGGTTTCACACGGACACAATGCGGTATGGATTCGGTGTTCGTGGTGGTAGATCGTTTCTCCAAGATGTCACATTTTATCCCATGCAAGAAGACCCTCGATGCAACACACGTGGCGAATCTATTCTTCAGGGAGGTCGTTCGGCTACACGGGGTCCCCAAGACCATTACTTCTGATCATGACACAAAGTTCATTAGCCACTTTTGGCGGACTTTGTGGACTCGATTCGATACACGATTTCAATTCAGCAGTGCTTACCACCCACAGACTGATGGGCAGACGGAAGTTGTGAATCGCACGTTGGGAAACCTCCTTCGCTGTATTTCAGGAGAAAAACCGAAGCAGTGGGATTTGGTCTTGTCTCAAGCAGAGTTTTCATTCAAAAACATAGTGAACCGCTCGATAGAGAAATCACCGTTCCAGATTATCTATGGACGAGTGCCTCGCCACACGCTTGACTTGGTCTCTCTGTCAAGCACTCAGGCACGCACTCAGGCACGAGCATTGCAGTAGAACATATGGCAGACAAGATCATGGGCATCCATGCAGAAGTATAGACCAAGCTACATGCCACGAACGAGAAGTACAAGGAACAAGCGGACAAGCACTGGCGACAAAAAGTATTCGAGGTAGGCGACCGCGTTATGGTCCATTTGTGCAAAGGGCAATTTTTAACCGGGACGTACAACAAGTTGAAAAATAAGAAGATTAGACCCGTCCCAATCATTCGAAAGATCAATGACAACGCTTATGTTGTTGATCTTCCAGATGACATGACGATCTTATGGACTTTCAACGTCACGAACTTGACCGAGTATCATGAACCAGCGCAGGATGAGAACTCGAGGACGAGTTCTTTTGAAGTGGAGGGGATTGATGTAGAGCGGGTCGCGGACAGTTTCATGGCCAAGATGGATCAGAAAAGGCCCGGTCGATGACAGAAGTGATCCGGACCGTCGGACCTTAGATCGGGCGTATCTCACAATCCGGAATGAGTTACCTGACGTAAAATATATGATTTTGGGGTAGAACGAGCTACTTTAGCCAACCAACCCCGTTATGCAGGGTTGCGATGCTCGGAATTGCAAAAAACTCCTGGATCGACGGTCGTTTCCCTGCTTTAATTTCGTTTTTACTATAAATAGTAAGTTTTAGTTTGATTATAACTCTTCATCCATCGGGCTTTAGGAGTTTCGCCCAATGTGAAAAGAGCATAGAATAATTAGGAGAACGGTTTGGTGAAGCCAAATAGGACACTTACTATTTTTGGCCGAAAACCTTGCGTACTAGTAGACATCACGACCGTCTATAAATAGTAAGTTTACTATTTATAGTAAGTCGCAGATTCTAGGAGTTTTAGTTGTAGTTTGATTCTGATTTCTTTCCCATTGCTTGGTACCCCTATTTAAAGGGTTGTGAACTCGTTTTTAGTCATCAATTAATCAATTTTGAATTTCTTAGAATTTATTTATATTTTCTGCCTTCTTTCCTCGTGGATTCGAGAAGTCTCTGTGAGGAGTCCAGAGAAGCTCCATGGATTCGAAGTAGTTATCCTCAGCACGTTCATCCCTGCGTCAGACTTAGACTGTGATTGTGAGTTTCCCTTCTCTCACTTAGAATTCATTTTCCTAGCTACTAACACATCTGTAGATGACCCTGCATTGTTATCCTTCTTTATCAAGATTCTCGACTGAAGGGTTGCGATGACAGTCTCAACATTAATTGTCTCTCTACTGTTGTCACGCCCCAGACTCGGTAACCGGACTCACAAGGAACCCGATGGCCGGTTCTGGCCACAATAGCCTCCGTAGTACCCCATTCTCGGCTCTTGAGGCAGGTTCTGATCCTGGGATCCTACAAGGAGGATTTTCATAATAGTATAATCATTTTCGATGCGAGCATACCCAAGATCACAACAAGTATATCTAGAAATAACAAAGGATACATATCACAAAATCCACTAAGAATTTGAACTTTTACAAGCTTACATCAGGTCCGAAAGGACATACATAAGATAATGGGAAAAGAGAGAAAAGAATCAGCAACACTGGAGTCTTCGAACTCAACTCTACTCCATGCTCTGTTGCTATGTCGCCTGCCTAGAGTCTCCCGCACGCATCAATCGTGCATAAGCTTATAGAAGCTTAGAGGGTGGTGTAAGTGTGTGTTAATGGTGCACAAAAGAATAATAAGGGATACAAGGAAAAAACATGCTCAATGAGAATATCACTAGCGTTACCAAGGCTTATCATGAATACCATGCAATGAGTACTAGGCGCCATATATACCAAGGTAATGCATGAAGGGGCTTACACAGCCAATGCTAATGCGATGCAAGTAATGTTAGTACTCATATCCAAACCACATATCAAGTACATTTTTAATCATAAGAAAATCATCGGGGTCCAATACACTACTGAATGACTGCCGCTCTACAGATCCACACAGTCAAACAAGCGTAAGAGACCTCAGTACATACTTGTGGACAGCCAATCACCATCAAGGCCTGGAGGTAGCGGACCCATTTCACGAGCTGGTCAAACTCAGCTTAATAATGCCCTCCCTCACAGGTGGATAAGGCCACATCTCTACTCAACCGACTACACAACAGTGGGAGTCACGACCTAACGGTATAAGGCCTTCGTGCGCTCATAGTTTCCACTCAGTTACGACGTTGGGGCATTCCCTTGGTACCATGAAAGTTTTGAGAATTTCACCCATGGGCGTCCTATGCACCCGGTATGCTCAAATAATATTTTCGGTGTCCACACATGCGACCATCCATGAACGTCCTTGTGGAGGCAAGGCCCTGATGAAGCAAGGATGGTATCATCATGAAATGCGATATCAATGCATGAGTCACACACACAAATCATATACTAGCTGCAGGCACACAATGTGCACGAGGGAAGAAACTTCATCCCTCAATGACCACCACACAATGCAATCAATTCATACAGATGATGCATATGGGTCACAAGAATGTAAGTGTGTTACCTGTGAAATATGGAATCCTCCATCCTAAGGAGGGTCAAGGTCTAAGCACATAGACAGGTGTTCTAAGGAAAAGAAAAATCCTCTAGTAGGAGCCCAGTACTTTGGAATGACCCACAAGCTAAGAGAGAGTCATGATCTTAAAAAGGAATGGTCTTAGCCAGGCCCAAGGTGGACTTTCAACCACCTATAAGGGCCTTTATGGGCCTACCGTAGGGCCACCAAGGAGGACATCCAACCTCAACTGGATCCCAAAAGGTAACCCACTACCCATATAATGTAAGGTCTAAGGCCTAAGCAATGTATGGTCTAATGGGCCATACTCTGAGTCCAATCTCATAGACCATATAGTGGGCCCTCAAGTGAGGTTTGGGCCCAACCATAAGGGTCATAAACCCATATGTTGTGGTGGGCTTCATGAGCAGCCCGATAGTTCATTTACATGGGCAATTCTCACATTTAACACAAGTGAGTTGGGCCTCACTTTTTAACCCAAGTATAGGGTCAATTTTAATGGGGCCCAACTTCTTGGATATTCTTACCCCTAAGCCCATCACAATAGATGAGGGAGTATAAGCCCAAGATCAATGCGCCTATCCAAAAGGATTTAGTCCACAAGGCCTAATTACCAACACAAAAGGGCGGCCATGCATATATATAATATCACATAATGGGCCTTGAGGAAATAGCCCAAAAGTCATTCAATTCATGCTTTATAGTGGACTTAGAGGGCAGACCATAAACCCAAGAATACACATGGGCAGGTCCTAAACTGACAATTTGGGCCTTGCCATACCAGCCCAAAGGCTTAATAAGACCCTCCACAACATGCATCAATGTGGACCTTGCAAGTTAGCCCATAATTAAGTACTTCATGAGGGTACCAAGCCCCACAATACACATGATCAGCTTATAGACGGCCCATTGGTCTCACAATTCAATAAGGTCAATCCTTGAATAATGTTGGGCTCAAGGAAGAGGTTTACAGTCCATTGGGCCTATAAAACCACTTAAAATCTAGTTAATGATAACCTACAATATCACCACAAAGGTGGGCCTCAAGGGGCACTAATTAAGCCCAAAAATGTCTAAGGAAAGGAGGCTAGAGTGTATGCAACACTCCCTTAAATCTGGTGGGCCACATTAGCCCTAAAAAGGTCAACCATGCAGCAAAATTTGGGCCCCTTGCTGGAATTCCAGCCTACCCATTTCCTGGGCCTGCTGGAGTCTAGAAATTTATTTAATCTAAATGGGTTACTGACCCATGGTGACCCACACATATTACAGTGGGCCCCAGTAGATGAACAGAGTGAATACAACACATCTAGGTGAGCCTACAAAGCAGGCTGGATGGCCTGCCAAGGCTGGACTCCCCAACCTGGGCGTCCCTGCCTGGTGGGCCACTCCACGCCGTACCACGGTCAGCTCGAATGTCCGTTGGGTTTGACTTTTGTAGGGTGACAATTCCATGGGTGGGCCACACCCCCACAAAATTTCAAAATTTTTGGATATTCCTAAGTATTTTAATTAATTTAAATAAAATATTCTGTCCAGAAAATCGGACTGACCTGGACGTCCCAACGTGGTGGGGTAGTCTGGCCCTTTCCACGGTGTGCACAGGGGTCTATTGGCCCTAAAATTTGGTGGGTAGGTCCTACCATGGGTGGAAAACACCTCCACAAAATTTCAGAATTTTTGGACATTTAGAAATATTTTAATTCATTTAAAGAAATCAATCTGTATTAAAAATTGGACTGATCTGGACACCATATTATAGTGGGCCGGTCCAGCCAACACCATGGTGTGTACAGGCGTTCATTGACTCCAAAATTTTGTAGGTGGGTCCTACTATGAGTAGGCCACCTATCTGAAAAATTTTAGAATTTTTGAGGTATTATAAATATTTTATTTAATTCATACAAATTATGGACAGCAAGGTCCAGAAATAATTCCTGCTGAAATATGCTGCTGCACCTGACTTGTGCACCCCATTTGAGTGGGCCCAGGTCTATGTAAATTTGGAAAAATGCAAGGCCAATCTTCCTATACAAGTATACAGCAAGGTGAGGTCCACAAAGGTGGCCCACTATTTTAAGATCAGGCTGATATTTATGTTTTTCCAGCAAACAGTGTGGCTGGACAGTCTAGAAAAATCTGGACCGTCCACCCTCCTTGGCCCACCCTTTTGGGTGATCAAATAGGGACATTTGAGGGTGAGGTTTAACATACTTTTAGGTGGGATCCACATCTCAAAGAAAAGTCTAGCAAATCAGGGAAAAAGAAGCCACAAACAAGGCCTACAACCCATACATTACAACATAAAAAAATTCCAGCAATCTGGATAGCAAAATATTGCTATCTAGATCAGCCCATAAAATTAATAAATGAGAAATAAATCACAGATTTCATAAGGTGGGGTCCACCCTGATGTTTCATACAACTTCCAGGCCCAGCCCCTCCCTATGAAAATCCATAAAATCAGGCCCAAGGGCCTTGCAAATCAGGCAACAAAACTATATATGCAGCACAGTTGGGCCTGGGTGTCCAGCAACTTGGGCCTGGATGTCCCAAAATATGGAAATCCTGGTTGCATGGCACATCAAGTGGGCCACATTATCATCACATCCAAACCACAGAAAGGGGAGAAGAGAAGAAGAAAAGAAATCTCATCAAGATGGGGTCCATAGAGAATGGCCCCATCAAGATCGCATGCATGCAAGTGGTGGTTAAAAAAAAAACCTTATCCAAGGAGTGGTGTAGGACCTCCACCATTGATGTGGTGAGTCCTACACTCTCCATATGAAACAACAAAAGATCCTTAAAGAAAAACCATGCAATCTATCCTACATGCTCACCCACTTGTTGGCTCTTCAAGATTCTTCAACCACCATGCTCCTTAAGCTTCAAGGAAGGAGGTTCAATGGTGGTGATATGATTTGGATGGTTAGATTTGGAGGGTTTTTGGATGAAAGGGGTTGGAGAGAAAGCTCTCTCTCATGGATGTCTAAGGGCCTTAGCCAGGAGAGGAAAAAAGAAATGAAGAAAGAGGGAGAGAGATGGGAAAGTTTTAGCCATAAAAGGAAAATGATTATTTTCTAGAAATAGGAGGGAAATGAAGATTTTTTTCCTCTCTTGAGAAGAGAAAATCCAGCTTTTTGCTGGAAAAAAAGGATTTGGATTAGAGCAACCCATCATTAGTTGCTAGGAAAGAGGCTATCTTAGCCTAGATTAGAGAAAACTCATAATAGCTATGTCATGATTACTATAGAAAAGAGAACTCATAAATGCTAGGCTAAAGGTGGCTTACATGGGGAAACGTGCACATGGATAAAGTAGGCCCCACATAATGATCAATGGCCCGAATAATGCGCGGTGTACATCTTTTGATGGACACGTTGGATTTGCGCACGAGACGCGGTGTTGGAACCGCGATGACAATGCGGTGGCAATGGCATAGGTCTTAGGTCAATCCGAATCGGGTCTATGTAACCGAACTCAAGGATGACCGCAAACATTATCCGAAGGTCGCGGGTCGCTGAAATTTGACCGGTAGGACCGCGGGACCAAAATATATGAAATGCATACTCACACACACACATGCACACATGCGAACTCGGGTCGGGTCTCACAACCATGGTACATAGTGTCTACGAAGCTATCGTAGGACTTCAAAAGATAGTTCAATAGAATTAAAGCTTGATCTTCCTCGCCAATCTTCACTTCGACACTCGTCAGTTTGTAAAGTATCTGATTAAAAGCGCCAATGTGATCATTAAGATCCAACCCTTCCACCATCTTTAGATTATATAATTTCTTTTTGACATATAGACGATTTTACAACGATTTCGTCATGTACAAGCTATTTAACTTCTTCTAAAATCTTGTGGTGGTCTTTTGATCAATGACATTATATAGGACGTCATATACAAAGCATAGTTGGACCGAAGTTTTCACCCTCTCATCTAATTCTTTCCAATCTTTATCGCTCATAAACATTGGATGCTTCTCTATACCAATGAGTGAATGTTGCAGCCCTTGTTGAACCAGAAGGCCTCTTATCTTTACCTTCCATAGTTCGAAGTTATTTTTAGTGGTAAACTTCTCCGTTTTATACTTCACATTTGATCTCTTAATCGTCATGTCTCAAATCTAAACTTAAATTCCCAACGTTAGTTTGAAGACCGTGAAAGCAAACTCCGAATTCATATCACACGACAATAAGCAAACACAAACTAAGCATGCACATGCACACATGAATTTTATGTGAAAAAGATCCTTATAGGAAAAAAACCACTGCACAAAGTGACAACGATCACTATGAGAAAATAAAAATACAAGAGATAAAAGAACTTACAATTCAGAAAACCTTCATTTTCTCCTCTCCATACCCTAGAAATGATTAGGCCCTGATTGGAATACCCCAATCCCACAATTACACCCATATGTGTGTGTGTGTGTAACATAATACCTGAAATAGGAAACTAATTGAGCATTTATGTAAAATTACGTGCGTCGTCGATTTAAGCATTGATCAATCGACATCGATTGAGTAGTCCTCGACCAATCGAGCACCACATATTCGATAGCTTGAACATGCTTAAAAGTTTCCAGAGAGTTTACAAGTATTTTCGAATATTGTTAATCGATCAACCTAACAGTTCGATCAATCAAGATTGTCCAGAACTGTTTAGAGACCAATCTATATAATTCAGAGTTCACTCGATTGATCGACCAGGGTAGTCAATCGATTGAACCCCTATTCCATGCACATATTGAAGACATCTGATAACATAATATTCATTTCTCAGCATGCATTGGAAAGAATTTGTAGGAAAAAGGAAGAGAAGGTCGAAAACTTTCAAAGCTGTCACTAGAAAATAGGTATTTTCTTAGGAACTTTACTAGCAGGGGAGAATTCATGGGACTCTAGGTTCATTTTTCTTTAAGTTAGTTTGATTTTGATGTAATTTGACGTGGTCCCAAGGTAGATATTAAATGGGCAAGCTTTGTGAGGACTAGAATGATGTAAATGAGTCTTTGTGGGTAATTCTATATATAAGGCATTTGAAAAATGAATTTAGAAGAAAATCCTTATTTGAAACAGTAAACTTATGCTTTGTTAGAGCATTTGTCCTTCTAATGGCACTTAAAATGGTTGCTTTTCATAAATTCCCTCGTAGTTCTTTTGAATTTCTCTTGCTTTAATATCTTCTTTTCCTTTCTTTTCATCATTTGGTATCAGAGCTTGTGTTGTCACTCTATATGCAATATTCATTGACGTTTAAGTTCACACCATGCGTACAAGATATAGTGTTCATGGTCAAGGATTTCGTGTGGAGGATGACATTAGAAAAGAAGAATGAGAAATTAGAAAATTAGACTAGAGAATCTCTTGCACATTAAGGTTGAGCGGCACATCAAGAGAAAGCTTGTATTGAATCTCAATTTGTTAAAATCAAGTATATGGAACAAGAAAAACTTCCAATTAAATAATTATAAGATCAATTGGTGAATGGCCCAACAGAAATAAATAATCGATGGATTGGTGGATACAAATGACTTGATGGTTAAGGAGATTGATACTTTTATGATAATCTCATCAAATTCCAAGTAGATTGTCACTTTTTAAAGCAGATTGTAACCTTCTTATCTTCTCCTTAATGAACAAAGTGCATAGTTTGAAGGCTGGCAGTGATGGCAACAACAGCGTGGCCATTCGATGTTAATCTAGGGTGACCAATCATGAATATATTGTTATATATAAAGGAGGTGAAAATTGAAACTTTAGACGTGAAGTATTGTAAAGAAATAGAAGGTGGGTTCTTTTTTTTTTTTTCCTAATATTCAATTATTTGTATAAAATTTCAATCCAACATGTAGGTCTTCACCATTAGTTGTAACAAAAACAAGATGCACTAAAAATTCTGGTAATCAAGATTGGCTAATATTGTTCTAAACTTGATGGTGAGTTCAAATTTTCAAGTGGAGAGGTCTGATGTGGGAGAAGGTTAAGGAAATTCTCATGGATGGCCATGATTTAAAGAAATTAGGTTATAAAGTTCAATTCAAGGTCTAAAACATTATACATTTTGACGACCATAACTTTACTACCAGTTATCCATTTCACGTGTATATTATATAGTTGGGAAGCTATTAATGAGCTCTAGATGTTGGAAAATGCTAAAGGGCATTGGCGATGAACAGTTTTTTAAAATAAGGTTGTTTTAAGCATTAATTTTAATTTTAAGTTAAAACTTATAAGTTTTAGTTAGTTACAAGTTTTATTATTTTCGGGTATTTTAAGATTTGAAAGTTCGGAATAATTTAAAGTGCTTATTTGAGTTACGAGAAAGAATTTGAGTAACTTTAAAAGTTATTTATTATTTTTAGTAAGTTTATTATTAGAAAATTTATTATTTCGAAAAATTGTATATTTAGGATTTAAGGGTTATATAACTAATATAAAATATTTTGCAAACAGATATTTTACAAATAATATCAATTTTATCTCTCATTTTTAGAAAATTTTCTTGTGGATTTAAGGGTTATTCTTGAGAAAAAAATAGTGATCACTTCTCTTTATCCATGCATCCGCCATGTTAGACTTCATTTTACCTCTATTGAGACTCAAGAACCAGTGTGCCGCCACCCATTGGGCTACATGCTGAGATGATCCAATGATATGAACTATTCCTATTGTATTTACTACCATAAATAGGTTAAGTTCCCATAATCTTCGGTTCAGCATGAGTTTCTTATGGTGACCCATATGCCATAGATTTCACAATAGGATACTTCCAATCATTGAACTATTCAACATGAGGGCTCCGTAGGTACCGATGGTACCTATCTTGAGATGCAAAGTAGCAAAGTGAACAAGAGAAGAGAAGAGGGGTTTTCAACTATAGAAATAGAATAGATAGGTAAGGAATTGGTGCAATTGGTTTATGGTCCATCCAAATAAATTATGGATAGCAATATGAATGACTAAATTTGAATTACTTGTTGGCTCGTTGGCTCGCATTGGTAGTGGGAATCAAGTCTTCTCTCTTTTTGAGGATACTGATAGCCTTCCGTCTCTGACCAGGGGTCGTATCTTCCTGGACAAGTTGGGCCTGGGATCGATTAGAACGAAATAACTGTGGACCGGTGGCCCGATTTTTTTTGGTGGGCTGTTTTATATCGCATTGCTGGTCTCTTCTGTACCTCCTGTCTTTCCTTCTTTTGTATTCACATGATAGGTGCTGCCTCTTTCATTTTGTTGGGGCACACCCGAAGGTATGTATATTGGCTGTGATCAATGAAAACGTGGCAAGAGCCCGCTTTTGATTAAAAAAAATAAAAATAAAAATTTGAATTACTTGTATGCTGATGTAGATCAGCAAGTCGCATATACTTTCATGGAAAAGATGGACAAGAGAATGGTGATTGGAGGCAGAAACAATCCGGACCGTCAAAACCTTAAATTAGTCGTATCTCGAACGCGAGGATGAGTTTTTCAACATGTTATATATGATTTTGGGGCAGGAGATGCAACTTAAGCCAAACAACTCACTATGGTGGGTTGCCACGCCGGATTTGTGAGATTCCATCAGATCGATGGGCAAAAGTCCATTTTATTTTCGTTTTTACTATAAATAGTAAGTTTTAGTTCCAGTATAACTTCCGATCCTTTGAGTTGTAGGAGTCATGGCCAACATGAAAAGGGCTTAGAAAAGTTAGGAGAATAATATGGTTAGGCTAAATTGGACAACTATGATGTCTAGTAGGAATAATGACCGTTTATAAATAATAAGTTTACTATTTATAGTAAGTCACGTGTTTAGGGTGTTTGAGTCTAAAACTCCATCCTTAGGTTTGAGCTCATTATTTAAAGGGTTGTAATTTCATTTATATATATATATATATATATATATATATATATATATATATATATATATATATATATCATCAATCAAAAATTTCAAATTTATTAGAAATGATTTCTACTTTTAGGGTTCCGACAGTCCTGATCACTTCTACCTCCGATCTGGCCTTCTCTAATCCATCTTGGCCACGCAAGTATCCGCAACCCACTCTACATCACCAGTGACGGCAGGTCACAAACATGTATTCAAGTAAATCACGAACATGTCAGAAAAACTTAAGGATTGTAACATCAGGCAAGATTATGAAATCACATTGAGAAAACTAATGTTCTTTTTTGTTAAGCAAGAATGCTTGTTCCAGGCCCACTTGCAAGCTAAAAAGGAATCGCCTTTAGATGTGCCAAATTCGAACACGTCTGTGAGATCCCAGCTGTTCATCAAGCACACCCCACAGTGAATGTTCCCTAACCCAAAGTATGCAAAAAACAAAAAAAATAAAAATAAATAATCAAAGTGTTTGGCATTGATTGGTCTTGGCCCTGCCCATTTACTGCAATAAATATGACACCAACATGCATTCAAGAAAATCTCAAACTGAAAAACATAAAGATTGTAACACCAGACAAGATTATGAAACCACATTGAGAAAGCATGTGATTTTCTATTCAGCAGGAATGTTAGCTTCAGGCCCACTTGCAAGCTCCAAAATGAAAAACCTTTAGATGTGAAAAAGTCGAGCATGTCTTTGAGATTCTAAACTGAAGGAAAAAAATGTATAAAGTTGTCCATTTAACTTATATGTGGCCCATCTGATAAGTCCAATGGTCTGATTTTGGGTCAAGTCAAATCAACCATGGGGGCCTTCTGATGAATGGTTTGGATCTCATGTACACTTGCTACTTTGCCACAGCGCATGCCCAGAAAGAAGAGAAAGAAACCAAAGGTTATGAAAGTATATGATATTATGAATGAAAAATACAAGAGTGATATTGATTCGGCTCGTCTCTTATTTCATTTCATAAGGAAGAGATGAGCCGAACCAACATCACGCCTTGTCTTCCTCTTCAGGAGATAAGCTCAATCGTTCTTGCTTAGCAGAAGGCAATATCATCCACATATAAATAGCATAAAAAAGGCATTGTGGGGTCCACCACATAGAGGAATCACACATGTCCAAAGTCTTCTATATATTCGTAAGAGAAAAAGAAAGTCAGAAGCTACTGTTCATTGCACTATCATTGATTCTTAGTGATAAGGAATGAAACGACATTATGATACTAAGCATATGGAACAAAAATCATGGATGAAGATATGGCATCTCACTTTCAAGCCTCTTATTAATTTTCTTTTTTGGGAAGATAAGAAAAATTTATTAATCCAAACACCGTACCTTGTCGCCTAGAACCTATGTCATCATGTTCGGTGGAGGAGCCTTCGCCTGTTGCTTGGAACGCATGCCATCATGCACATGTAATGCACATAGTGTCATTGTACATGCATGAATGTGGCCCACTTTTTTATCCCTAGTGCCCAAACAGCCTAGTTTGTTCTTGATTTTAAGTCAGGTTTAGACGCTCCTTCGATTTGAATGGCAACAGTTAGTTCAGTAAATCGAAAATGACTAAAGTGGGTCCAACTTGAACCATATGGAATTTAAATTTTGGGTTTTGGTCGCCATTATGAACTAAATGGGACCACTCCCACTTTGATATTTTTTTCTATAGTGCATTGAATTACCGAGTCTATCATGCCTTGAAAACAAAGCCCGGGCTCTTTATTATGTTTTTGGAATGTGATTGTTGGGAAACCGCGGAAGCACACAGAGATGAATGAAGCAAAGTATTACCAATCACACAACCAAGTCTAAACATAAACAATCCGACTTTTATGTGGAAAAACTCTTTTGGAAAAAATAAAATAAAAAACCATAGCACAAAGTGAAGAGTTTGTACTATGAAAGAAGAAATTACAAGAGATGGAGTGTTACCGATTCAAATTAGCCTCAAATCCACTTCACAAGCCTAAGATATGCTCTTAAAAACCTTAAGAACAAATTAGAAAGTCATAAAACTCATTTTTCTACTCCCAAATCCCGATTAAACCAGAAATATATAATATCATATAGTATCACAATTGGAATAGGAAACAAATCTCGCACTTACACAACTCTTAACATGTGCTCGATGATACCTTCGATGGGACTTCGATGGCATCAATGATGTGTCGATGGCATCGAACAACTTCGATAACATTGAGTAGCAACACCAAAATGTTCCAACAAACAATTAATGTGTATTTTCCGATGGCATTGAGCATTTGCTCGATGACATAACCTCTGCTCGATGCCATCAATTGACAGGGAGTGGTCTGTCAATCGATGGCATCGACCTCTGCTCGATGGCATCGACCTCTTCTCTGTTACTTACAAATTTAAGGCATCAACAACAATGATATGTGGATTTTATTTTATTTTATTTTATTTATTTATTGTATAGTTGGTACAATAGTGTTTCTTTCAACAACCATATCCAACATTGCAAATGAGATGGGAGAACAATCTAAAATTTTATTTCACCAATTAATATTTACAAGTAAAATGAATGCACAAGTTTCAATTTACATAAATACACTAAAAAAATTCAAAAGAACAAAATATGAGTCCATTAATATAGTCCATGTTCAGCTAATCTCGCCTGTCCGCCTTAACTCGGAAAATATAACAAAAGAAAGTATAAACCTAAAAAAACTCAATAAATAAATTATCTCGTGTGTGCCATGATCCTATGACATGCCATGACCTACTCAAATAATACCTGAATGCAATACAGCATGATGTTATATAATAAGATGCAATGTTTCAAAATACAGTACGGTTATAAATGCCAAGCCATCTGGCAAATCCAGACGCGGGATCCCTCTCATTTGGGTTATTATTATTATTTTTTTAACAGAACAAGGAGATTTTCATTTCAAAAGAGAGAAAAATTTACATGGCCTGTACTTCGGGAAGACCCAAAGGTAACAAAATAAAACCTTTGGATCCTCCTATCGTAAAAAGACTATACATGATGAACCGACCTAATGGCCCCCAGGCAAACTTTATCTAACAGCACTAATCCCCGGATCTCACGTGGGAGGTCCCTCTGAACATGGAAGACCCTGTTGAGCTGGGACCCACTGCCTAGATGGGCCAGGCCATCCGCCGGCCGGTTCCCCTCTCTAAGGGTGTGAATGAATCGGAAAGTTCCCCTGGACGTGAGGGAGGCGATCCGAGCCACCCAATGTTGCCACTTCCAGCCTGGCCGCGAAACCCGATTGAGCATGTTGAGCTGGGACCCACTGCCTAGACGGGCCAGGATTGCACATACAACCACCGCGAAACCCAATGTTGCCACTTCCAGCCTGGCCGCGATCCCCTGGAACGTGAGGGAGGCGATCCGAGCCACCCTCTCTAAGGGTGTGAATGAATCGGAAAGTTCCCTCTCAGTTGGTTGAATCTATTATTATTTCATGTGGTGGTTGTACGTGCAATCCTACACTTTGAAATGTACTCATGTGGAGGCTTCCTAGGTGCAATTGATCTATCCAAACCCTAATGGAAGATTTACTTTAAAATGTACTCTGTGCTACTAATTTCGAGATGATGGTTGTTTGTGATAATGGTTGAAAGTTTGTAAATGGTCCCAACCAACTTCCCTTATGTGGTGGAGACAGCCATGAGAAGGAATGGATAAAGTAGTCTAATGTGAAGAATTATGAGTTTAGGGTAATTTGGAACGGGAAATGATCACATACATTCGAGTTGTGTAGGGTCCACTGTGATGTGTGAGTGACATCAACCCCGTCCATTGGATATGCCACCCAATGTTAGATGTAGATTTGAAAATCTAGTTTGATCCATAACTCATGTGGGCCACAGTAAACAGAACAATGGGGATATTGAGGAGGGGATGACTGCAATAGAAATTTCCAGATGGAATATGGGCCCACCATGTTGTGATATCTCATCCAACGGAGTCATCACGTGAGTCCCACCATGATGAAGGAACAAGCTGAAACCCAAGATATTACAAAATTTCAGCGGGCCGCAACAAGTGAATGTATTGGTTTTATGAGGGATTATACATTGCTCCCTCTGTTGTTTCCTACCTGAATTGTTTATAGGGATGAGTTTTAAAATTACGGTTCCAATGAAGAGTTGGACCAGATTAACGGTTTGGATTCCACATACACAATACAGATGGGCTCCCACTGTTTGGAACGGATGGTAATTACCATGCGTCAGGAACCCATGTGATGTGATTATTCTTCTCAACTTTCTCACATGTTGATGTTATAGAGGCTACTTGGTTTTTCATGTGGCAATTGCTTTTCATTCTAGGCCGTTTGATTAAAGAATCTGCCTTAGCCTCAAAAGCCTCTGACCTTTCTCATCTTTTATGGCTACCCCTCTTTATCACCTTGAGCCAATCCACTACAAAGCTTTCCAGGTAAGCCTAACCTACAAAGCGTATGTACGGAGCCGACCGTGATGTGCATGATATCCGATCCGTCCATCTGTGCTCCAGTGAACAGTTCGGGTGGGGTTGTGATGTAGAGTGAGTCGCGAACACTTTTATGGCAAAGATGGACCAGAGAAGGCCCCATCGGAAGCAGAAGTTATCAAGACCGTTAAAACCTTAAAATAATCATATATCGCAGGCCAGGATGGGCTTTTGGGAGAAGCCACTTTAGCCAACTAGCCAACCAACCCTGCTATGCCAGTTGCCCATGCCGGATTTGTAACATTCCATGGGAATGACTGTCGAAAGTACATTTTATTTTATTTTTAAGTTTTAATTCAACTGTAACATATGATATTTTGAGTTTTAGGAGTCTGCCCAACATAAAAATGACTTAGAAAAGCTAGGAAAATAATCTAGTAATGCCAAATTAGACACTATTTTTGGCCAAAAAACATGAAATCTACTACGAATATGACCGTCTATAAATAGTAAGTCATGATTTTAGAGAGTTTGAGTCTTTATTATTATTTTTCCGAAAACCTTCAATTCATTTCATATCAAAATAAAGGCTGTTTACAGGGACTATACTTCAGGTTGCCCAAAATTGCAAAAAATTGACGATGGACAACATATCATAAAGAAACTATACATGGACTACCCTCCTAATGGCCCCGATGCCAACTTTATCTAAAACCACCCTACCCATAATATTGTGGGGAAGATCTTGCATGGACGAGTATAAACGACGTGATTGAGTCCTACTACCCACCTTGGCCAGACTATCTGCTGGGCCATTGCCCTCTCTAAATATGTGGAAAAATTGAAACGAACCGAGGTTGGATAAGCTTGCGATGCGGGCGAGCCAGTGAGACCATTTCCAACCCACCTGTGACACACGGTTAATGAGATCCACTACCAATTTGGAATCCGATTCAACCAAAACTTGCTGCAGGCCCATGCCTACACAAATGGAGAGGCCCTCGTGAATGGCCGAGAATTCCGCAGTATTGTTGGACCCCTGCCCGTATCCACTAGAGAAAGCGAAAATCATATTACCATCATCCCTCTTACAAATGTTGCCGCCTCCACATGGCCCTGGGTTGTTCAAGGCCGACCCGTCAACATTTAATTTAACCAATTGGGAATCTTGTCTCCCCCATTTGACCACATAGAGCCGCATGGCGGGGGGAAGAGACTTGGGGATTCCCAGGCTCATGAGAAGGATCCGATATTCAGCCATGATTTGGGCATGTTTGAGTCTAAAACTTCGTCTACTCATTATTTAGAGGATTGTGAATTCTTTTTTTCATCATTAATCAATTTATTTTGAATTATTATAAATAATTTATGTTTTCGTCCCATGTGGATTTGAAGAATCTCTGTGAAGAGTCCAAAGAAGCTATATGGATTCGGAGCAGATATCCTTGAGGAAGATGGTGATTGACCTCATCACTTCCTTCCCAGCGTCAACTTAACTGCTGTTAAGGATTTTTTAATTTTTTTTCCTATTTTTTTTTTTTTTATTTTTTTTATTTTTTTATTTTTTCTTTTTTAAAAGAAGGGATTGTATATATTTCCAGAGAAAAAACCACAACAAAATTCCGACGGCCCCAAGACAACTAAGGGCATGTTTGGACAGTGGGATTAGAAGGGATTTAGTGGGATGGGATTCATCTGGTCGTGTGCCAATTCTACTCCATGTTTGGGAAGAATGGAAAAGCTTGGAATTAGATTAGATGGAATTGCATTGGTCTCGTGCCAATTTCACTCAATTTTAGCAAGTTGTGTAGGTCCCACCATGATATGTGGGCTATATCCATACTGTCCACCCTTTTTTGAGATTATTTTAGAGCATGGGCCAAAAAATTGGGTAAATCTAAAGCTCAAGTGGACCCCACCATAGAAAGCAACTGGGATTGAATACTTACCGTTGAAAACTTCTTTGGGGCTACATAAATTTTGGATCTACCTTATTTTTAGGCCCATGCCATAAAATGAGGTTACAAAACAAATGAATGGTTTAGATATAACATGTGTGTTATTCTCATTAATTTCAAATGATGGTCGGTGTATCTATTCAATGTACTACCAAATTACCAACAAAGCATGAAATTAATCTTCTCCCATGGCAATGGGGGACAATCCCTGCCATGGGTAATAATTATGTTTTTTGAATCCCATCCCAACTAATCCCTTTTAATCCCACCGCGGTAACACGCCCTAAAAGACCACCTAGGCCGCCTATCATATCCATATACAAGTCCTAAACTCGACTAGCAACAAGAGACTATCTCAAGATTCTCCAATTGCTCCCGAGCCCACCTTATCTAGCAGATACAAATCCCTAGTACAGATAGGAAGGTCTTTCTCATTTTTGATCAAAAGGTTTCCTTGACTGGCCGCACCTTCTCTTGCGAGTCCGTCGGCTGCCCGTTCCCTTCTCTTGGGATGAGGGATATGGAAAAAATACCCTTCTTAATGCCCTCGATCCTTGACAGCCAATACCTCCACTTCCAGGCAAGATTTGACTTACCACTGAAGGCATCCACCACAAACTAGGAATCTGACTCCAACTCCACCGGATTAAAACCAAAAGAAACATTGATCTCCATAGCATCGTGCAACACATGGAGTTCAGCCCTCTTGTTGGTGCCATCCCCATATCCTGAATAGAAGGCAAAAATGAAATTATTGGAGGAATTTCTGCTAAAACCGCCACCCCCAGACGGCTCCGGGTTGCTAGAAGCTGCACCGTCCACATTAACATTTACCCAGCTCATGCCTGGTCTGGCCCATTTAACGATCCGGAAAGTCTTGGGAGGGAGGAGGGGCTGAAATCCCCAGGATTCGGTATATGTTTGGGTTAGGGCTGGGCAGCCTGTTGCTAATTTTTGCCAGCAACCACTTGTTACCTCTGACAACTATGCCAACATTCGGCCTGATATCATCGAATTTTGCTGAGTTTCTCGCTCTTCAGATTTTCCAGATGCCGTCAGGGATTCTTTTTTATTTTTTATTATTATTATATTTTTTTTAGGGTTAGCTTGTTAGTATACACCCATGTCAGTACACACACTTCATGTTAGCCACCTCCACTAAGGATCGATACCAAGACCTCAAGTGTTGAAACGAGACCTCAAGTGTTGAAACGAGGTATCTCCACTCAGTCTGCCGTCAGGGATCTTTCAAATTGTAAACTGTGCTTTAAAAGGCTTTAGGCATGATTTTACTGTGGACCACTTGAGTTTTGGTTCGGCGTAGTTTTGTTTCTTCGGGAAGAGGGAGCACCTAATGGACGGATTGGATGTCATGCATGATGGACGGATTGCATATAACACGTCTCTCTCTCTCTCTCTGTCTATTTTTCATTGCCACAAACACCTCCCTCAGTGGTTTGCTAATTCCACATGCGTGCGGGAGCGGTACACACCCGTATGTGTCACAATGTGACACGTGTATGAGATCTGAGATATCCATAGGTGCAAGACACTATGTGGAATACAAATCAGGCAGAGATTAATTATGTGGGCCACGCCATATCAAAACAAATGAATGGCTGCGAATAAAATTTGAACCGTCAATTTACTCTGTACCTTGTGGGCCACGTGATATCGTTTTTTTCTAAGGCAGAAGATTTAAACATATATAAGATCTGGATCATCCATCTTTTTGGGCCCCACCATGCATATTGAACGTACCCAAAAAATCACACGCTTCTCAGGATACTAACGACTGATTAGAGGAGTACTTTTGGGAAAATTCCAATTGGACGGTCAGAAAGGAGTCCGATGAAAGGTCAACACTCAATGGGCAAAAGGTCTTCAACCGGTGGCAAAGATCGTTGGTACATCCATGGTGGGACCCAACAAAAGAACACCCAGCTCCCAACTCATACGTATGTTTGGAGGTTGAAACTGATATGCATATCAACATTTTTTAGAGACTGTTTGGATGACACCCTTTTGTCATTTTCATTCTCTTTGTTGGAATTTGCAAGTATGACTGTGGCTGTATCAAAACACAGCTGTCGTACTTCACACAAAAATGAGTCTGAAAATGGTTGATTTTCCACTCTCTTTAACATGCGGAGAATGGTGGTGTATGTGCAGGATCCAAACCGCACATAAGGTTAGTTATCATGCAACAATCACTACCATTCATTGTTTAGGTGGGCCGTTAGTGTGTTATTAACTTGTACCATTTAAAGACTTCCTGACAAATACTAACAGCTATAGTGGTGATTATTGGTCGAAAATGATCAAGATTGGTTTACGAATGTCATCCAAACAGGTCCTTATGTTCTTACCTCATTTGGGCTTTTTCAGTCCTTTCATAGCCTTTAATAGGAACCAAACCATTTGCTTCTACTTTTCCTCATCTTATTATTACTTCTTGGTGTTAGTTCTAAATTCTCTCAACCACATTGGAGGCAACTCAGCATAGGATATCTAGTAAAATCAAGGACATCATCTCTCCTCATTCCTTCTTCTGAAAGCCCATATCTTTCATACACTCTCTTATATCCTCATATAGAGAATATTTTTTGCCTTTATTATTGACCGAGGCAAGACCTTCAATCATAACCATCGAACATACGTAACCACTTGATTGGTGGCCACCATATGAACATCTGAAGAGGAAAACAACCAATGGTTTATTCAAGAACAGAATCATTTCGCTTAACATCAATGCAAATCTTAGATTTATGTCCCATCCCTAATGGATATCAAAGTTTAAGTGGTTTTGATAGCTATACATATATGCCATCCATCTGACTAGATTATTATAGTTTCTGATTGCCATAATTTTACAAGTATTCGTTTTGTGCATGTGATATGTCTGTAAAGTTATCAATAAGTTCTATATGTTGGCCAATGCCAAAGACTAATAACTTTGAATGGTTTCCAATATAGGGTCATTTTAAGAGTTAATTTTGATATTTAATTTAAGTTTTGATTTTTTAGTAAGTTAGATGTTCTATTATTTTAAAGTATTATAGGATTGAGAGAGTTTTGGAACAGCTTAAAGTTCTTATTTGAGTCATGGAAAAGAGTTTGATTCAATTTAAAAGTCATTCACCATTTTAGAAAAGTTACAAATTTAAGGTTCAAGGCTTATATAAGTGCTTTGAAACAATTTTTTCACAAATATTATTAATTTTATTTCTTGTTTTATATATTTCTCTCTCGGTGTGGATTTAAGGGCTTTTCTTGAAAAGAAGATGGCGATTTCTTCTCTTTATCAATGCACTTACTTTCTTATCTGGTATCTGGGCATGGTCTTTCATTGAGCTAATGGCTTCCAATAGTAAATCTAGTAGTGACAATCTTATGGACCATATTTTGTGAAATCAACCAATGACAAGAACAAAGTTTGTGGCCTTGTAACGACCGACATATGAGGTGCAAGCAGCGATTGTTTGGTTGACTAAGGCCATGGATCACAAATATAATCATAGCAATGCACGGTCGTCAAAGGGGCTCGAAGTTAGTCAGTTTGGGGTCCAACAGGTTTAATATACATGCTAATATACATGCAAAACCATAGACCACAATCCCACAGAAGCCAAGTCAACTCATGGACGTAAAACCCTGAGAATAAAGGAAAAAGGTGAATTTATTGAGTAGAACCATGCAAATGAAGTACCTCTGGGCCATATGACATGCAATTGAATTAACCTACATGTATCCATATTGCACACTTGCGAGAGGACCTTTCTCCCCATTAGGTGGGCCACAGTGATTTAATTTCTAGCCTAACAATTAGGCTATTTCACTCCTCATACAGGCAATGTACAAAACGAAAGGACCCCTAAAATTTTTTAGGCATCCGTTTGTTTCGTGGTAACTTACCTGATTTTCAGCGCTGTCAGATCTAAAGTTGTAGTCCACCTGAGGAAAAACTCGGATCACACAGAAGCATGCCCCTGCTTGTGTGCTGATGGCAGGGTTTTACACCTGTATAGGCCCAGCAATCCCTGAGGAATTTAGAAGCTTTGAAAGGTGGTCCATCTGACTGTAGCCTCGGGGCTGTGTCTTGGATGGTTCAGATCCAGATATTGAACTCGTTCGGTCGGGACTACTCAAAGTGTTGATATTGATAGCTTTTGGCCCTGTCCATTTCCAGCATGAAACGAACATGTATTCAAGAAAATATTGAACCTGCAGCAATCAAGCAAGATAATGAAACACCATGGAAATGTATTGCTCATAGCCTATTAAGATCTTATGTGATTGGAATAGTTCTGTAGTGCATTTAATTTTTATTTATATTTATTTATTTATTTATTTATTTTTTTAAAAAAAGAAGAGAAAAAAAAAAAAGCAAGATAATGAAACCACACTGAGAAAGCTAATATAATGTGCTTTTTAATTCAGCGGGAATGCTCGCTCTAGGCCTACTTGCCAGGACCTAAAAGAAGCACCTTTAGATGTGCCAAAGTCGAACAAGTCTATGAGATGCCGGCCATTCATCAAGCATGCACACCCTATTGTGAATGTTCACTAAAAAAAAAAGAAAAGAAAGAAAGAAAGAAAGAAAGAAAGAAAATGGTATGTAACAAGTCCATTCAACTCACGTGTGGCCCATCTGATAAGTTGGCCAGAGTGACTTTGTGCCAACCCAAATTAACCATGGGGGCCTTCTGATGAACGGTTTGGATCTCATGCATACTTGCTACTTTGGGACAGCGGCGGCAGTTTGATCATGCACTAATACACACCCTTCATGCTTAGAAAGAAAAGGAAATCAAGGGTCACAAAAGTATATGAAAGATGAATGAAAAATACAAGAGTGATATTGATTCGGCTCGCCTCTTACTCATTTCATCAGAAAGAGATGAGCCGAAGCAACATCACACCTTGTCTTCCTCTTCAGGAATAGCCCCGACTTCCCTGCTTAGCAAAATGCAATCTCATACACATATAAATAGCATCAGAAAGGCATTGTGGGGGCCTCCAAACAGAGGAATAACACATGTTCAATGTCTTCTGTTCCTACAAGGAAAAGAAAGTCAAAAACTTTATACTGTTCCTTACTCTTATTATTTAGTCTTAGTGATAAGGAACAAAAATCATGGATAAAGATCTTGGAATCTTGCTTTCGAGCCTCTTATTTCTTATTAAAGTGTTCAGTGGAGGAGCCAAGCCTGTCGCCGAGAACCCATGTCATCATGTACATGTAACACGCTTCACGTCATCGTACATGCATGAATGTGGCCGAACGTGGCCATGTAACCCCAAGTACCAAAACACCTTAGTTTGTTCTTGACTTTTCATTTGGATGGTCCATTGATTTGAATGGCAACGACTAGTTTAGTAAAGTGGGTTGGGTCTAATTTGAGACATGGAATTGCAATTTTGGGTTTTGATCGCCATCATGAACTAAAATGGGACCACTCCCACTTTGGTAATTACTTCTCTACTGAAATGGATTATTGGAGTTCTTTTCAATTGAGAATCCAAATGCACTATATGAACCATCTCAGTTGGTTTAGGGCCCGTTTGGCCAACTGCATTAGGTGAGACTAAGGTGGATGGAATTGTAAAAGTAACAATAATATGTGTAAGGTATTGTCCCTGGATTGGGTGTATCCCATGTTTTCGAATACTATGTTTGGAATGTATGCAATTAAAAGTAAATCTCGGGATTTCCTTTCAAATTATACTTGGGTAAAGGAAAAATTCATCATCCATGTAATTTGGAAATCCCATCTCACACTTTTCAATACAAGGCTCATTTTTCAAAGCCTATAAAATTAATTTTAATCCCATCTCACACTCCTTCCAAACATGCCATTCCTAATCTCGAGGTGGGATTAGCAATGCAATTCCATTTAATACAACTTAATACCACTGGCCAAACAAGCCCTTAATGTTTAGTTTTGTTTTGTTTTTTTTTTTTCTTTCTTTTTGGAAGATAATTAGAGCACTTTTTTTTTTTTTTTTTTTTCAAAAAGGAATTTTCTTATATAGGAAGAATAGAAGCTTTACAATTATAAAAAATGGGCCTATTAACGAAAAGGAATAAGCAATCCCACCTACAAAGAAGGGGAATACACAAGCACTACGATTCTCTCAAGCATCCTAATCCTACTTTGTCAAGAAAGAGGAGGCCTCTAATGAGAGGAGGAAGCTTGGTCATTGACCGTAAAGAAGAATAGATTTGACCACCACTGCCCATTCGAGCAAGCCCATCTGCCACAACATTGGTTTCCCTTGGGGAGTAGGAGATGGAAACTTCCATTTTTTTTCATGAGGGATTTAATGCTGACCCACCAATACCGCATGGCCCACGACGGGGTGGATTTCTTGGAGAGGGCATCCACCAAAAGGACACACGCCTAAAAAATACACACCTCAAGTGAAGGAAGAATAGAAAAAATTAATAAAAGAAATAAAGCTCTCCCACACTCGAGCTTAAGATTAAAAAGAGAAAAAGAAAGGAGAAACACAAAAAGAGGTTGAATATATTATTATTGCTATGTTTTGATTGTAGATGCAAACCTACACATTGATCGATCTACAGGTATGTATGAGGTTTCCTAGATAGAATTGATCTATCCAAATGATGTAAAGCGGATTGCGTACACTTTCATGTCCAAGATGGATCAGAGAAGACCCAATCGGAGGTGAAAGTGATAGGAACCGTCAGAACCCTAAAGCATGTGTATCTCGCAAACCGGAATGATTTATTTGACGTACTATATATGATTTTGGGTAGGAGAAGCTACTTCATCCACCCAACCCTGCTATGTCGGGTTGCCCACACTGAATTTGCGAGATTCCATTAGATCGACGGTTGAAAATCCATTTTATTTTCATTTTTACTATTTATAGTAAGTTTTAGTTTGATTATAACTCTTCATCCGTTGAGCTTTAGGAGTTGTGTCAACAGGAAAAGTGCTTAGAAAACTTAGGAGAAAAACATGATTAAGCTAAATGGGACACTTACTATTTTTGGCCGAAAGCTAGGAAGCCTAGTAGGAATCATGACTGTCTATAAATAGTAAGTTTACTATTTATAGTAAGTCACCATTTTAGGGAGTTTTAGTTGTAGTTTGATTCTAAAAATTCTTCCTAGGGTTGATAGCACTATTTAAGTGATTGTAAACTCATTTTTAATCATCAATCAATTTATTTTGGATTTATTTAGAATTTATTTCTATTTTCTATCTCTCCTCGTGGATTTGAGGAATCTCTGTGAGGAGTCCATAGAAGCTTCATGGATTCAGAGTAATTATCCCCTCAGGAAGACAGTGCTCGACCTCATCACGTCTATCCCTGCATCACCAAACGAATGAGATTGCTTGCAAGATACTGTCACAGGAAGTTCCTACTGTTAGAAACTAGGTAGGGTCCATCCTAATGTTTGTGAGTAATCTACCACTTCCATCCCTTTTTACAGTTCATTTTAGGGCATGAGCCTAAAAAATGAGGTAGATCCAAAACTCGAGTGATAGGATAAATAAATCTTCTTAATTTTTTTTTAAAAAACAATCTTTCCAAAAGTTATAAAAAAAACTTTGTAGCGACGGAGTGCTGCAGGCAAACCCCATCGTATCCAAAGCCCTATTGAAAGATTTACTTTAAATTGTAATATGTGATACTATTTTGAGATGATGGGTGTTTGTGATGATGGTGGAAAGTATATAAATGGTCCCCACTAGGGCTGAAAGTTGGGCGGGTTGGGTCAGGTTGGTGCTCAACTAATGTAGAGCGGGTCGCGGACAGTTTCATGGCCAAGATGGATCAAAAAAGGCCCGGTCGACGACAGAAATGATCCGGACCGTCGGACCTTAGATCGGACGTATCTCGCAATCCGGAATGAGTTACCTTACGTAAAATATATGATTTTGGAGTAGAACGAGCTACTTTAGCCAACCAACCCCACTGCGCCGGGTTGCGACACTCGGAATTGCGAGAAACCCCTGGATCGACGGTCATTTCTTTGTTTTAATTTCGTTTTTACTATAAATAGTAAGTTTTACTTTGATTATAACTCTTCATCCATCAGGCTTTAGGAGTTGTGCCCAACGTGAAAAGAGCTTAGAATAATTAGGGGAACGGTTTGGTGAAGCCAAATAGGACACTTACTATTTTTGGCCGAAAACCTTGCGCACCAGTAGACATCACGACCGTCTATAAATAGTAAGTTTACTATTTATAGTAAGTCGCGGATTCTAGGAGTTTTAGTTGTAGTTTGATTCTGATTTCTTTCCCATTGCTTGGTACCCCTATTTAAAGGGTTGTGAACTCATTTTTATTCACCAATTAATCAATTTCAAATTTATTAGAATTTATTTCTATTTTCTGCTTTCTTTCCTCGTGGATTCGAGAAGTCTCTATGAGGAGTCCAGAGAAGCTCCGTGGATTCGGAGTATTTATCCTCATCACGTTCATCCCTGCGTCATCAACCCTAGCCCAACCCAAGGTTCTTATACCCCAACCCAACCTCGGGTTGGGAATTCTCAACCCAAGCCCAACCCAAGCGGGCTCGATCGGGTTGGCCGGTTGGATAAATGCTAATATTTTCATTATTATATTAGTCTATTATATTTCAATATACATTTTATTTTTAATTTGTACCTATGATTTTATTAATTATATATGTAATTATTTATATAAAGAACTTTATTTTTTCTAAATAAACAAGCTAATATCTAGGACAACCACTCCTTTAAAAGTCGTGTTGTGTAGCACACAATGTATTTGGGAGAGAGAAATCTGACGTATCTTGTTAGCTTGAGTCAACGGAAATAACTTGGACTAATGAGACTCGATGGCAGTGGAATTTCCTGTGCATTCAACATAGACGATCCACACTCAATTATATATCGATCGGGTTCGGGTTGGGTCGGGCAACCCGAGACTTTAATCCAAGCCCAAACCAAGTTTGATCAGGTTGGTGTTTGTATAGCCCAAGCTGGAGACCAAACCCAATACATCCTGCCCGAGCCCAACCCAATGTCGGGTCGGTCATGGGTCGGTTGGGTTGAACCCACCAGACTTTCAGCCCTAGTCCCCACTAACTTTTCTCATGTGGTGGAGACTGTCCATGAAGATAAAATAGTCAAAGGTGAAGAATCATGTTTGTTTAGGGTAATTCCAAACGGGGAATGATCACTTATGTTTGAGCTGTGTGGGGCCACAGTGATGTGTAAGTAACATCCAACCCGCCCATTAGATCATCCATCCAATGTTAGATATAGATTCCAAAATTCAGTTTGCCATAACTTAGGTGGGCCAGATGAAAGGGAACAGTGGGGACGTTGGGGAGGGGGATGACTACCATAGAAATTCCAAATGAAATATGGGCCCACCTTCTTATGTATATGCCATCGTACCCGAGTCATCATGTGACCCCCACCGGGATGACGGAACACATTGAAACTCATGTGTGATTATACGTTGCTCTCTGTATTGTCCCACCTGAATTTTTTATAGGATGATTCTGGCAATGTACGGTTCCAATGAAGAGGTGCACCAGATTCACAGTTTGGATTCCACATACACATCATAGCGGGGCCGCCCCACACTGTTGGAAGGGAAGGTAATTACCATGCGTTGGGAGTGCATGTGATCATCCACCATTCCGTATTTCTCACACGTTGTACTTGGTTTTGCAATGCCACTTGCTTTATTTTTATTTTTTTAATTTTATTATTATTATTATTATTTTATTATTTTTAAAGCTTGCATTTCATTTCAGAAAATTATAGGCTATACAAGGCTCTGCACAAAATGAAAAATGGACCCCTCACAACAAAAAAGACGAAGGGACCAGATGAAAAAAACGGGGGCCCAGACGACCACCTAACTGCCAGAAGCGCCCCAAAAAACCAAAGCAAATATCGACAGGGTTAGGCGGTCGATCTAAGCACACCAAGACCGACCCTATCCAAAAAGATCATACCACGGACAACAGAAGGAAAGAACCTAGCTAGGATGAAGATGGATAGTAGATTGTTGAAGGCGTCTCCCGTCCCGCGCCAAACCATCTGCTGGACCATTAACTTCTTTGAGAATGTGAGTGAATGCAAAGTGTCCCAGTTGGCGTAATCGGTTGATTCTATCCAGCCACGGTTTCCACTTCCAATGGGCCATGGCGTGATTAGTGAGGCAGTGAATCATCAATTTAGAGTCAGACTCAACAATAACCCTATCCAAACCCTTTCCCAAGCAGAGTAGCATCTCGTCGTGAATAGCTTGGAGTTCTGCCAAATTGTTAGAACTAACGCCGTAGCCTACGGTGAAACCGAAAAGGAAAATACCATTTTCATTCCTGCAGATGCCACCCCCACCTGAAGGACCAGGATTACCCATCGCCGATCCATCGACTTTAATTTGACCCATCCCGGGGATGGCTGTTTCCATTTCACCAGGGTAGGGGCATTTCTACTCTGAGCAGGTACCGAATTCTTGGGCCTCATTCCATTTAGCCAAGAAGAATGTTTGCCCACCATCTGATACGGGCTGCTGATGTCCCAATGATCATCGGGGAATTTTCAAAAACAGCGTCATTTCTGGATCGCCATATCTCCCAGAGAAGAAGGATAGGCAGCAGAAAATGGACCAAGCTATGTGCTGCTCCAGGAGCTGACGCATTCCTCCAATGGCTTAGCTTGCCTGCGATAGAACTGTGGACCAGTGGAGGGATACCGCACACCAAGCCGAAAGAGGCCCAAAGGGCCTGCGTGTGACGGCCAAAAAGAAAGAGGTGGGGAATTGATTCCGACTGAGGAGAAGCATTCATACTTTGGAGACAACATCTGCACCTAAAGGCCATGGCGATGCCTTTTTCTTGAACTCTGCTATCAACGGGGATTGCATTTTGCAGAATTCTCCACATGAAGATGGGAGAACTTTGGAGGGAGAGGGCCTAGCCAAATCCATCTAGCCCACTGGGTAGGCGGAGAGGGAGAACGCAGCAGCTGCCATGCTGAGCGAACAGAGAATCTACCCGACTTTTCGTGCGGCTAGATGCACTCGGGAGGATCATCAGAAGTAGAGTACCCGCCGTTGATAATCTCGTCGCTAAGGTGTTGATGAAGGAGGGAGAAAACCCGAGATGAAGGGAAGGGACTAGCACGACCCAGGACATCTCTCACTTTCAGCTCCAAAAGCTTAATTGGGACTGGACATGCTAGCAGACGATGGAGGGGGCCCCTGTCCATCCAGTTATCAGACTAGAAATTTAGTTCACCATTACTAACTGACCACTGAATTGATTCTGAAAGAGTGGGAAAAAAGGATCTAACTTTCTTCCACAGAGGCAATGGATTGGAGGAGGAGGGCGCCAGGTCAAAGACGTGGAGATCCCTGATATATTTACTTCTCATAAGCTTTGCCCAAGGGCTGGGTGGATCCCCATACTTGATAGACCATGCTAACTTGAGGTGCTGAGCTTCCATGACATCTTTCAGCCTTCTGATACCCAACCCGCCTTCCTCGATTGGTCTGGTAATCTTTTTCCAAGCCAGCCAGTGGTGTTTTCTGTTCCCATCAGCCCAACCCCAAAAGAAATTTGAAAAGCTTCTTTCCATCTTATCGATCACCTGGCATGGGATATGCATAGTTGACATGATGTGGATGGGGAGACTGCTCAGAACATGATGAATTAAAGTTACTCTGCCTGCTTGTGATATCAGCTTACCCGCCCAACCCGACGTTCTCCTGTCTAACTTGTCCACCAGAAACTGAAAGGTTGCAAATCTGATTTTTCCTGTACAGAGAGGGGCACCCAAGTAGATGATATCGTTCCTAGCCTTCTATTATCCGAGGATGCATTCAGTGGATCTGATCCCGGCTGGAGTTAGAGCTTTTGAACATATGAATCTACTCTTTCGACGACTGATTTTTTGTCCTGAAACTGACTGAAATAGAGCCAGAAACTAATTGAGTTAAAGAAGTGACTCCATCTTACTGTTGGTGAAGAGAAGAATATCGTCGGCGAAGAGAAGATGGGACGAGCTGGGGCATCCCCGACGAATGGCAAACTGTTGACACCCTCCACTGGTGATCATAAGGTTGAGATTTGCGGAGAAAGTCTCCATAGCAATGATGAAGAGTGTCGGGGATAGGGGGTCCCCTTGTCTCAAACCCCTGTAAGATTTGAAGAAACCGGTCAGTTCCCCGTTGATGAGGATGGAGAACCAGTTGTTACCCCAACAATTTTCCAAGATTTGAACCCATCTCTGGCAGAACCCAAACTTGAAGAGTACTTGTTTCAGATAATTCCAACTCACCTTATCGTAGGCTTTTTCAAGGTCAAGTTTGAGAATGAGGTTGCCCCCCCTAACTTTTCTCTTGATATCACGCATCATCTCTTGGGCTAACGCTATATTTTCTGCTATTGATCTCCCCTTAATGAAAGCACCCTGTTCCTGCGATATCATCTTAGGCAGTAGTAAACTTAATCTATTAGCTAGTAGCTTAGTAAATATTTTATAAATAACATTACACAAGCTTATGTGCCGAAGATCAGCAGAGCATGCAACTGATGGGGACTTTGGGATAAGGCAGATGAGAATTGAAGTGAAAGCTCTTGGGATAGTGATCCCTGTTATGAGGTCCTTTGCTGCTCTAAGAATGTTGTCACCTACAATGTCCCAATAGGTAGCATAAAAAGCTGCCGAGAAGCCATCAGGACCCGCGGCCCCGTCTCTAGGCACAGAAAGGGCCACCACTTTGACCTCCTCCATAGAAGGAGGAGCCAACAGGGAATCGTTATCCAGTTGGGTGATAACTTGAGGGATAGCTTGGAGAAAATCAGCGTCGGAGATGATGGGATGTACTTGAAAAAGCTCCTCGAAGAATTTGACCACTTGCTTTTCATTCTAGGCCGCTGATTAAGGAATCTGCCTCAGCCTCGAAAGCAACAGACCTTTTTTTTTTAATCTCCTGGCCACCACTCGTTGAGCCTAACCTAAAAAGGAGCTTATGAGAGGGAAATGATTGGATAAAATAAACAAAAAAATGAAATAAAAATAAAATAAAGATGACTTGTATAGTTGAGTAAGATGCGTGACTGACCAAATTTGCCCTTTTTTATTTATTATTATTATTATTATTTTTTACCACATCCCAGGTATAACACGACTCACAAACAATTGGCCTCCAAGATCCAACTACTATATTTCGATCCCAGCAGTACACATCGTACACGGGCTTAAACCAGCATGTAGATCATAAACCAAAGCGAGTTAACTAATAGGCGAACTCCATTACAAAATAACAAAGAACCAGAGACTTATTTTTAAAGAAGCAAAAAGAGAAATTTGATTTTGTGAACGAATAAAAATGGATTAGAGTATGTCTATTTATATACCACGATTGGGTGCTTAAAGCACCATTTTAAATGGGTTAGGTCTATTTAAACCCAACTCAATCCACACATAGACTCAAACCCAGATTGGATGGCTCGAGTCGGTAGCAATTCCCAGGTTGATTCAGTCATAAACTGTTAGGATGATCTTCCCCAAGAGGTGAGCAACCTTCTTTCTTATACCGAGTCGGAGTAGGTACGATCAAGTTGGTCCGTCCAATAGGGTAGTACCTTCCTTTCTTTGGTTTTGTACATTTGCGGGTATATGATAGGTGAGGTCCGAATCTGTTGTCGGGGCCCACTCAAATTGCTGTATATTTTTTTTTTGTTCAATGAAGTTGGAGAGGTAAGAGTCCTCTTTTTCATTAAAAAAAAAAAGACTTAAACCCAAACATGGCCTAGCGTGCCATGATATGCATGTGCACGTCACACGTCTACAACCATGACTGGGCATGGCGCGGCTTGGCGCACATGCACGCATGTATGGTCAAAGGCATAGGTTATGCCTAATGGCATAACTCCCAATAGGACGAAATTCACATGCCCCCTAAAAGGGGGCTCAAGCCCTATGTAAAAGTCCTCTCTTATAAGCTTGAAGTTTTCCTTTAACAGTTCTGATGTGGGATAAGGAGAGTCATTAAAAGACAGTTATTTTTCCAAACCAAACAAAACAAGAAGAAATTTTTTGAATTTTGAAACACATTTTATATTAAAATTTATTTTAATACAACAATCCCTCACATGTTTCAAATTCAAATCACTTTAATCTAATATATAAAAGAATTGTATAATAGTGTCGATGTCTATTGGACTTTAATTAACATTTAGAGTTAGGAAGACAGGTTTATAGGAATCAAGTGACTATCGGTCTTTAACCTAACACTTGAAGTGTAAACAGTTATACATGACACTCATATAACTTTTCCGCTATGGTTGATTATATGATTTAGTATATTTTGGCCATGCACATTTACCTAAATTTTCGTGAGCTCTAGAGAAACGACCTATATATTCTTATAGAAAGTAGCTCCACTTCTACACTAGTATAGGTGAATTTAATCAAGCATACACAGAACTAGATACACACCACATATGGTCATGGATTCATTAAGAGTTCAAGAACTCATCATCATTCACGTTGCTACTTGCACTGCCTACATCATAGGAATGTGTAAGTTCTCTATCATGCTTATTAGTCTCTTAGTGTCTTGTTATTTATCCATTAATAAATATATCGCATGTGATCTCCACTTGTATAGGTTGAGTTGCCAACACTGAAGGCTTATTCAGTTAAGCTCGACCCCATTCCTTTTGATATTTCCATGACCAATCCTTTAGATAGTTCTTCGGTAAGAGGATTTGTCAGATTAATTCTTTTCTGATCTCATGAAATCAATAGTTATGCTTACATCATTCAATAGATGTCTCACAATATTGTGTCGGAGTCTACTGTGTCAACCTTTTCCATTGTATACACTTGGTCCTAGCAATAACTGCTTGACAGTTACAGTGAATAAATATAGTTGACACAGGTTTTAACCACTGAGGAATATCTATCAAGAGATTTCTAAGTCATTCAGTTTCTGAACCCGCCTTTTCCAAGGTAACAAACTTGGATTTTATAGTAGACTAAGTAATACAAGTCTGTGTAGTGGACTTCCAAGATACTACACATCCACCAAAAGTGAAAACATATCCATTTGTGGATTTTGTTTCATCTAAATGGGTGATCCAATTGGCATTACTGTATCCTTCTAACACGGGAGGATAACCCGTATAATGAATACCATATGCTGCAATACCTTTCAAATATCTCAATATTATATTCAATGCAATCCAATGATCGTATCTAACTAAGATTATGTTTAGTTCTACTTAGCTTACCTACTATAAATGCAATATAATGTCTGGTACAGTTAATCAGATACATTAGGCTACTAATTACTTGAGAATACTTAAGCTGAGATAAACTACTTCTTGTATTCCTCTTCAGATGCACAATATGATCATAAGATGTACTAATAGGTAAGTAGTCAAAATGATCAAATATTTTTAATATTTTCTCAATATAATGAGATTGAGATTGAGTAGTACTATTATCTTTTTTGATTGCCTAAATACTTAATATCATATTTGCTTCCCCTAATTCTTTCATATGAAAGTTAGAAGACATAAATTTCTTAGTCGAATTAACTAACTTAACATTAGTATTAAAGATAAGCATATCATCTATATATAAGAAGATTATAATACCATCATTATTAGAGAATTTGTTATATATAAACACATACACATCATTAATAGGATACCCATTTGACTTTAAAACATTGTAATGTAGGAGTATTTTCACACTGGGCTTGAGTGGGGTGGCCTGTGGAATGCAAGGACACACTCGGGGTAGGCGTCACGTGTAAGGCGGGCCCCACCCGTGTGAGGTGAGTGGCTCGTGTGAAGTAGAACTCATGTGAAGTGGTGCCCACGAGAGGGGTTCGACCAAGGTCCTAGCCTAAGGGATGTAGGGCATGGGTTATGAGACAAAGGGATTGATTCATCATGCTCTATCAGTTTGAGCTTTTAGAGCAAGTGGTTAATTGTCCTACATCAAAGTGATATAAGAGCGGGAGGTCTCGTGTTTAAAACTCCTCACAGGAGGTGATTAATGCAGGGGCATTTTCACACTGAATCATGCTCTATCAGTTCAAGCTTTTAGAGTAAGTGGTTAATTGTCGTATATCACATTGTCAAATTGCTTATTCCATTATTTAAGAGCTTGTTTCAAGCCGTACATAAACTTAATTAGTCTGCACACTTTGTTTTCTTTTGAGATCTTATAACCCTGAGGTTGCTCCATGTATATTTATTCTTCTAAGTCTTCATTTAGAAATGTCATTTTAACATCCATTTGATGTACTACCAGTTTATATATAGATGTTATTGTAACTAATGCCTTGATCATTATAATTCTAATTACAGGAGAATATACATCAAAGTAATCATATCATTTTTTCTGTCTAATTTCTTTTACAACCAATCTAGACTTAAACTTATCTAGACGTACACCACACCTGACCCATGCTAACTTGTCATCACAAGGAAACCAGATGGTGGCAGCAGCTGCAACTACTCGCCGGATGCAAGGATGCAAGTAGCTTTGCCCCAACTGAATGAATGGACGCCGCCTCAAACCCTAACTCATCGGGTGGTAGGAGACATAGGAGCCATCAGAGCAGAGCCCCATCCAGAGCCCCATCCAACACCCTCCCCAGAGGCAGATCGCGCGGACGTCAAGAGGGCAGAGCCCCTCCTAATCTGAGAGCATCTACTATTCCCACGAAGAATGGGGTCTGCTCAGTAAATCCAAATGCCTCTAGAATCCCCTCTAACTTCGGATTCAGCCTCTTCGTTGGTAATGTGTCGTTCGATTGCTCTTCCAAAGATCTTCACGAAATATTCAAGAGATACAGACGAATATTGGATGTCTACACCCCAACGCTGCCGAGAACGAAGAAACCTCGGGGCTTCGCCTTCATCCGCTACAGATACGAACAAGATGCGAAAGCGGCCATGGACATTCTCGACAACTGCCACATTGACGACAGAGTGGTATCAGTTTGATGGGTTAAACCCCGGTTTAGCCCGCCATTTTTGAAACGCCCTTCGGATCCACCAGCTTCGAAACGCCATCCGGATCAGCCTAAACAAACACCCATTCAAACATCTTCCAAATCCTTTGCAGATGCGGTAAAGACCATACCACGGGTGGAAATGTCCTCTGCGGAGCAGCATGAGGACTTCATCACCGTGGCCGACCTGAGGGCGGTTGCTCACAAAGTGCACGAACTAAAGTTGGGGTTGGTGGGAAACGCATCAGGACCGCACATATCCATCTTAAGATTAATCGATGTTGTTAGGGCCTCCAGGTTTAACGCTCCGCCATCGACATTACTAGATTATATTACCGCAAATTCCTGATCATCCTCAAATCTAAATCGGAGCTGATTGATTTTCTAAACGACCCATCGCTACATGAGTAGATGGGATTGGAATCGGTCCATAGGTGGGCTCCAGAGGAGGCCTCAGGCTGTGAAGGCACAAGGATTCGTTTATATGGGATCCCAGCCCATGCCTGGATGGAATCTGTTATTCTCGAACTAGGAAATTACTACGGCAGGATGGTCAAGATCAACCCTATTAGTAGCTATAGCATCTTTCAAGCATTTACCCGCATCAAGGTGGTTCTCCGACCGGGTGATGATCTCCAGAGGATACTGAAACTTCAAGTCGCAGACAGAGACTTCCCAGTTTACGCGGTGTTAGAACCTCCGGCCGGAATGACGGCCCCGTCCTCTAAGGGTATGAACACCAGTAGAGAAAATATCAACCTGGAGAGCACTAAAGACTGGGTGGAGAGGAGATTTCGCAACAACATGACAAAAATTATTAGCATCCAAGGCCAGATAGAAGAGTAGATTACTGTGCAGCTGACACTAGCGATAAACCACCATCTCTGCCTGACAGGTGTTTGTGGAATTGATACTATGGAAAACAGGGCAAGAGGGCCAGAGGTGTGCACAAATGCAGTAGCGTTTACCCCACTGCGCCTGACAAGTGTTTGTGAAATTGATAATATGGTAAACAGGGCAAGAGGGCCAGAGGAGTGCACTAATGCAGTAGTGTCTACCCCATTGTGCCGGACAGGTATTTGTGAATTTGAGGCTATGGAAAACAGGGATAGCGGGTCAGAGGAGTGCGCTCATACAGCAACGTCATGCCCACCCTGTCCGTTAGACGTTCGACTTAATATTTCCAAGGTGTCCATCAATCCAAATGAAGGTAATATCATTCGTAATGATTGTCCTAAGTTGATCCCAATGGTAGCAGTGAACAGTAGACAGATGAGTCAAAGCCTGTCTCAGCTCCAGATGTACCACAGAGACGAGCAGTCATTGAACATCATCTCCATGGATCTTACTCAATTTCAATTTGTTAGGAAGGATATGACTACTGTCAACGACCAACACTCTACTGAGAATCAACCCTTCACTAAGGAAGCAGAGGGGAGGACTTCACGGAGATTAAGATCGTTGGAATGTACTTCGACAGTCAACAACTGGGAGGTCCAAAACCATCTTAACCACTTGCCACCTGAGAGACCCGATCCTCTAGACCAGGTTCTAGTTGAAAATGATGCGTTACTTCTCCTGTCCCCTACTTCCAGGGAATGTCAAACCCCTCGAAACCTACCAGTCACTTACTCTTTGTACAACAGCCAACATCATAGTAACCTACCTCAATTTCCGCAACCTAGGAATGTTAGAACGGGTCTTCACATAAACCTATCCTCATATTTTGATTTAAGCATTCGTGCTGAGGAACACTAGGGGATTATTGTAATTGGTGCCCAGCTAGGGCTGAAGCCAGTTTCTCCCCCTCACAGCAACTTCGAAAAAGGTCCACCCATTCTTTCCTCTGGAGAGAATGCTATAGAAATAGAGACCTAGGGAGAGCAGGTGGTGGGTCAACTAGCTGACCAACAGTTGTTCAGACCCTCCTCAGAGAAGATAACAACAACCGTCCTGAGAAGGCCTAGGAAACAGTACACCAGGGGTGATTGGGAATCCAGGCTGTGCAGACTCAAGCGAAGGGCTGTCAACTCCGGATGTGTCACAGATGGATAAGATCCTGACTTGGAATGCTCGTGGTATTGGTAACCAGTGCACCATCAGAACCTTGAGGAAAATCATTAGCGGTCATAATCTAGGAATTGTTACCATCCTGGAGCTAATGTTAAGAGCTGAAAAATGAGTGGGTGTAGGCCTCTCTCTTGGTTGTCACTCCTCCTGCTCGAACAGTAGTGAAAATGGGAAGATATGGGTCATCTTTGTTAACTAAATCAATTTCTCAGTGATTAAATCTTCCAATCAGCTTCTGTCGATTGCTATACAGGATCAAAGCTCTCCCCTCCCGCTGCACCTGACCTTCATTTATGCAAGCTGTGACAGAAATACCAGAAGGGCTCTCTGGAATGATTTGGTAGTTTTTTCCAATGTGGTGACAGGCCCATGGGCTGTGTGTGGTGATTTCAACGCCATTACTACCCGGTCTAAGAGAAGAAGTCAACGGGAGCCAAATAGATTCAGTTCTTCAGAAATCTTGGATGCTATCAATGGAGCATGGTTGATGGATGCTGGTTTCTTGGGGAGCCGATTCACGTGGACCAACAACCAGGCCGGTGTGGCCAGAGTGTGGGCGAGGCTCGACAGGGTCCTCTTCAATATTAGTTGGTCTACCACATTCCCCCAGTCGCAGGTGCATCACCTCCCTCGACTAAATTCCGATCACGCCCCATTGTTGTTGCAGTTCCCGACGCAATCGTTTAGTGGCCCAAAGCCTTTCAAGTTCCAGCGAATGTGGACCCATCATGAATCTTTCCAGCAAGTCGTCAAATCCGCTTGGAATCAGGTTCACTCTACCCACCCCTTTGTCAATATTATTGCTAAAATTAAATCAGTGAAACAGGCTCTTAAGTCTTGGAACAAAGACTGTCTTGGAGACATTTTCGGCCAAATCAGATCGGCCGAGCAAGCCTTGGAGGCTCTCGACCTTCAGATGCATGACTCTTCGGTCAACGCTGATCAGGACGTGGAGCTCCAGAATAGATTTGCTGAAGTGTCAGCCAACCTCCAACAGCTAGAACTAAGGCAAGAAATCTTCTGGAAGTAAAAGTCCAGAATCAGTTGGCTGGATGAGGGCGATCGGAACACAAGCTTCTTTCATGCAGTGGCCATGGCTTGGCACAGATATGCAGGAATCACATGTATTGAATAAGAATCGGGGCATGTACTGGAAGACCAGGATCAAATCCGTCGTAAGGCAGTGGTGCACTTCGAAAGACAATTTTCAGCGCAGACCTGCTCTGCCAGTCTTCAACTTTTAGAGGTCATTCCAAATCTGGTTTCGAGTGTAGACAATGACTTTCTCATGGCCCCTCCAACCATCAACGAAGTCCACAGAGCGGTGCTTTTCATCCCTCCAGATGGTGCTCCGGGGCCTGACAGTTTCTCTAGGGCTTTCTTCATAAGCTGTTGGGATACTGTCAAAGGCGACCTGCACAAGGCTGGCTTATTCCTTTTCCAGGGTGAAAAGCTGCCTAGAGCTATCACCATGACTCTCATTTTCCTTATCCCCAAGTCCAACTCCCCAAATCGATTCTCAGACTTCCGCCCTATCAGTCTGTGCAACTACTTCTACAAAGTGCTAGCTAAGATCACAACAACAAGATTGAGTCAGGTGCTTCCGGCCATCATCTCACAGGAACAAGGGTCCTTCATTCATGGTAGAGCAATCTCAGAAAATATTCGCTCTCTTAGGAACTCTTTAGAGAAATTAACAGGAAGGTTCGGGGAGGAAACATATTGCTTAAGCTCGACATGGAGAAGGCCTATGACAGAGTGGAGTGGGATTTCCTCAGGAGCGTCTTACTTCGGTTCGGTTTCAGCGCTAGGTGGGTGGATTTAGTAGAGAACAACTGGATAAATTGCTGGTTTTCTGTGCTAGTAAATGGTGTGTCGACCAGTTTCTTCAAATCGTCCCGTGGGCTGCGCCAAGGTGACCCTTTTGTCACTGAGTTTATTCATCATAGCTGCTGAAGTTCTAAGCAGAGGGCTTCATAACTTGGTTGAGCGAGGTCTTTGCACCCCCTTCAAGCTCAGAAGAGGGTGCCCTTTGGTGTCTCATCTGCTATATGTAGACGACACCCTTCTCTTCTTGAATGGTAGTAAGAAGTCTCTGAGAGAAACCAAGGCCTTTTTAGACGAATATCAAAGAGCTTCAGGAAAATCCATTAATTTTCATAAAAGCTCTTTCTTCACCTACAACAAGCTCTCTTCTCACAGAATAAGATCCATTGAAACTCTTTTAGGCATCTCAAAGTCGTTCGGCTCTCTCTCATATCTGGGGGTCCCAATGACAGCTGGGAGGACTAAAGCAGGGACTTTCAACAGTTGATTGACAAAGTAAAGGGCTGGGTGCGAGGTTGGCAGGCTAAGTGCCTATCACAAGTAGGCAGAGCAGTTTTAATAAAGCACGTGTTGGGTAGTATCCCAATGCACACCCTAGCAGTCGTTCATATTCCTTCACAGGTCCTTAAGTCGCTGGAATCATGCTTTGCCTTTTCTTCTGGGGTTGGACTACTGGGAAGAGGAAATTTCAATGGAAGAGCTGGAAGGCGATTTCTCGTCCCAAAGATGAGGGAGGGCTCGGCATCAGAAAACTGACAGACGTTATGAAGGCTTTTCGATTTAAGATGGCCTGGGATATAAAATTCAAAGGGGGTGAAAGCTTGTGGGGTTCTTATATGGCTGCCAAATACGCCCAGGATCTTTTCCCTGTCAGCTAGAGGAGCTCGACTACCCATCAGTCGCCATTGTGGAAGAAAATTCTCCCTCTTTTGCGTCAGTTAAAGGGCCTGGTGCAATGGAAGATTGGTGAAGGTTCTTGCTATCTCTAGACGAACAACTGGACTGGTCTGGGCCCCTTGTAGGACCTTGTCTTGTCCTCCATTCTTGATTCTCTTCGGCCTATGAAGGTACATTAGTTCCTGAGCCACAACGGTGTAGTCCCTCCTTCGGCAGTCTTTGGAATGTTGCCCCAAGAGGTAGTGGATCTATTTTTTCATGAAGGTTTCTGCTTATCCGACGGTCCGGACGTCCCCTTCTGGCCCCTCTCTCCCTCTGGCATTTTCTCCATCAAGTCAGCCTGGGATCGTTGCAGACTGAGCTCGCTCCGTTTCAGCTGGGATAGGTGGGTCTGGCACGCCAAGATGCCCCCTCGTGTGTCCCTTTTCTTGTGGAAGCTTTTGCACAGGGCAATTCCAGTGGATGGATCTGTCCAGCAAAAGGGTATTCACCTTGCATCGAGATGTGTGAGTTGCAAAATGAGCCCCAACCGAAATCAAAGCCACTCACTTGAGTTTGTTCCCCATCGCTTTCTGGACAGCGGCCTGGCGAATTCGTTTTGGGACTGCCTGGGGATTTTCTTTAGCATCAGCGTGTTGCTTGCCATCTCTGTTGAGGCCAGTTTGTCACAGTGGTGGAACTCTCAGACATCCGGCCCCATCCTGCATTCCCTCCACAATTTGGCACCGTGTTTGTTGTTATGGGAAATTTGGAAGGAGAGGAATGCTACTGTTTTTGAAAGCAAAACTCCTTCAACAGCTTCGGTAATGGCACGTGTGTCGTGGTGGTTGTCCACCATAAGCGGATTAAGAATCTCCATCTTGGGCACTGTTGTTGAGCCTAGAATGCCCGGTTCGCTAACCAGTCTGTCCTCCAATCACCGTCAGCATAATTCTTCCTTATTGGTGACTTGGAGAAAATCCGCCCCGAGTGGGTCAAGGTAAATGTAAACGGTTCCTCGAGAGGTAACCCGGGGAACGCAGGAGGTGGTGGTGTGTGTAGAGACGATAGGGGCATTTACATCTTTGCTTTTTCGGATGGTTATGGGGTGGATTCAAATAGCTATGCTGAAATTCGTGCGGCTCATGATGGAATCAACCTTTGTCTCTCCAGGGACCTCACTAAGATCATAGTCGAATTTGACTCCCAACAGGTGGTGAAGGTGTTAAGGGGAGATTCCAAGCTGGGTTGGAAATGGGGTTACTGGATGAACAGAATCAACAGGTTTAAAAGGAGAGGGCAGACAGTGTTTTCCCATATTTTTTGGGAAGGTAACGCCCCAGCGGATGTGTTGGCTAACCTGGGTAGCGCTAACCAGTCATTCTTGCTTTTTGGGGACCCGTCCGAGCTTCCCTAGCAGGTTAGAGGCCTCATCTTCTTAGATAGGGTAGGTTTAGGGGCAATTAGGAATTCCTGTCGGTTCAGAAGTCGCCCCTGATGGCCTACCCTCTTTTGATTGGTTGTTTTTTGGGCTTTTCATGATAGGTTTCCTGCAGGTCCCTTTTCTCCTGTGGAAACCCGAATTGTAATTATTTTGTCGATCAATGAAATCTTCTTTTTGAAAAAAAAAAGTTTCTTTTTAAACACCCACTCACATTCTATAGGCTTGTTCACAAGATGAATGTTTAAAAGTTTCTAAGTGTCGTTGGATATGATTGATTCTAATTTATCGTTTATAACTTCTTTTCAAAAAAATCTGTGAGGAGAGTTAATGACTTCTAAGTAGGTTTTAGGATAATCTTCTACCAAGAAAGTGTTAAAAATCATATCCTAAGTTGGTCTCTTTTTGAGCTCTCGTGCTCCTTGTAGGTTCAGGTTCTACTTCATTATTTTTCTCTATGGTTCTACTAGTTGAAGCAACATTTGATCCACTAATATCTTTCACTTCTAATTATCTAAATTTCATAGGAAAGACTTAAAATAATAATAAAAAAAAACCTGCATCTCTAGCTTCTATAATAGTGTTTGAATCTAGAATATTATCTTTAGACTTTAAAACTAGGAACCTATGCGTTGTACTATTTTATACATATCCTATAAATACACAATCAATTGTTTTAAGACTTATTTTTCTTTTCTTGGTTTATGTAACCCCAATTTAGCCAGACACCCCACAGTTTACGGTATTTATAACTAGGAGTGTGGTTTTTTCATAGTTCATATACTGTCTTATCAATTTTCTTATGGGATATTCTATTTTAAATATAACAGGAAGATAGTATGGCTTCTCCCTACATATTACAAAGAAAACATGAACTATTTAATATAGCGTTTATCATTTTTTTTTTTTTTTAAAAAGAAAGATGAGCAGGGCCCATCAAGTTCATATATGGAGCAAAATAAACAGCCTGAGGTTTCGAGCAAGCAACTACACTTCAGCGACCAACCTATCATATGCTATACAAAGGGAGATTTTTAAACCTAATAGAACCAAGGCCCGCTTTGTCTAAAAGGAAGCGACCCTTAATCAGCCGGGGGAGGAGGGAGACACTCTGAAAGGACTTGGAAGATTGGGACGAGCTTCCTTCTTTAGCTATTCCATTTCTTTCAATATTATATTATTGCATTCAACTATTACATCTTATTGTGGTGTGAAGGGAGTAGTAGTTTCATGCACTAGCACTATTCCATTCTTTTCACAGAGTTCTCTCAATTGGGAAGATTTGTACTCTCATAATATACGTCTTCTTCCTATTAAGTTAGTTTTTAACTTCGGCCTTGTATTTAATGAAGACTTCTAAAGCTTCATATTTATTCCTCATGAGGTATACTCTAGTGTATCTAAAATAATCATCTATAAATGTTACATAAAAAATCTCTACAAGTGATTTCTAAAATCACCTAAGTTACTATGAATTAATTCTAATAATTTGAAACTTCTATTAACAAATTTATAAGATTTCCTAACAAACTTGGATTCTATACAAATCTCATATTTTCTGAGATTATCAACTGATAGGTGTTGGGATTTGAGTTACGGAATCACACAGATATGGATCTAGGATAGCAATCCAAGAGCACCAAGCAATCACAAGAGAACACAAAGATTTAACATGGAAAACCCATGTGGGAAAAAACCACGACACAAAGTGACAGAAATCCACTATGAAAGCATAAATTACAAAGAGAAAATAACTTACCCGATTCGAACAACCTCAAATCTCACCCTTGCTACACCCTTTCAAACCCCTTCTAAAAACCCTTAAAATACCTTTAAAAATCCTTAACATTACTTAGAAAGGCCCTAGGGACCCTTATTTATAGTTTAGAAAACTCCACTTACGCACCTCTCTGAAACCGCCTCAAATTTACGAGGTCCGCGTAGAATCCGCACACCATTTGCGTAACCTTCGACTGGTCGAGTCTGGGCTTTCACTTGTCGAAGGGCACCTCCGACTGGTCGAGCCTGTCCCTCGACTGGTCGTAGACCTCGGAATTTTCATAAACATTGTTGCTGGACTTTGAGTAGAACAAGATTCGACCAGTTAAAGGGACCTTCAATTAGTCGAGCCAGTCCCTCGACTGGTCGAGCATCCCGAGATTTACAAGATTTAAGACATCCGTTTGACAATAATAGGTCAGATAACAATCCAATTCTTTTTATTCTTTTCAGAGATTCTATGTTTACATGACCTAATTTACTATTAAAGGTGGGCATCAAATCGAGTCAGACCGGATTGGGTCTCAATTCGAATTTTTCAAGTAACTGACCCGAACTCGATTCGATCCGGGATCGAGTTCGGGTCAACTGACTCGATCTAATCCGACACCCTGCTGTTGAGGGTCAAATATTGCATATCAGACCCTAGTCACTGCTTGGATTTACGAACATAATATTGTTTAAAGGCCAATTTAATCGTGTTTATGCTGCAGGTTGAATTTAGGAGCTTTGATTATAAAAGAGCATTAAAAGTGTGGATTTGACGCTCAGAATTTACCAGAGCAAGGGACGAACCCCAGGGGACTAAGATCAACGAAATTACATGCCAGAGACCCGAGAAAATCGAGAAACTGAAACTCAAGAGGCGCGAAATTGATACAGAATGCAAGATCATAGGGTTCTCGCCATCCGATTGGCTCGAAACTTCATTCATAACTTGAGGAACATAAATGAACCGTACACGTCGAATTTCAGCTCCTGGATCCCTGTGGAAGTGGCTAAACTGACATATCAGCTCGCAAAATCTTGATTCGGGACCTGCCTGCTATCTAGATATGCTTCATTTTCGGTCCCAACACTTAAAATGATATGACAGAGTGGATGGATGGAGCAGATTTCTCACGAACATCACAGTGAGCTCCACATGTACAGCGCGTGTACGTGAGGTACACGCGCCCGCGCTGCACCGAACAGTCAGCCCGGTCAAACCCGGGCTGACCCGCGCCTTCTTCCTCATGGAGACAGCGGTCAGCGCTGTTCGTCCGTTTTTTACCAGTGGGCCCCACCCATCATCCATTCGGATGATCTGGACCGTCTATTGGAATTCCAAAGTCCTTACCAAACCCTAGGTGACAGAAATTTAAGAGACTGCGTGTATCAGAATCCAACCGTCCAAACGTAGGACGGACGGTAGTATAAGAAAACGTTGTGGACCACGCAGAAACTGATCCAAAGCGACCATCCCTGACCGGTTTCGCGAGACTAGGCCAATGGACAGATTGGATTTCTCAACCAATGACGATCAGGGGACCCACTGACAGGCAGAGCTTCCTGCGTAAGCTCTGTTACGCATCCGAAAAAACCGGACGCTCCGGATCTTCTTGGCCCACTGACCGTGATCGGATCATTGATCCAAGCCGTCCAGTTGATCAGTAGAAGGCTTATTGCCTTCGCCACGCTGGCAGATTTCAAGGAAGGGAAGAGTCCGCCTCTCAAATTCAGTCCAAACACAGTCAGCTCCTGCGTTTCCTACGCAAAAGTAGAGTCTCGCAAGAAGTCTGCTGCGAACGATTTTCGCACTCTAGCCTTCCGCGCCGTCTCTTGCAGCTTCTCCATCAACGGGCCTGCTCTATAAAAGAAAGAGAAGGAAGAAGAAAAGAGGATTGAAAATCGATGGCGGCACGTGGGAACAGGAGAAGAGAGCAGGAGTGAAGATTTTTTTCCTTATTTCTTTTCTTTTTCTTTGTCTGTTTTTTTTTTCTATGAATCTTATGAATCTTATGGAGATCAGCCTACCCATGTCGGGTTGAACCTCTTAGCTAGGGCTAAGAGGTGAAGCTTGTAGTGAGATGGGAGACCCTATTTTATGCTTTTAATTTAAATTTATGAACTAAATTTGATTTTAGTTTGATTATTAAGGGAATATTGTTTTAGTCTTTAATGGTCTGTTGTGACTGAAATTACAATGGGTTTGCAATGGCTTTGAGTATTTTCTTTGCTTTGTTATGTTTATGACGTCAGGAAGCCCTGTTGTTCACCATCGTCTCCTGGGCATGGTTGGATGTCGGTACCCTTCCTAACTTTCATAATCATCTGATTGGTTGTCAATTAGTTTAATTCTGTTGTTTACTTTGTCTCCTGGGCATGGTTTGGTGATAGAATCCATTCTAATTCATATACCTTTCATCTCTTGAAACTGCATCAAGTAAGTTCACTTTAATTTCTATAAAGCAGGCATAGTTCTCCCTGATCTCTACAAGTGGATCATCTGAATCCCTAGTGTTTTACCGTTGAATTCCTTAGTTTTAGATAATTATTCCACATTATTCCTCAAAATTCCATTTGATTTAGATTTCATCTCATTCTAGTTCTAGTTCTAGTTAGTTTCAGACTACGTACAGGTTTCAGTCCCTGTGGATTCGACCTCGGTCTTACCGAGATTATTACTACATCACAACCCTATACTTGGGGAGTGAACACCTGCTGGCCTAACCCGAACTGAGTCCTACTCAGTCAGGGAAACCGAGTCGGATCGGGTTGGGTACGATTCGGATCAAGTTTTCTGTTTTAATTTTAATTTAATTTTTTTAATGAAATTTTTTCAAAAAATTATAAAAAGAAAGAAAGAAATTAAGGGTAACTTTCCTAAGTTATTAAATAACTAATTTTACATATATTTAAAATATATTTGAGAGAAATAAAATCAATTAAAAGAGAGATTAAGACCACTTGGAATGGAAATATAAGAGAGAGAGAGAGAGAGAGAGAGAGAGAGATTAAGAGTCCACACATCGCATATGCAATCGCATATTTTCGCATATGCAACATATGCGATTCACATTTGTGTCAGATCGCATATGGCATGATCACATATTTGCATATGTGCATTAGTACATGATATCAATATGTTAGACCATTTAGTTAGGTCATTCAACTGTTAAAAACTTAAAATATCACTAACCCAACTTCCAAAGTACATAAGCTACGTCCATAAAATGAACAAAGTAAATAAACTGTCTAAAATTAAAATTAAATAAACCTAACATGCACATACAAATTAGGTAAAACTTTTATACATTCAATAACCTCTGTATGATGAATATATGCCTTTGTGGCGTGTAACCAGATGAACCTTGTCCGTAATAGTAACCCATTCCTCCACCTCCAACTTCGTAGCCAGAATCATATTTTGGTTCTCTTTTTATAACTTCAACTGCATGAGAACTCTAGGCCGACTCCGAGCTGGAGGTGTCCAAAAGATGGTCGTTCACCTCTGTTGAATCAGATGGTGGAGATGTCTTCCCATCGTCCTCATTCATAGATTGAACAAGTTTTTTCAGTCGCTTTTTATGATCTGAACTGTACGGGATTCTCAATTGCCTATAAAATGCTGCGAGACTTTTAAGAAACTTCGATGATTTACTCGTGCTCGTGCCTGCTTCAGCATCATTTTGTTTCGGAAGGGGTGGATGTTGTTATCTGGTACTCCTTGATCTGGACACTACACTAAAAAGGCCATTTAGGAACGGGTATGTCTTTGGTTCTGAAACAGCTTAAAGCCGTACCAAATGTGGAAATATTTTACCCATTCCAAAGATAGCCTTAAGGTGTATTACAATATCGCTATCTTTAATGTAACATTCACACCCTACTAGTATTTAAACTAGTTTGCAAGAGGGTTGCAACAAATCCACCTCCAAGATATAATAAGTTTTCTTTCTTAAATTAGAGAAATGTGGTCTTCGACCTACAAAACCAAAATAACACATCCCAAACATACTTCTGTGCGTACACTGTTAACTTTTTTTTTTTTCACCCAAACTTCTATTCCTTTTACACTTTACACCATTGAAATTTTTACAATTTATGTGGATTTTCAAAATAGGAAAATGGTGGAGCAAATGAAGAGAGGAGATTGTTGTTTACTGTGATCGTGGAATGACCCAAGGATAAAACTTATAGACATAGATTGGACACTTAATTTAAGTCGTTATCGAGGGTTTTTTTTTTTTCATGAAAAGAGTAATGGCTTGCATCTCATAATATGATAGAAGTCTAATAAAACAAAGAAATCAAGGGTGTATGCCAAATATGTGTGTTTTAGGTGCGGTTTTCTAGTTTTACAAAGCCCACGTTTATCTTGGTCAGAAGAGGAGGTTTATTGTATCCTGAAGGTGGATTTGTCGTAACCCTCCTCTAAAGTGATTTAAACATCACTAAGGTACAAATATTACTTTAAGGATAACAACATCGTAGCACGTAATATGGAAGAATAATGTGAATTAGAAATTAAATTAGCCACATTTTGATAAGGATGAACAATTCAAACCTAATAATTAATAATTCAAAAAGAACATATTTAGAAAAGGTCCATGCTTCTTTTGCAAAATTCCAAGCCACTTTGAGAAAGATTACTGAAAATATCAAAAAGAATTTGTCAGATAAAAGGCAAGTAATATGGAAGAAGATATGGATACGATAGTGGTTATCTCTGATCAGGTGAATATGGTGGGTGAGGATGCTGATTAGTGATTAGATTGTATTGCTATTAAATATATTTGTAGAAATTTTAACATGTTTAATTTCTATGAGATAGTGGGGGATGACAAGAACTATACATGATTTCCACAACTAAGGTAATAGGAAAATGGAAAGTGTTTCTTAAAATAACTTTTAAAAAAGTCCCTATTTTGAACAATGTGTTGCATCTACTAGACATTAGGATGAATCTTATCTTGATTGGTCTTCTAATTAAGTTGGCTTTGAATTCTTCTTTAAATTAAATAAGTTGGTTTTGTTTAAAAAAGAGTATATGTGGGGAACGGTTGTATTCAATGAAATGTTCAAATTGAATCTAATAAATGAAATTCTTCTTCTGCTTATATGCTTGATGACATTTTTTTAATATGCTTGATGGCATGTTCGCATGGAAGATTATGATATATTAGTTATTACCCCAATATGGATAATATATTTAGTCCTAATCTAATTCATAGGTATACAAAACCTAATGATAAATACAACATATTTATACAATCAACAACAATATCCTCTCCAATCTTCTTCTCCACCATTTTCATATTTAAAGTATATTTAAAAATAGACAAAATTGCATAAATTTTAGGAGTGTAAATTGTGAAAAATAATAGAAGTCAGGGTGTGAACTGTACAATAAAAAAAAGAAAAAAAAAAAAAAAAAAAAAGAGAGTCAGGAATATGAGCTACAAAAGTGTGTTCCGGTGAAGACTGCATTTCGTCAGTTCAAGAGAAGAGGCTTATTGTATCCTGCAGGTGATTTGCCGTGATCCTCTTACAAACTGTTTTAAACACCAGTAGGGTGTGAATGTTGCTTTAAAGATAGCAACAATGTAATGAACCTTAGGTCTATCTTTACCTGTGTTTTCTATTATTACCACCACTTTCATACGCTTTTCCTTTTTCATTCATTCCACACCAGTCATCATGCATCCTCTTTAACTCCTTCATCACCTCATTCACCAACCCCACCTTCTTCCCCACCAACATCCTTACCAACACCCATACATGCTTGGTGGACTCTACCTTGAGTGTAACATCCTCCAAGACCTCCCCCTACTCTTTCTCAAACGTTGGTTTGACCTTGAACATGTGTAACACATCACTGCACAATAGCTTCGATAGCCTCCACACATCCTTTACGATGCCATCCATGTTGTTGTTGCACCACACAACGCTGAGGAACATGGCCCCATAACTGCTTGCGGTTGTCTGACAGAAGAGGGTGTGGATGACATTAATAGTGATGAAAGGAGGGGATTTGGTGGGGTTCTAGGGGCAGTGAGAGAGAGGAAATGGGCCATCTTGAGATGTGGGGCTATGATGGGTTGTGAGTGATTAATGAAAAAAGATGACGCTTGTCTCGAGCGATTGAGGAGTCTTGAGAATATCCAAGTGTAGAAACTGAGATAAGGCCTCCATTGAGGAAAGCATCTTGTTGAGGAGCTACTATTTAAAAAAAAAAAAAAAAAAAAAAAAAAAAAAAAAAAAAAAAAAAAAAAAAACCTGCTGAAAGTTTTCATTGAAGCACAAAAAATACAGCCTGACGAATGGGACCCAACAAAAAGCAACGGGCCACATCCAGCAAAAAACAAAAAAACACCCCTAGGCTCCGAAGGCTACTATGCTGTACAGCCAAGAAGAGAACGGAGAGTAGCAAACAGAAATGAAAAAGAGGGAAGCACTCTATACAGAAACAGGGCTCCCGAGCAGGGGCCCGCCCAAGCAGACCGAACAGAGCCCAGCCCTACTCTGACCAGGAAGACCCGACCCCGGATGAGGGCCGGGAGATCACGAAGATGGAGAAATAACTTGGAGTACTATACTTTAGCCAAATAAAGATTTGTGAGTTGAACTGTATAGAAGATCAAAGGAGAAATTCTGGCAACACAATTAGACTGATTGGAGGCTTCTTAGTCCATGAATGATAGTGCACAGGCCGGATATCTGTATACCAGTGGGGTCCATGATTCACTGATCGGAACCAGTGGTATTAGATACCATACCGTGGATGGCCCATGCACCAAAATTCTTCCAGATGGAAAGATCCCAACCCTTCTGGAGTCGGCAGGATAGATATTCCTTAACTAGCGTCTTCCAATTACGATGATTTGCAAAGTTGAAACTATCCACCAAAGAAATACTAGACAGTAGAGTGCCTGCACAAATGTATTTTTACATTTTTCGTTTAGTGTACTGTAATATTATCTATTTGTTGGAGCTGCAATAGATCCATCAAATCACAGTTTTCCAAAAAACGACCAACCATATGGGCAAAAACATGAAACAACAACGATGGATGGATAAAACAGAAGTTTTCTTTATCTTTTTCTTATCTTTATAAGTTCTAGGGCAGTTATTTCCTTCGTTGGATTTCTAAAGGGAGCATGAGCATGTTTTACATGACATGTCTCACCTTAAAATTCAAATGGAAGAGCGAAGAAAAGAGATCGACCTGTAAGGTGACAAGCCTACAAAAATTCAGATAGAGAGAGAGAGAGAGAGAGAGAGAGAGAGAGAGAGAGAGAGAGAGAGAGAGAGAGAGAGAGAGAGAGAGAGATGACAAAGTCAAGTAAAGTCTCATGGACTGCCAGGATAAAATGAATTTAGGTTATAAAGTTCAGTTGACGGGTCTAGTAGATTATTATAGTTTCTAACTGCCATAATTTTACAAGTATTCGTTTTGTGCATGCGATATGTCTGTAAAGTGATTAATAAGCTCTATATGTTGGCCAATGCCAAAGACTAATAACTTTGAATGGTTTCCAATATAGGGTTATTTTAAGAGTTAATTTTGATATTTAATTTAACATTTTTTTAGTAAGTTAGATGTTTAATTATTTTAAAGTATTATAGGATTGAGAGAGTTTTAGAACAGCTTAAAGTTCTTATTTGAGTCATGGAAAAGAGTTTAATTCAATTTAAAAGTCATTCACCATTTTAGAAAAGTTACAAATTTAAGGTTCAAGGCTTATATAAGTGCTTTTAAACAAAAAATAAAATAAAATAAAAAAAATTCACAAATATTATTAATTTTATTTCTTGTTTTGTATATTTCTCTTTCCATATGGATTCAAGGGTTATTCTTGAGAAGAAGAGACGATGATTTCTTCTCTTTATCCGTTCACTCAATTTGTTATCTGATATTAGAGCATGGTCTTTCATTGAGTCAATGGCTTCCAATAGCAGATGTAGCAGCGACAATCTTATAGATGCATGATGTTTTGAGAAATCAACCAATGATAAGAACAAAGTTCGTGGCCTTGTAATGACCAACATAAGTGCAAGCAGCGATTGTTGCGGTTGACTAAGGCCATGGATCACAAATATAATCATAGCAATAGATGGCCCATGGTCGTCAAAGGGGCTCACAGTTATTTGGTTTGGGGTCCAATAGGTTTAATACACGTGCCAAAACATAGAACACAATCCCATAGAGGCGAGGTCAACTCAAGGAGGTAAAACCCTGAGAATAAAGGAAAAAAAGTGAATTTATGCGGATTAAGAAGTGACTCTTGAGAACAAAGAGATAGTGGAACCATGCAAATGAAGTAACTCTGGGCTATATGGCATGCAATTGAATTAACCTGCATGTATCCATATTGCACATTTGTGAGAGGTCCTTGCTCCCCATTAGGTGGGCCACAGTGATTTAATTTCTAAACTAAGAATTAGGCTATTTCACTCCTCATACAGTCAATGTACAAAACGAAACGACCCCTAAAATTTTTTAAGGCATCCTCCGTTTGTTTCGTTGTAACCTACCTGAGTGAAGATGCCTTATTTTCAGGGCTGTCAGATCTAAAGATGTGGCCCACCTGATGAAAAACTCGGATCACACAGGCGTGTGTCCCTGCTAGTGTGCCAATGGCAGGATTCCCAGCAACCCCTGAGGAGTTTAGAAGCCTTAAAAGATGGTCGATCTGACTGTAACCTCAAGGCTGTGCCATACTTGGTTCAGATCCAGATATTGAACTCAAAGTGTTGATATTGATAGGTTTTCGTCCCTGCCTATTTACGGCATGAAACGAACATGTATTCAAGAAAATCTTAAACCTGTCAGCAATCACGCAAGATAATGAAACCACATTGAGAAAGCTAATGTGCTTTTTTATTCAGCAGGAATGCTCGCTCTAGGCCCACTTGCCAGGACCTAAAAGAAGCACCTTTAGATGTGCCAAAGTCGAACAAGTCTGTAATTAAGATGCCGGCCATTCATCAAGCACACCCTGTTGTGAATGTTCACTACCCCCCCCCCCCCCCCCCCCCCCCCCCCCCCAAAAAAAAAAAAAAAAAAAGAGGAAGAAGAAGAAGAAGAAGAAGAAAATGGTATGTAACAAGTCCATTCAACTCACGTGTGGCCCATCTGATAAGTTGACCAGAGTGACTTTGTGCCAACGCAAATTAACCATGGGCGCCTTCTGATGAACGGTTTGGATCTCATGCATACTTGATACTTTGGGACAGTGGCGGCAGTTTGATCATGCACTAATACACACCCTTCATGCTTAGAAAGAAAAGGAAATCAAGGGTCACAAAAGTATATGAAAGATGAATGAAAAATACAAGAGTGATATTGATTCGGCTCGCCTCTTTTTCATTTCATCAGAAAGAGATGAGCCGAACCAACATCACACCTTGTCTTCCTCTTCAGAAGATAGCCCTAACTTCCCTGCAGCTTAGCAAAATGCAATCTCATACACGTATAAATAGCATCAGAAAGGCATTGTTGGGGCCTCCAAATAGAGGAATAACACATCTTCAATGTCTTCTGTTCCAAAGACGAAAAGAAAGTCAAAAACTTTATACTGTTCCTTACTTTTATTATTTAGTCTTAGTGATAAGGAACAAAAATCATAGATAAAGATCTTGGAATCTTGCTTTCGAGCCTCTTATTTCTTATTAAAATGTTCAGTGGAGGAGCCTCGCCTGTCGCTGAGAACCCATGTCATCATGTACATGTAACACGCTTCGCGTCATCGTACATGCATGAATGTGGGTGAGTGACCCCAGGTACCAAAACACCCAATCTGTTCTTGATTTTTCATTTGGATGGTCCATTGATTTGAATGGTAACGACTACTTTAGTAAAGTGGGTCTAATTTGAGACATGGAATTGCAATTTTGGGTTTTGGATGCCATCATGAAGTACTAAATGGGACCACTCCCACTATGGTAATTACTTCTGTACGGAAATGGATTATGAGTTCTTTCGATTGAGAATCCAAATTCACTATGAACCATTTTAGCTGGTTGAATGTTTTTTTTTTTTTTTGGAAGATAGAGCACTTAAATTCTTACAAAAGGACACGCCTAAAAAATACACACCTCGAGCCAGAGAAGAAGAGGAAAATAAAAGAAATAAAGCTCTCCCACACTCGAGCTTAAGATAAAAAAGAGGAAAAGAAAGGAGAAGCACAGAAAGAGGTTGAATATATTATTATTGTTGTTGTTATGTTTTGATTGTAGACGTGAGCCGATGTAGAGTGGGTTGCGAACAATTTCATGGCCAAAATGGACCAAGAAGGCTGGATCGGAAGTAGAAGTGTTTTAAACCGTCAAAAACTTAAAATGGGCATATCTCGCAAACTGAAATGAGTTATCCGACATGCCATGTATGATTGTGGGGTAGGAGAAGCTACTTTAGCCACTCAACCTGGCTAAAGTTGTCTCAACCATGTTATTCTCCTATTTATAGACGGTCATGATTTATATCTCCACTTACTATTTTTGGCTGAAAACCATGAGATCTAGTATAAATCATGGCAGTCTATAAATAGTAAGTTTACTAATATTTATATAGTAAGTGACAATTTTTGGGAGTTTTAGTTGTAGTTTGATTTCAAAACTTCTTCTTAGGGTTCATATTACTATTTAAGGGATTATAAACTCATTTTTAATCATCTATCAATTTATTTGGAATCTTTAGAAAATATTTTTTATTTTCTTCTTTTCCTCGTGATTCGAGGCATCTCAGTGAGGAATCCAAAAAAGCTCCATGTGGATTCAGAGTAGTTATCGCCTTAGGAAGACGGTGCTCGACCTCAACATGTCCGCCTACACTTTTGTTGCGCAGCACGCCAACAACGCAGTGAGCCTAGATCCAATCTAAGGCCTCACCCACAAACGATAGACAGAAAGAAATATAAGCTAGAAATAGATCAAAGCAATCCAAAACAAACCACAAGACAAGATATACGTGGAAAAACCCCAAACTAGGGTAAAAAACCACGGATGCAAAATTCCACTATGAAGAGAAACGAAGATTACAAGGCAATATACTAACCTCTCCCTTGGAAGTACAGAGAAAATCCTTTGCCCACACCTCAGAATAATTTCCTAAAATTCACCTTAACTTAGAATAGCCCTAGGGACCCCAATTTATAGTTTTAGCAACTTCCCTTTCCGCATCTCAGTTGTGAAAGGACTTGCAACACGAAATCTGCGAAATTCCTTTCGCATCTCAGTTGCGAAAGGACTTGCGACACGAAATCCGCGAAACTCCTTTCGCATCCCAGTTGCAAAAGGACTTGCGACACGAAATCCGCGCAACCTCGACTGGTCGTGAGCGGCCCCAGATGTGGCTCCACTTCTCAACAGTCTCCCACTTGGAGACACATCTCCATAAACCTTTGTCTTCTTCATCCGGAGTGTACCACCTCCTCGTCTTCAAGCCTGAAGACCAATCAAAGCTGAACAGAGCTTCAGCTTTTTCCTTGTGACCGCCTTGGTCAGCATATCCGTAGGATTCTCACTTGTATGAATCTTCTCCAGAGCAATTGATCCATCTTCCAGTAACGAACGTATAAAGCGATATCTGATGGCAATATGCTTGGTCCTTGAATGAAAGGCTGAATTCTTAGCCAAGTGTATTGCACTCTGACTGTCACTGTACAACTTGCAATCTACTTGCTTCTTACCTAACTCTTCCATAAAAAATTGCATCCACACCATCTCCTTGCATGCTTCTGTAGCCGCAACATATTCTGCTTCTGTTGTACTGATAGATACTATCTTTTGTAACTGAGAGACCTAACTGACTGTAGCACTACCCAGAGTAAAAACATAACCCGTAGTGCTTCTTCTGCTGTCGATATCTCCTGCCAAATCTGAATCCACGTAGCCTTGTAACTTGATTTTTGATCCACCATAACACAGCCCTACGTCCCTAGTACCTACCAAGTACCTAAGGATCCATTTCACAGCTTCCCAATGTTCCTTCCTGGGGTTGTTCATGAACCTGCTAACAACTCCCACTGCTTGAGCAATGTCTGGCCTCGTGCTCACCATAGCATACATGAGACTCCCAATAGCTGACACGTATGGGACTTTATCCATGTAGTCTTGTTCCTCTTGCGTCTTTGCACCTTGCTCCTTAGATAGCTTGAAGTGGTTGGCTAATCGAGTGCTAACCGGCTTAGCACCTCCCATATTGAATCGATCAAGTACCTTGGTTATGTACTCTGCCTGTGACAATTGTTTTCCCTGTCACGCTTTATCCTCATGCCTAGGATTTGTTTTGCAGCTCCTAAATCCTTCATGACAAATTTTCTAGACAATTATCTTTTGAGATCTGAGATGTCCTCCATGCTTGAGCCAGCCATAAGCATATCATCAACGTACAAAAAGGATGATGTATGACGTATCAAACTTCTTCAAGTAACAACAGTGGTCTGCATGACATCTCCTAAAACCGTTTCCCGACATGAAACTATCAAACTTCTTGTACCACTGCCTCGGGGCCTGCTTTAAGCCATATAGACTCTTCTTCAGTCTGCACACCTTGTTCTCATTACCTGGTGCCACGTATCCTGTCGGCTGATGCATATATATCTCTTCTTCAAGGTCCCCATGAAGAAAGACTGTCTTAACATCTAGCTGTTCTAGATGTAAGTCCTCTGAAGCCACTATACTCAAGACCATGCGAATCGTAGACATTTTCACTACCGGTGAAAATATTTCAGTGAAATCGATACCTGCCTTTTGTTGAAACCCTTTCACAACCAATCTGGCCTTGTACCGTTTCGAACCATCGTGCTCCTCCTTCAGTCTGTAAACCCACTTGTTATGAAGAGCTTTCTTACCCTTGGGTAGAGTGACTAGCTCCCATGTACGATTAGACTCAAGAGAGTCCATCTCATCATCCATGGCCTGCTCCCACTTAACCCGTATATCTGACTGTAACGCCTCTTCCAAACACTCTAGCTCACCATTATCTGTCAATAGTAGATAATGTAAGGAGGGTGAGTATCGGACCGTGAGTCTCCTCTCCCGAGTAGACCTCCTTACAACTGGTGTATGCGGCTCTGCCTTATCCTGTGGCACTGTAACACCCATGTCCGGTAACTTTTCCAACTCTACAAATTCCTTTTTCTCACCCTTATTTTCCTGCACACTGTCCTTATGCATCACTTTTTCATTGAAGACTACGTCCTTACTTCTGATGATTTTCCTGTTTTCTACATCCTAGAACCTGTAGCCAAAATCATGTTGCCCGTAGCCTATAAACGTGCACCTCCTGGACTTCGCATCCAGCTTGTTTCTGTGCTCTGCGTCAATGTGAACATTTGAAGTGCAACCGAACACTCTGAGATGTGTAAGGTTCACTTCCTTTCCAGTCCACGTTTCTTCTGGTAACCCACCATCCAATGGTGCTGAGGGACTTCTATTGATGAGATATGCGGCAGTATTCAAGCATCTGCCCAAAAGGTCTTGGGCAACCCTGCATGTAACCTCATGCTCCTGGCGCGCTTAAGGATGGTCCTGTTAATGAGCTCAGCCACACCATTCTGCTGTGGTGTCCCTGGAATCGTTTTCTGATGTTTGATTCCATTTGCTGCACAATACTCCTCAAACCTCTTATCACAATACTCTCCCCCATTGTCAGATCTGAGACACTTTACTGTTTTACCTGTCTCATTTTCTACCATAACTTTCCACTTCTTAAATACATCAAATACATCAGATTTATGTTTTAAGAAGTAGACCCACACTTTTCTATTAGCATCATCAATAAAGGTAACAAAATAACGTGAGCCACCAAGAGATAATACCTGTGCCGGTCCCCACACATCAGTGTGTACAAGCTCCAACAGATGTGTCTTTGGAGCGCGTCCCATCTTCTTGAAGCTTACCCTCTTCTGCTTGCCATACACGCAGTCCTCGCAGAATTCCAAGTCAATAGACTTCAGCCCTGGTAGCTTCCCTTTTGACAATAGCACTTTCATCTCTTTCTCACTCATATGTCCCAACCTCTGATGCCATAACTGCCCATTCACTCCAGTTGATGTGACTGCGAGTGAACTATACGATCCTGAAGTCACGTACAAAGTACTTCCTTTTTGTCTCGAGATATTACCAAGGCACCTTTTGTGATCTTCTAGGAGTCACTGGTGAATGTCGTCACATAACCGGTATCAGCCAACTGTCCCACTGAGATCAGATTACGTTTCAAACTCGGTACATGTCTGACATCCTTCAATTTCAAGACCGTTCCATCTTTCTGATTTACATGAACATCTTCCTTTCCAACAATATTGCACGGCTCATCATCACCCAAGTAGACTCTCCCAAAGTCACCTGACACATAATCACGCAGAACTTCCTTACACGAAGTAGCATGAAACGAAGCACCCGAGTCTATAACTCAAGACTCATTCCTCACATCAAGAGACAAGATCAACGCCTCTGTGTTGCTCTCCTCAGACAAATTTACTGAATCTTTCCCACCTTGAGAGCTTCCTTCTTGTTTCTTGAGCACCCTGCAATCACGTTTCATGTGCCCCTTCTTGCCGCAATGCCAACACTCGTCTTTGTCTTTCGATCCCTTGGACTTATTCCTTGACTTAGAACGCCCGTGTTTATTGCCTCCTTTGTTCAGCGATCTTCCTCTTCCTTCAACGTTTAGAGTATTCCCTGAATCCCCTTAAACTCCTGATGCCTTCCTTCTAGATTCTTCGCTGAGAATTAGACCGGTCACATCATCAAATTTCAGCTTTGTCGATCCTGAAGAATTGCTCACAGCAATCACCAAACCATCCCAACTGTCTGGCAAACTGGATAAGATCAATAACGCCCTGACCTCATCCTCAAAAGCAATGCGAACGGATTCCAACTGGCTCGTGACTGTATTGAACTCGTTTAGATGTTCAGCCACGCTCCCACCATCTGACATCTTCATGTTGAATAGCTGTTTCATAAGATGAACCTTGTTGGATGCTGAGGGCTTTTCATACATGGTGGCTAGGGCTTCCATTAATTCTTTTGTCGTTTTTACCTTGGATATATTGAAGGCGACGCTCTTAGACAAAGAGAGTCGGATCGTTCTTAAAGCCTTCCTATCCAGTAAAAACCATTTATCATCTGTCAACTTTTCTAGTTTTTCCTCTTTTCCTCCTAGAGGAATATAGAGGTCCTTCTGATACAGATAATCCTCCATCTGCATCTTCCAGAAGGCAAAGTTTGAACCATCAAACTTCTCAATTCTAGTTTTTCCATCTTCTGCCATCGCTCCCAATAGAACTAAACCAATAGCTCTGATACCAGTTGTTGCACAGCACGCCAACAACGCAGTGAGCCTAGATCCAATCTAAGGCCTCACCCACAAACGATAAACAGGAAGAAATATAAACTAGAAATAGATCAAAGCAATCCAAAACAAACCACAAGACAAGATATACATGGAAAAACCCCAAACTAGGGTAAAAAACCACGGATGCAAAATTCCACTATGAAGAGAAACGAAGATTACAAGGCAATATACTAACCTGTCCCTTGGAAGTACAGAGAAAATCCTTTGCCCACACCTCAAAATAATTTCCTAAAATTCACCTTAACTAGAATAGCCCTAGGGACCCCAATTTATAGTTTTGGCAACTTCCCTTTCCACATCCCAGTTGCGAAAAGACTTACAACACGAAATCCGCGAAACTTCTTTCGCAACCCAGTTGCGAAAGGACTTGCGACACGAAATCCACGAAACTCCTTTCGCATCCCAGTTGCGAAAGGACTTGCGACACGAAATCCGCGCAACCTCGACTGGTCGTGGGTGGCCCCAAATGTGGCTCCACTTCTCAACAACTTTAATCTACACGTATGTATGTTTGAGGCTTCCTATATAGAATTGATCTAACCAAAGGAGGGGGACTGCCTGGAGTTCCTACTGTTAGAAACTAGGTAGGGCCCACCCTGATGATCGTGAGTAATCTACCACGTCCTTTTTTCAGCTTATTTTAGGACATGAGCCTTAAAAATGAGGCAGATCCAAAACTCAAGTGAACTGCACGAGGAAAAATAAATCTTCTTAAATAAAATCAATCTTTCCAAAAAAAAAAAAAAAACCCTTGCTGTGATGGGGTGCCGCAGACAAACCTCATCCAATCCAAAGCCCTATTGAAAGATTTACTTTAAATTGTAATATGTGATACTATTTTAAGATGATGGGTGTTTGTGATGCTGGTTGAAAGTATGTAAATGGTTCCACTAACTTTTCTTATGTGGTGGAGATTGCCCATGAGAAGTGATGGATAAAATAGTCTAAGGTGAAGAATCATGTTTGGTAATTCCAAACGGGGAATGATCACTTATGTTTGAGCTTTGTGGGACCCACAGTGACGTGTAAGTGACATCCAACCCGTCCATTAGATAATCCATCCAATGTTAGATATGCATTCCAAAATCTAGTTTGATCCATAACTTAGGCGGGCCAGATGAAAAGGAACAGTGGGGACGTTGGGGAGGGGGATGACTGCCATATAAATTCCAAATGGAATATGGGCCCACCTTCTTATGTATGTGTCATCGTACTCGATCGTACTCGAGTAATCAGGTGACCCCACCAGGATTAAGGAACACAATGAAACTCAAGCTATTCTAAAATTCAGGTGCGCCACAACAAGTGAATATATATATAGGTATAGATATATATAGGTTTTATGTGTGATGATACGTTGCTCTCTGTATTGTGTCCCACCTGAATTTTTTATAGGATGATTCCGGCAATGTACGGTTCCAATGAAGAGATGCACCAGATTTACAGTTTGGATTCCACGTGCACATCACAGCAGGGCCCACACTGTTTGGAACGGAAGGTAATTGCCATGCGTTGGGAGTGCATGTGATCATCCACCAGTCTGAATTCTCACACGTTGTATTTGGCTTTGCAATGCCACTTGCTTTTCATTCTAGGCCGCTGATTAAGGAATCTGCCTCGGCCTCGAAAGCATAAGGACCTTTTCTATCTATTGTAGCCACCGCTCCTTAAGCCTAACCTAAAAAGCGTATGTATAGAGTGTTTGAAAATAGTTTTGAAAACCATAGATAAAATTCTAAAACATAAAATAAATAAATAAATAAATAAATATTAAAAATAAAGTAAAGATGACTTATAAAGTTGAGTTAAGGCTGAGTGAGTCACTCGACTTAAATCAAATCTGACTTCCTTGCAGCGCATCCGAAGTGTAACAGGAATCGAAATCAGGGGCAATTGGCCTCTAAGATATGGGGACTATGATTCGGTTCTAATGGTGGATTCGCCGTACAGGGGTTCGAACCAGCATGTGGACCATAGACCAAAGCAAGTTGACCTAGCGGTGAACTTAATTACAAAATAATAAAGAGCCAAAGACTGGTTTTTGAAGTAGCAGAAAGAGGAAAATTTTGATTTTACGGATGAATAAAACTGGATTAGCGTATGTCTATTTATACGCCACGATTGGGTGCCTAAAACACCATTTCAAATGGGTTAGGTCCATTGAGTTTAAACCCAACTCAGTCCGCACATAGACCCAGACCCGGACCCAGCGCGGCGCGACTTGCACGTGCACGTTACACATCCATGGCCACGACTTGACATAGTATGGCTCGGCGCACACACATGTGTGTAGTTTAGGGCATAGGTCGGGACTAATGGCATAACCCCCAACAGGATTAAATTCACATGCCCCCTTAAAGAGGCTAAGCCCATGTAAAAGTCCCCTTTTATAAACTTTAAGTTTTCCTTGGTCATTTTTTTATGTGGGACAAGGAGAGTCACTAAAAGATAAAGCTGCTTTTTCAAACCAAACAAAACAAGGAAATTTTTTGAATTTTGAAATACATTTTAAATTAAAATTTGTTTTAATATAATGATGCCCCATATAGTCTGCAGAATCATTCGTCCCCCTCCTGGAAATGGACTTACTGATTGATTAGAATCGGAGCCTTATTGGACAAGGGATCATTTTCGCTGACTCATATTCTTCGTGAAGCCAACGACTCAGCGGATAGCTTGGCGAAGACTGGTAGTAAACAACAATCCAATAGACTCTTTCCTAATATCTCCTCTCTGCCCCGACTCATTAGAGGGCAGGTTCTTCTGGATAGAATGGGGCTGGGAGCCCTGTGCTCGATTGGATGATGTTAGGGCGTCTTCCACTATCGCAGCCTACTGCTCGGGTGTTGTGGATTTTTGGTTTCTTAGGGGTAGCTGCTGTTTTTGTTGTTAGAAAAGTCTTCACCACCTTCGACCGGTCGTAGGGATTGCTTGACCGGTCATAGGGGTCCACACGACCGGTCGTGTCTCGCTCGACTCAAAGTTCAGCGAGCTCACCTTTTGGTGTCCAGGCCGCTCGACCGGTCGTGGAGATGACTCGACTAGTCGAGGGGGTCCCACGACCAGTCGTAGCCTCGGCTCGACCAGTCGTAGGTTACACAAATTCGTTTCCGAATTTGATGCGGACTACGGATTTTCGAGTTGCCTTTCGCAAGGGTGCGAAAGGGAAGTTTCCTAAACTATAAATAGGTGTCCCTAGGGCCTTTATAAGATATGGGAAATAATTTTAAAGCTTTCTAAAGGGATTCTAGGGTTAAGAAAGGGTGTAACAAGGGTGAGATTCAAGGTTGTTCGAATCGAGTAAGTCATCTCTCTTGTAATTTCTTTTCATAGTGGATTTCTGTCGCTTTGTGCCATGATTTTTTTTTTCCCGCAAGGGTTTTCCATGTAAAAACTGTGTTCTTCTGTGATTGCTTGTTACTATTGAATTGTTATCCTAGATCTAGATCTGTGTGATTCTACAACACAAATCCCCAATAAGTGGTATCAGAGCAATTGTTGGGGCACAGATCTGAATCTGCAGGATTAGTAATAATAGGTAACGGCAAGTTTGTTATTGAGAAGTACTCAACAAAAATAATTTTGAGTTATGGAAGGTTAAGATGATTAGCCTGTTAACTAAGCAAGCGAGATTAAGGCTCTTGAGGAGCGGAAATCTACCATGAAAGATGATGAATGGGAAAACCTTGATAGTAATGCTTTAGCCTTGATCCGTTTATGTCTCACGGATGAGGTTCTCTATAATGTTTTGAGGGAGAAAACTGCGGATAGTTTGTGGGCGAAGTTAGAGAACATCTATGCAAAGAAGTCCTCTGAAAATCGCCTACACTTAAAGCAACAGTGTTATACCTTCAAGATGGCAGAGGGTGGAGATGTAGAAGCTCATGTCAGCAACTTTAATAAATTCATGTGCAAATTGCTGGATATGGAGGAAGTGGTCAAAGATGAGGAACAAGCATGTATATTATTGAATTCTTTTCTTGCATCATATGAGTCTTTCAGGGACACGATGTGCACTGCAAATAAAACCCTAAGTGTTGACACCGTTATCTCAGCCCTTCAAGGGAAGACTATGAGAAAGCTAAACGGCGACATGGGGGCATCTTCCGATGCACTGATTACGAGGGGCAGAGATTCTGAGCGATGTACAGGATCCTCAAGGCCTAGATCCAAATCCAAGGGCAAGGGCAAAGGAAAATTTAAGTGTTGGAATTGTGGGTTATCTAGACACATGAAGAAGGATTGTAGAAATCCTAAAATGAAGAAAGAAAATTCAGCGGCTTCTTCCAATGAGGCAAATGTAGTAACATCTGATGAAGAATCAAGTAGTGGTGATGTTATGTCTGTTTCCATGATTGGTCACTTACACGACAATCATAAAGACGAATGGATACTTGACACAGGAGCGTCTTATCACATGACTTCTCATCGAAGTTGGTTTACCAGTTACAAGGAATGCGATGGTGGACAGATTTTTATGGGCAATGACAATGCCTGTAATGTTGTGGCTATTGGCACGGTTAGCATCAAGATGTTTAATGAGATGGAACGTACCTTGACTGACGTCAGGCACGTTCCTGATTTGAAGAAAAGTCTGATTTTTCTTGGTGCACTTGAGGATATAGGGTGCAAGTTCACCGGTATTGATGGTGTCCTTAAAGTTTTAAAAGGGGCACTCATAGTTATGAGAGTGCAGAGGCATGGAAACCTTTATAGGTTGATTGAGAATACTTCAGTAGGTGGAGCAGCAACAACTATTGTAAACTCCACGTCTCTACGTATGTGACATGCCCGTCTGGGCCACATGAGCGAGTGGGGCATGAAGGTACTTTCTGATCGTTGTTTGATTACAGCTTTTAAAAATTCTGATTTAGATATATGCGAGCATTGTATTATGACAAACAATCTATATTGCCTTCTAAATCTGGAAAACATGTCTATAAGGGAGTGCTTGATTATGTGCACCCTTACGTATGGGGGCCATCGCTAGAAGTTTCCATTGGGGGGTCGTCGTGGTTTGTTTCATTCATTGACGACTACTTTAGGAAAGTACGGGTTTACTTCATGAAACGTAAATCCGAAGTTTTCATCATATTCAAGCAATGAAAGGCAATGGTGGAAAAACAGTCAGGGCAGAAATAAAGGTTTTAAGGACTGACAATGGTAGAGAATTTACTTCCACTGAGTTTAATGAGTATTGAAAGGATGAAGGGATCATCAAACACAACATAGTGTGCCACATGCCCGAGAAAAACGGTGTGGCTGAGCGAATGAATCGGACTCTCCTAGAGAGGGCCAGATGCATGTTAAGTAATGCTGCGTTGGGCAAGGACTTATGGATAGAGGCCGTTAACACGGCTTGTTATTTGGTGAACCGATCTCCTTCAACGACAATTGAATGTAAAATCCCAGAGAAAGTATGGAGTGGTCAGAAAATCGACTACTCAGATCTACGCATATTTGGTTGTGAGGCTTACTCTCATATACCGTCAGTTGAGAGAGATAAGCTAGACCATAGGGCCAAAAAGTATATCTTTGTTGGTTAAACATTGGTGTGAAAGGTTACAGGTTATTCGATAAGGTCACACGCAAGGTCATCACTAACTGTGACGTCAAATTCGATGAAAGCTCTCTATTCCGTAAGAATGATCAAAAGGAGCAAGAGGAACCAGAAAGGGTGATCGTAGACGTCCAGATTGACATAGATAATACTCAGGCAGAGACAGATGCACAGACAGAGCTGGTACATGATCAGGTAGAGCAGCCACCTATGAGAAGGAATCCACCATGTGATCGCAGGTTACCGATAAAATACACGGACGACTCTAATATTGCATATGCCCTCATTACAGATGAGGGAGAGCCGTCTACTATTCAGGAGGCTCTTGATGAGACTGATGCAGAAAAGTGGAAGGCAGCTATAGACGATGAGATGGACTCGTTACACAAAAATCACACATGGGAGCTGGTGGAGCTTCCTGTAGGGCGAAAAGCAATTGGATGCAAGTGGTTATTCAAAAGGAAACAAGATAGATACAAAGCAAGGTTGGTAGCGAAGGGTTATACTCAGAGAGAAGGAATCGACTTCACAGAGATATTCATGCTAGTGGTTAAGCAGGTATCTATCAGATTCATGTTGGCGCTGGTTGCCCAATATGATCTCGAGCTGGAACAGATGGATGTGAAGACTGCATTCCTACACGGGGAATTAGAAAAGCAGATCTACATGAAGCAACCAGAGCGCTATGAAGTTAACAGGGCATAGAAAAAGGTTTGCAGGTTAATGAGGTCGTTGTACGGCCTGAAACAGTCACCTAGGCACTGGTATAAAAAATTCGATTCTTTCATGGTGAGTCAGAAATTTACTCGGAGTGAATACGATCACTGTGTCTATTACAAGACACTAAGTGATGGAAATTTTCATCATCCTAGTACTGTATGTTGATGTTATGTTGATCGCCTGTCATGATATGTCTGAAATCAACACACTGAAGACTCAGTTATCAGGGACATTCGATATGAAAGATCTGGGGGCTACAAAGGGGGTTCTCGGCATAAATATTCATATAGATAGGAAGAGGAGCAGACTTTGGTTATCACAGGAAGAATACCTTGAAAATGTATTAATCAAGTATGGGATGGATCACGCAAAGCCGGTGAGCGTTCCCCACACGGCTCACTTTAAGCTTTCCTCAGAACAATGTCCTAATTCCAATGAGGAAAAGCAGGTTATGTCTCATGTGCATAGGCCTTATTCAAATGTGGTTGGCAGTTTAATGTATGTCATGGTTTGTACAAGACCAGATATTTCACAGGCAGTTGGAGTTGTGAGCAGATACATGTCAAACCCTGGTAAGTAACATTGGGAAGCGGTGAAATGGCTACTTCGTCTTAACTTTTAAGAAAACAGGGACAAAGTTGGTAGGGTATGTGGATTCTAACTACACAGGCAATATAGATTCCAAGAAGTCTACTTCAGGATACTCATTTGTACTAGCGGGTGGAGCAATTAGTTGGATGTCGAAGCTTCAGTCAGTGGTGACTCTTTCCATGACCGAAGCAGAATATATGGCAGTGGCGGAAGCATTTAAAGAAGGTGTTTAGCTCAGGGGGATGATAAATCAGTTGGGACTTCAGCGGGAGGCCGTACCGGTTAACTGTGATAGTGAGAGCGCTATCAATTTGGCTAAAAATTCTGTTTATCACTCACGTACTAAACACATTAATGTTCGTCACCACTTTATCCGACAGGTGCTTGAGGAAGGAGGCGTCACACTAGAAAAGATTCACACCAGCGTGAATTCAGCAGACATGCTCACCAAGGTCGTTCCTATAGAGAAGTTCAAGTTCCGTGCAACTTCTCTGGGGTTGGCGATGGCATAAAAGAAAGACGGAGTGTGCACAAGAAGCGTTGATTGAAGCTATAATGCAATGAAGAGATAAGAGAAGAGATCAAGGAGCTACACGGTTGAAGGTTGAAGACTTGGTGGAGATTGTTGTCAGAAAAGTCTTCACCGCCTTCGACCGATCGTAGGGATTGCTCGACCGGTCGTAAGGGTCTACACGACCGGTCGTGGCTCGTTCGACTCAAAGTCCAGCGAGCTCACCTTTTGGTGTCCGGGCCGCTCGACCGGTTGTCGGGATGACTCGACTGGTCGGGGGGGTCCCACGACCAGTCGTAGCCTCGGTTCGACCAGTCGTAAGTTACGCAGATTCGTTTCCAAATTTGATGCGGACTGCAGATTTTCGAGTTGCCTTTCGAAAGGGTGCGAAAGGGAAGTTGCCTAAACTATAAATAAGTGTCCCTAGGGCCTTTCTAAGATATGAGAAATAATTCTAAAGCTTTCTAAAGGGATTCTAGGGTTAAGAAAGGGTGTAGCAAGGGTGAGATTCGAGGTTGTTCGAATAGGGTAAGTCCTCTCTCTTGTAATTTCTTTTCATAGTGGATTTCTATCGCTTTGTGCCGTGGTTTTTTTTTCCCGCAAGGGTTTTCCATGTAAAAACTGTGTTCTTCTGTGATTGCTTGTTACTATTGAATTGCTATCCTAGATCTAGATCTGTGTGATTCCCCAGCACAAATCCCCAGAGTTTTGTCTACCATGAGCCCCAGATCTTGTCCTACCATTACCCACCTATTTTTTGTTGATGACACTATCCTATTTCTTAATGGCAGGCCATCTAACGTGAAAGTCCTTAGGTTTATTCATGACTATGAAGCTTATTCAGGTCAAAAGGTGAATGCTGCCATGTCCATCTTCATTGCTCCGAAGAAAACTTCTAGAAGCAAAGCTCAGCGTATTTCCACCATTTCGGGCTTCACCCAAGGTTTCTTCCCAACAACCTACCTAGGCGTTCCCATATTTAGAGGTAGAATATCCAGCCCGCTCCTACAGCAGCTCATCCTCAAGATCACCAACAAGATCGAGGGCAGGAAATCAAAGCTCCTCAACCCAACAACAAGACCGGTCCTGATCAGACACATTCTCTCAAGCATTCCCATTCATCTCTTATCAGCGATCAACATCCCAAAGGCAGTTATAAAATCTATTGATAGAGCTATTGCGAATTTCTTTTGGGGAAGTTCGGCCCATGGAAACAAGCGTCACTAGATCAGTTGGGAGAAAATTTGTGCCTCCCAGTAAGGAGGTCTGGGAATCAGGAGGATTATCGATGTTATGTAAGCACTTCGAATCAAATTGGCTTGGAATCTCCTCAAGGGATCGTTGCTTTGGGCTACCTTTTTCTCGGCGAAATATCTATGGAAGTTTTTCACTCGTCAGGGCCGACCGGGCACTATCATTTCTCTAAATTGGAAGGAAATTGCCAGAGTTTTACCCTTCACTCTCCGTCACTCTAGATGGCTCATTGGAATGAGCAACATCAGCTTCTAGTTCCATAACTGGTCGGGCAAAGGAATCCTGGATGGTGCGATGGTATCTATCATCCCTCCCCACTTATTGTATGCCTCGGTCAAAGATTTCAATCCCTCTTTCAGGCTGCTAGAACCTAGCAGATATCCATCATCTGATCACTCTTGCAATTATGCAGTCTTTACTAGCTTCCAAGGTTGCCTTTTCCAACCGCCAGGACAAGCTGATTTGGGCCTTATCCTCATCCGGTGAGTTCTCCATTAAGTCGACCTGGAATGTTATCAGACGGAAGCATGAGAAAACTCCCTGGTCTGCTTGGATTTGGAACAAATTCCTCCCCCCAAAGCTGGGTATCTTTGAGTGGAAAGCAGTAAACGGGGCGGTGCCTGTTGACACCGCTGTCAAGAGGTTTGGAGTGTCTCTGGCCTCTAAGTGTGAATGCTATAGGTTTTCTCAACCTGCCTCTTCGATGTCAGCCCATCCGGATCCATCTGATCAGCAACTGCGTCATCTTCCTTCTAGTGCTATCCCCTCTGCGGTTGGCGGCTCGCTCCAAACTCTGTTTTCTTTTGCTGAACAGCCTGTTTCTGCTTCTCATTTCTCTCCGGGAGCTGAGGAAGGTGTGGAACACCTTTTCTGTCAGGGACAGATGGCCAGCCAGGCCTAGGAGTTCTTCAATAAACTCTTTGATATTCCATTAATAATCCAAGGTCAGGCCGTTCTTCATCAATTGAAATTCTAGACAGCATTGGCCAGCCACCATTCTTGTTCTGCTATTCTAACTAGCCTCCTGCCTAGCATCCTCATTTGGGAGCTCTGGATCAGCAGGAACGCCGCCCGATTTGAGGGTATCAACATGTCCGTTTCCAATATCATGTCCCGAGTTTCCCGTTGGTTGCGGGAGATTGGCTCCTCCATTGCAATTTCAACCAACAAATCCTTTACTGAGAATGCCCTTCTCAGCTATCACATTTCAAATCCTAATCCTGCTCATGCATCTTCTCCAATTATAGTTCGTTGGTCCAAACCGCCAAGGGGCTGACTGAAGCTTAACATTAACGGATCTTCAAGAGATAATCCAGGCGAGAGTGGAGGAGGAGGAGTTTGTAGGGACTACTCAGGTAATCTCATTTTTACATTTCATAAATACTACAGCCAAGCTTCCAACTCGACAGCTGAAGCTCAGGCCATGCTTGATGGTTTGAACCTTTGCTCCGACCTGGGCTTGACAACATTATGGTGGAATCGAATTCCAAGCTTATTGTGGATGCAACAGAGGACCTTTCATCTTCCTTTCCTTAGAACCTTTGGTATACTATTGGTGAAATTCAGTTTAAAAAAATGACCCTCAATCTTTCTTTCTCCCATGTCTTCCGTGAAGGGAACGTCGTGGCGGATGCCTATGCTAGGTTCGCTAGTGACGGGTGCCCTGATAAAATGTTTAGATGTCGATCCTCCCTCCCAAGTTGTGTGAGAGGGGAGCTAGTTCTGGACAATGTTGGCCTGGGTACAGTTAGATCCCCATGACCGATTGCCATCCTCTTCCTCGGTGTGGCAGGTTTTTTTTGCTTTTTTCTGTGCAGTGTCCCTTGTGGCCGCTTTTGGGTTTTTCTGGTCCCTTGTGTGGATACACGATAGGTGCGGTCCCCTGTCTTTTTGTAGGGACTCACCTGAAACATCTGTAAATCTTGCTGATCAATGAAATTTCCGGTTTACCAAAAAAAAAAAAAAGAGTTGATTTCGATCTTTGGAGGCTCCCTCATTTGGCATTGTTCTGTTTCCTTTTTTATCTTCACTGTTGTTATTGGCTGCTATATATATATATATATATATATATATATATATATATATATATATATATATATATATATATATATATATATATATATATATATATATCTAAAATAAACGATGCCCCACATGTTTCAAATTCAAATCACTTTAATCTAAGATAGAAGAGTTGTGTAAGGGTGTCGGTGTCTATCGGACTTTAATCGACATTTAGAGTATGATGTAAAGCAGGTCGCATACAATTTTATGGCCAAGATGGACTAGAAAAGGTCCAATCGGAGGAGGAAGTGATCTTGACTGTCGAAACTTAAAACGAGTGTATCTCACAAACCAAAATGAGTTATCCGACGTGACATATATGATTTTGGGGTAGGACGAGCTACTTTAGCCATCCAACCCCGCTATGCCAGGTTGTACACTCCGAATTTGCTAGATTCTATTAGATCGATGGTCGAATTTCCATTTTATTTTCTTTTTTACTATTTTTAGTAGGTTTTAGTTTGATTATAACTCTTCATCCATTGGGCTTTAGGAGTAGCGTCCAACATGGAAAATGCTTAAAATAATTAGGAGAATAGCATGGTAAATAGGACACTTATTATTTTTGGCCGAAAACCATGAGCCCTAGTGGAAATCACGATCGTCTATAAATAATAAGTTCATTATTTATAGTAAGTCACAATTTCTAGGAGTTTTAGTTATAATATGATTCTAAAACTTCTTCATAGGATTTATGTTTTATTTAAGAGGTTGTAAGATCATTTTTCATCATCAATCAATTTATTACGAATTTTCAGAAATTATACTATTTTTCTTATTTTCCTCATGGATTCTAGCTAGGTATCTCTGTGAGGAGTCCAGAGAAGTTCTGTGAATTCAGAATAGTTATTCCCTGAGGAAGACGGTTCTTGACCTTAATACGTCCTCCCCTAGGTCAGTTTGGTATCAAAGCGAGACTTTTCTTTTTTCCTTTAAATTTATGGCTTCTAACGGCAGGTCAGGCAACAATCTCATGGATGATGCTCGATGGAATCATTTTTTAACAGCTTTTGAAGCACGCATCGAGAGAAAGCCATGCAAGGGCTGTAGGCTTCCATCGATCGCATGACAAAGTCCATAGGACAACTCCATGTTCATAGTGGTGATTGCCACAAGCAGTTACCAGAACTCATAATCGCACTGATCGCATGATAGTACCGGCGATGAACTAAAGGATCATTCCTTAGGAGGGAGGATTCAGCGACGAGGAGGTCGATGACATAATCCTCCAATATCCCAGACAATGCAATGATCGAGAATATCAGGAAGATTGAGAGTTCAGGATGAAGGTTGATATCCCTAACTTCAATGGCTAACTTCACATTGAGGATTTCCTCGATTAGCTTTATGAAGTTGAGCGATTCTTCAACTTTATGAAAATCCCTGAAGTGAAGAAGGTTAAACTTGTGATGTACAAATTGAAGGGTGAAGCTTCAACTTGGTGGGAGTAACTACAACTTGTAGGATGAGACAGTCGAAAGCACCAATCCGCACATGACATCGGATGAAGAAGTTGCTACGTGCGCGATTTCTCCTTAACAACTACAATCAAGTACTATTCCAACAATACCAAAATTGTCGGCAGGGTAGTCAGTCGATGAGAGATTACGCAAAAGAATTCTACCTCTTGGTGGTGCATAACGATTTGGTCGAGACTGAATTGCAACAAGTCACCTGATTCGACGGTGGATTGTATATGACAATCTAGGATCGGGTCCAGATGCAACTCATTTGGACGATGAATGATGCAATCAAGTTGGCTGCTCGAACGGAAGCATGGCTTGATGAACTCCCTAACACTCAGACTTATCCTATCACCAGGGTCGCCGCGACAGGTCCGTCCTAGGGAGCTCCACAGCCTAAAGGGAAAGAACCAATAAGAGCGCGCACTCAACCTCCTACACCCATGAATCGAGATCAGGGAGGTGGGCAAGCCAAACCCGGAAGGGGCGTCATGACTACTACTGGTCCAAGTAGGATCCCGAACCCATATGGTCGGCTAAGGCCCAACCATTGCTATTGATGGGCCAACGGGGTCACCTAATAAATACTTGTCCCCAACGACAAGTAGCGAACCTCATCATCAATGATGGTAGTGCTAAAAACGTCAATGAAGATCCAGATGTTAATGAATTGAAGCACGCCACAGAGGATGAAGAGGATGAGAAAATTTAGGTTCCGCAAGATCATGGGGAGTCGGTCGTCATGAGATGACTATTGTATGCGCCAAGGAAAGAAGTACGCCCACAAAGACATAACATCTTTCGAACTAAGTGTATGGTGAATCAAAAAGTTTGTGACGTGATCATCGACAGTCGGAGTAGCGAGAACATCATCTCCAAGGTCATGGTGGAAAAGTTGCAATTAAAAACGGAGCGTCATCCCTCCCTATATACGATCGGTTGGATCAAGAAGGTCAACAAAATGAAGGTAACTGAAAACTATATATTTTTTATTGGTAAATATTATAAAGACAAAATAGTATGAGATATAGTTGGCATGGAAGTTTATCACATATTACTTAATAGACCATGACAATCTGATTATCACACCACTCATAAAGGGTAAGATAATGTGTATATTTTCGTCAAGGACGATCGAAAAACCATATTAGCCGCTATAGATCAAGAGGAGCCACCCGAAACTTCTAAAGTGGGGGGTCGTTCTCTCTTAACCATACGGGACTTCGTGGAGGAATACAAAGAAGCAGTACAGGCCTATGCATTAATTGTAAAGGGGGAGCAACTTGACCCTACCATCATCCTTGAAAGACAAAAGCCCTTGTTGTATGAATTCAACGAAATTTGGCCCGATGACCCTCCACTACCAAAAAATCGAGCAAAGGATACAGACTATGGCGGCTTTTAGCTACGGTTTAAAGCTATAGGTAAATAGCTACGAGTTTAATCCGTAGCTAAAAGTCATATAACCGTAGCTAAATCAGTGAAAAAGCCGTAGATAAAGCTACGGACTATACAAGAATTTTGCTACAGATATAGATAGTAGCAATAATACTACATATTTTATCCACATATAGTGTTGGAAGGTCCCCTAAGACCCTCCATGGGGCCACAAAATTGTATGTGTTTTATCTAATCTGTCCATCCATTTTTTAAGATAATGTTAGTACATAAGCCCAAAATGTGAGGTAGATCGAAAGCTCAAGTGGACCAAACCGTAGCGAACAATGGAGATCAAGTTCCTATCGTTTATATTTGGTGTGGTCCACTTGGGCCTTCGATATTCCTCATTTTTTCAAGATGACTTATTATTTAAAGTTAAAATAAATGGATGGATTAGATAAGACACGTACATCACGATGGGCCTCACGATCCCATGACAGGATCATCCACGCAGTGACGAGTCTTTTTTCAGTAAAAGACCCCGAAAATCCCTCATTCCCGACCTTACTTTCAATCTCCCTCTCATTCTCCCTCTCTCGCTCCCCCGCCCGCTCCCTCTCCCTCTCTCTCTCTCCCTCTCTCAATCTCGCTGCCATTCTCGAGGGCAACAACAAGTTCACAACCCTAAAAGGTGTGTGTGTGTGTGTGTGTGTGTGTGTGTGTGTGTGTGTATCTTCCCATTGATCTCTCTTCCTCTCAATCGGACTGCTAGCTATGCTCAACTGTAGCAACTCGGTAACCCATCTCCACATACAGGGGGTTTGAATCCATTGAGTGTATTGACAAACAAGGTTGAGATAAGGGTTACGGTTTTGATTTGAGCACATGATTCTTGAAATCGATGTTAATGGAGTGGAAATCTATTCTAATTTTGGATTAAAATGCCAACCTCATAAAAAAACTCATGCTCTAAGTTTTTATTCAAGCCAGCATTTGTATAGGTATGGTCTTCATAGATCTGGTTTATTCATCTTGCAGGCTACAATTCCTTTGATTTTTTATAACATCGAATGTTGTTTTTTTCTATTGGCTTTGATTTTTCGGAAGGCATTAATTTTTGTTTATGGCCTTATGTAGTATGGTTTGTGTCACCAACAATGAAGGATTTAGATTAAGTTGTTGTTTTAAGAAAGGCATGTACATTTACATGATGCTCGTCAGATATTTGATGAAATGGGCTTGTCAAGTTTGGCGTTGTTTGGATGATGCTTGTTAGATATTTGATGAAATACCCAGGAGAAATCTTGTTTGGGTAGAAGTAATTCCATAGTTTCTGTATGAAATAAGTATTCTTTTATTCAGTTATTCTATATAGTTTGTGTATAAGAAATTCCATATATATATATATCTATATATATATATATATATATATATGCTACAAGCTCACCGTATCTAATTGACTCTATTTCTAGAAGTGATAATGATAGTCTAGCTCTAGCCACCTTGAGGAAAAGATGTCTATCTAAAACATTTCCGAATCAGTCATCTTGGTGTGATTCCACCTCATTGCACATCTCCAAATGCAACCTTAGTACTTTGTTCGAAGTTTCTGAATTTGAATGAATTAGAGACAGAGCTCTAGTCCTTTGGCATCTCTTCTTTTTAATTTCAGAGATGGCTGTTTTGGAAGTTGATAAGATTGGCAAACTCGAATCAATGGGATTTCCAATGGCTTGCGCAACAAAGGCACTCCATTAGTCTGGTGAGGCAATTGATAAGAATTCTTTTTTCATCTCTACTTTGCATTTGGTAATAGTAAAGATACTTCCATATAAGAATGGACAAGGCTATGATGATGAAATTCGTGTTTGTATCTCACTAAGAAGTTCAATTTCATCTTCCCAAATCACTATTGTTGTTGTCATGAGTTTTTGTTCGATGATTTTCTGGGATGTCTATGAACTTATGCACTATTAAGGTTTTGAAAAGTTGGCCTTTTTTTTTTCCTAAAGAACATCACGACAGTGATGCTTTTTTTATTTAAATATATCAAATATATGATAGATTGACTAATACAATGGTTGTGATGGTCATTATATCAACTCATGATAGGTCCAACACTTCATTTTTATTTTTATTTTACAGCAAATGATGTCATATATAGACTCGACCCCACCATGTAATGGCTTCCCATTACCAAAATATCCAGAATCAGCACAAAATGCTACACTCTGCCTCCGCAATCTTCCCCATTGCCACCTAGAATCAAAGTTGGTTCAACTCAAACATGAATCAAGACCATAGAAACAATCCCATCATGCTACAAGCTTCACCTAGCCATAATTAACAAAACCTGGAGGAAAGAAATAAAAGAAATAATGAAGAAGAAAGAAAAACCCAAAACCGCCTCCACGCTCTCTCTCTCTCTCTCTCTCTCTCTCTCTCTCTCTTATCTTCTTTGCTCCACGTCCAAGATGAATTATTCTCCCTCTTTCTCTCTCCCTTTTATAGACAAAAGGAGGCTAGATCGGTGGGAATATAGGTTACACAGCAACAGCGTGCGCGTAAAATAGTAAAACGCAAACAAGTTGCATTTGGATGGACATTTTGGGACGCTGACCGTCCCAAACCCCTTTTGGTCTTCATGGTTGGGGTCATGGCTACCCTCTTAAGATTATGAATGGTTTGGATCTTGCAACCGATCACAGGTATGCTCGTACAACGCCTCGCAACGTCTGATTTTCCCGGATGTGCATTGCCTGCGAAATCTATTGCGCTGAGATGTCGGTGGGCCCCACAGTGATATTTTCGGAGCAATCCACTCCGTTCATTAGATTCCTGGCGAGCTTTCAGTTTGAAAAGGATGGTTTCAGTCGAGTTTTGATGTGGCCCACTGTGTTAAATCACCATGTCGTTTATCCTGCGTTTAATGGCGATATGCGTGTGTGCACGTGCATGGAAGCATTTGGACTCCATGGGTACGGTCTAAATTCTCTCCTAGACGTAATGAACGGTCCCGATCGTCCAAAAAGACGATGTTGGTGGCCCATTACATGTCCCAACGAAACCCACATCCGTCCGCTGCTCTCTCATGCGAGAAGAGTCAGGTCAGCCCGACTTTAACCAGGCTGGCCGGTCCGGTGCAGCGCGTGAGTGCACCGCCTGTGCACTCCCACATGTACATGTGGAATCCACTGTGATGTATATGAAAAATCTTCTCCATCCATCCGACTTCCCATCTAATTTAAAGGGTCGAGACCAAAATTGAAGCATATCCAGATATCAGGTGGGTCCCAAATCAGAGATTTAGTGGCTGATCTATCCATTGGGCTACTTTCACAAGGATCCAAAGGTTGATTTTTGAAGTGTATGGTTAATTTATGGTCCTTAGGCCAGATATATAGTTTCGAGCCAAACGAATGGTAGGAATCCTGCGATCTTGCATTCAGGATGACTTTCAGGCCTCTTGGACTTCAATTGCTTGATTTTCTCAGATCTTTAGCGCGTAATTTCTTCGATGTCGATCCCCTAAGATCTGTCCCTTGCCTTGGTGATTTCTGAGCATTAAATCTATGCTTTTAGTACCCTTTTTCAGTCTCAGCTCTTAAATTTACCTTGCAATAAAAACATGATTAAAATATGACATTAAGCATTATCATGTACATAAAATCATGTTATAACTGGGTTCTAATATGGCATATTTGTCCCTCAACACTACACCAACTCAACCCGTGAAAATCGGACCGATTCGGGTCAGTGTGGGCCTATAGTTTCACAACCAGAGAGAGAAAAGAAGAGAGAAGAAGAGAGAGAGAGAGAGAGAGAGAGAGAGAGAGAGAGAGAGAGAGAGAAGTGTGGGTGCATGTGTTAATACTCTCCAACTCGAGCTCGACCGAGTCAGGTAACTCCTTCCCTCCACCTTCTTAAAGCCTTTAACCTAAGCTAAGACCAAGCCCCATCAGGCCGTGTAAACGGACCGAAATCAGGTCGGAAGTGTGGTGAAAAATGAGCCTCTGTCTAAGCTCTAAAGTAAACTGAAATTGGGCTAAGAGTGGTCTATAAATGGACTTCGATTTAGACTAGAATCAGGCCTCAAACAGGCCTTGGTTCGGGTCGGAATACAAGCCTTGCATGGGCAGGGATGTGGGCCATAAAACACCTCCATATGGGCCCTGGATCGGACCGACAACAGACCCTTAACTGGGCTCTATTGTGGGTTGAAATTGGCTTCCAGATTGGGCTGAAACCAGGCCCTCATCAGACCATGAAGAGGATTGGAGACATCCACCAACATGCCCATGCAAAGAGCTGGAAACGGGCCTTTGGCTAGGCTCTGAAATGAGGCTAAAACAAGCGTTTAGTGGGCCATGAATGGGGAATGGAAACAGGATCTAGTTGGGCCTTTGATCTCAACCAAAACCAGATTTACAACAGGCCGCACCTGAGTTTCAAACTCAGTGGGCCGCACCACCTTCAGTTATGTGGGCCGAAACTAGCCTACGTCCTGGGCTAGAATCAATCCAGCAATGGGGGCTGAAGGTAGGCCTTCATCGGGCCTTGACTTAAACTGAAGATAGGCCCCAGCTGGGCCTTAAATCCAGCTGAGAGCTGACCTCAACCGGGCCTTCCATCTGACCCGAAGACGGCCCTTCAGTTGGATCAAAGTAGGTTTGAACATAGGCCAACGCAGCCCTAATTTGAGGCGTGGGTTGGGCTAAGAAGCAATCACCAGAACTGGGCTAAAAAACAGCCACCCAAACTGGGCTAAGACCAGCCCAGAATTGGGCCGTTATCAGCCCCGGTCTTAGATGGGCCTCAGCCACCGTGCTGGGCCGTGTGGTGGGCCGCACCACATTTAAAACAGGTGGGTTGCACCATATTTAAAACAAGTGGGCCACACAGTGGGCCTCACTATAAGATGTAGTGGGCCACACAGCGGGTCTCACCTTAAAATTTACTATGGGCCTCATCACAATGAGCTACCCGACCCCATCTTAGGCTCGAATTGGGCCCAACAGTCGGGCCCAAAATAGGCCCAGTTCAACCCTTAGTTATTAATGAGCTTGGGCCCAAAAGTTGGGCCACCTGTTATGACAAAAGTGTGTAGGCCTAGCCACCTCAAGGCAGGCCCAAATAACCTAACTTATAGCCCCTTTTGAATCCCACAAAACCTTCAATATGCTAGTAGATGAAAGCCCTAGGAAGTGTTTTCTAATACAAAATGGTCCCCTAGGAAGCTGTTTGTGTAACTTGGAGCCACTAGCTACACGCAGGAACTTGGATCAAGGACAGGACTACGACCCTAAAGGTGATGATTTTCTTCCCCTTGGGCTTTCCACCCCTAAGCTAGGCTAAGGGTAACATTTATAGTAACTACGAATGATGACCCAGAAATGGTAAATCATTCGATTAGTTGCTTGAACTTATGCCTCATAAGTAGTTGATACTTGTGTAGTTTACTTAAGCTTATAAGTTAGAAATGATTAGAACATGTGGATAGCTTAATTCATGCCTTAGAATTGATTAGAATTGATTTGTATACTTGGTTAGTTAAACTCATGATTTAGATGGATTAAAGTACTTGATTAGTTGGCTTGAGTGTATATGCTAGGATCGTCTAAATTACTTGACTAGTCACCCAACATATGAATTATATGTTTAGTCTCCTTACGTACATGTCTTAGAATTGATACATCTTGGTTATGTGACTCTTGCATTGGAAGCATACATGTGTTTTACCTTGATTATTGAATCACGTTTGGTCTTCCATGTCATACCCTCTTATTATCATATTGATTGCAAAACTCTTACTAAAGAAACCTTTCTGTGGAACCTCTACTTAAGGAGAGTCCATGCTTAAGGTGTAACTAGACTGGTTGTGATGAGTATAGACCCTCAATATGGAGGTTATGATTAGTGGCATTGATTCATGGGGTCTTACCATCTATGGAATGATCCTACTCACCTGACTATGGAATGACATTTTTAACATTTATCATTATTGTTGTTCACTCGCATTTGAATCATACACACCGTCTCATTTTAGCCGTTGCATTTAATGATTTCAATACTCCATCCGTAGTCAGCATACGATGGTAGTTCTCATACGTGGAAAGTTGATTGGCCACATGTTAGTGGGTTCTATACACACCCTAAGGTGGTAGACTCATGAGTCGGGGATGGTGGTCATGGGACACTATACTCGAGCCATCGGCCTACGCTAGTGACGAGCTCCCATAGTGACCTTTAAGTTTATTTAAATTGGCTAGTTGTAAATAAGTCTAATAATGGTTTGGTTAATCATGCATTCATGGCACAGACCAACATCTATCGCTAACGTACGTGATGTACGACAGACAGTCAATATACAGTACGTGATGCGCTATTGACCAGCCTTTACATGGGTGACGAGCTCAAGTCCAACTAGATGAGCATTCCCAAGTCGATGATTGCATGGGTGATGAGCCCAATGTCCGCATGGATGAGCATCCTCAGGGCGATGATTGCATTCACGCATCCATGCATATAATAAGTCTGCATTTACTATGTTTTGGTTGTCTGGATGTTTTATGTTATTTCTTGTCTAGGGCAGCGGTGTGTAATCTTGAGGAAAAATCACATTGAGCTAATCACTTATTCATCAATGTTCAACCGTACAGAGAATACAAGAGTAGGGGTAGATGACTGCATAGCGGACCACGAGACTGCTACCATCGCAGTAGGGGAGGAGCCATTCGAGGATGAGCCGTACCAGGAGGTGGCTACTTATTTCAGATTAAATCAGTAGATTATTTGCTTATATTTGTTTCATTACATTTGAAAACTTAAGTTTTGTATATGGGCCCCAGCTAAGTGGCCCAGGATATTATTATCATTGAGTCACATTTATGTTACACTTAATTTCCTTTAATCGCACTTTGATCTTGTTAATTATCATCCGATTATCTGCTAACACCCGGGTTATTAGGAAACGAGTTTCATACTCAGGTCCTGAAAACTGGGGCGTTACAGCAGTGGAGTCGCTGGACCATCTGCTAAGCCTTGGCAGAACCGCTAGGCTGGTGTGGGCCCACTTCAGCGCTCTGTTTGACATTCCTATCCTCCACAACGCCTTAATTCTTCAACGGATCAAGCAGTGGTCTTCATCGGCTAGTGAAAGGTCTAGGGTCAAGATGCTGATCGGTTTTCTCCCCTGTTTTATAATATGGGAACTGTGGATTGGGCGAAATGCAGCCCGTTTCGAGGGCTGAAACATGTCTGCAGCAGGCATCATCTTCAAAGTTCTCCGCTAGCTATGAGAGATCGGCTCCCTGATCCAAGCACCAGATAGCAACTCCATGGCAGAGAATATTATCATTCAGCTTTTAAGGCTTAGCCCCCCTTCTAACACCCATGCCTCCAAGCCTTCTGTAGTAAGACGGGCAAAACCCCCTGATCATTGGTTGAAGCTAAACACTGATGGTTCCTTGAGAGGAAACCCGGGTGAGAGTGGTGGAGGAGGTGTATGCCGGGACCATCTAGGCTGGCTCGTCTTCGCTTTTCACTAATATTATGGAATTTCTTCAAACACTAGTGCGGAAGCTAGGGCCATGCTAGATGGGCTCAATATTTGCTCCAACCTGGGCCTTGCGAACATCATTCTTGAAACTGACTCTAAGGTCATTACAAATGAGCTAAGGGATTCAAGCTCGTCCAACCTATGGAACATTTGGTACACTTTGGGGAAGATTAAAGATAAGACCTGGAGCCTCAATCTGGAGATCAGTCACACCTTTAGAGAGAGGAATGCAGTGGCAGTTGCGCGCTAGCAAGGATGGTTAGTGACGGTTGCCCCGACAGAACTTTCTTTCTCCATTCTCAACTTCCGTGGTTAGTCAGAGGGGCTTTAGTGTTAGATAATGCAGGGGTTGGAGCTCTCAGACGCCAGTGACGGAGGCGGTGGTTTTTATTTCTGTCTAGTTTTCGTGTGCAGTTTCGTTTTCCTCGTAGGTTAGCTTTTAACCTTCTGTCCAAAGTAACTTGTTGTATACGATAGGTGCGGCTGCCTTCCTTTTTGTTGGGCCCACCTGAATGTCTGTAAATTTTGTTGATCAATGAATTCCCATGGCTAGCGCTTTTTCCAAAAAAAAAAAAAGCCGAAGTTTCCTGGTTTAACATGTTTTTCTCCAAGGAAAATAAGCAGAGCTTTCAAGAGATAACATGCTTTTTGTATTGAACACGAGATTCAATGAGCTCACACGTGTACAAGTGAGCCCGGGTACACACCTCCCCATGTAGCAAAGTGAAATACGTGCAATATTCAAGCTGTCCATTTGATGGGCCCAACTATGCCATTGCCCCAGATGTACAATCCTGTATCTCACTTCTTGAAACTTGCGTGCAGATGTGATGATGATGGGTATCATCTTGCTTTTTTTTTATTTTTTTTATTTGAGTTGGTAGTGTTCAACATATTCTGTCGTATTGATCAACCTACCTAAAAAGGTTAATAGTAAGCGTTGCTAATCGATTTCAATTATTTTACCTTTCCATAAATAAAAAAAGAGACATTGAGAAACTTGTTCTCCTAAGAGGGCAGTTTCGTCACAAATTTATTGAAAGATTTAAAAGCAATAAACATGGGAATCCAATGTAACCAACCATCTGAGAATAATAGCTTTAACGGTTTTTATATATCAAACAACATTGTTTTTGATCTACAACAGATTTCATCTGGATAACTGCATAGTTTTCTCTCTGTTAAACAGTCACCTACTACTTCAGTGGTGACATTATATTTGTCTTTCGATTCTTCTCCAACTATTGGATTCGGCACTATCATATTGAATTGCTATTATTGCTCTAATCAAGTGGAAATAACCAAATTGTAGTGGAGTTGCATGTGGAGAGGTGTGGTTGTGAGCTTTTACAAAGCTCATCTAAGTCCCATTGAATATTTTAAGTTATCATATGATGAAAGATATGTTCATAGCAGGTGATTTATCACTAGAAAACTGCTGTGAATTCTATACTTGTTACTTGTACTTTGCCAAGATTGAGTAGCCAATGCAAACCACTGCCTAACCTTCATGCTTATATGGTTGTGGAGGGAGTTCATATGGAACTGGCAGGTGGATGACGCTTGATATTAGTCTGGCTGATGCAGTGAGATGGTCTCTGAAATATCAATCTATGCCTAAACATGGTGATTGCATGCACAGATGTTAGAGTGAGTCTCGATAGTGAGGGTGACTTTGGATGATCTGAAAATGACAAACCAGTGGGTGCCAAATTCAGTTAGCAAGTTGCAGCAAAGACCTTATCTTATTTGAATAAAAGACCTTATCTTATTTGACAATCCTCATGCATTGCTTCGGAAATCTGGTTCTCCGTGGACCGTGATCATGGCTCACTTGGTGGTGAACACTGCAGTGAGTTTGGACCCTGATAGTGCTTGTCTTGGAGCCCATCGAGCGTATCTTTTATAATATGAGTTCACTGAAAGTGCGGCGTAGGGTTAACATTTTGAGGTCAAAATATTTCGTTTCTTGGGACGACATTTGTGAAGCATGCATCAGGGTGATTCATGACTAATTTTGCAGATTGTATAAACATTAGTTTTATATTTCAGGGTGACTCATGACTCATGACTAATTTATTGATTGGAATGTTAGATTTTAGATTTTTGGAAGAATGTATAAATATGCCAAAGGTAAGGTTTCTGCACCCTTGACTTACGGGAACTGTTGGGTTCTCTTTTTGTGGTTTTGTGGTTTTGTGGTTGTGTTGCCATCCAAACAGGTAACAACCCACTAATTCATTCAAATTTCATTGCATTTGTCCACATTGTTATTTATTTTTTTAAAAAATAAATCATTTTTTTATCTTTTTGTAATACAGTCATCCGCGCTATTAACGTTATTTAAAGTTTTTTATTTTTTGCTTTCAGGAAGCATCGGCCTTTTCTGGCTCGGAGTCTATGGATGATATTCTATTTCAGTCTGCCACCACTAATGGTAAGCAACAAGACTGCTAAAATGGCCTTTTTGTTAATCCTGTTGAAGTGTAGCAGTTAGTGTTGCTACTTTTGGGAAGAAGACTACAAGTGTCTCCAAAAGTACTTATTGGAGCTGGAGTTCCTTGCTGCAGGTGACCTCTTACTTTATAGCCTCTCATTATATTCCGTTTTCTTTTCATCGGTCCTAATATTTCTTTGTGAGCTTAGCATTTATAGTAATGTCACGAATGTGGCTTGCTTTTGTACTTGGTTATCATCAATCACAGATTGGTGCAAAATGTCGGCGAGTTTGTCATTACTTTCCCAAGAGCTTATCATTCAGGTTTCAGTCATGGTAGGACAAAAACATCAATTAGAGGTTTCTCCTTTCAAATCAGTGACGAGAAAATAAGGATATATAGTCTTCATATGACAAGGTTAAATCTTTAAATACTCTGAATAGAAGAATCTTCTTTTTTAGTAAATTTTTTTTTAAAAAATGACAAGGTTAAATCATGACATATGTTCTCCATTTTTCATTTTTTTTTTTTAATGATAAATAACCTGTGTGATAGTTTGTGTATTGGAGCAAGAGAACATGGATTCGAATTCTACAAAAGAACACAAACATGAATCTCATTGAACGAGTTGGATCCGGTGTCCGGAGTGAAAGTCAGAAGGTCGGATTTCATTTTGTTTTGCATTCTGTTTGTGTATGAACATATACTGCATTATGAGTTCTTCGCTTCTGAGATATTTCATGACGCATGTCAAAAGAACTCACATTCTTTTGTTCGACCAAGCAATGGTAACAGCAGGGCCTTCATTGGGGTAACCTAGGCTGTTCAACTGGTGGAACCCATTATTTGGTAGGCCATCCCATAAAAGATGAACCTAGCCATCCAATGAAAATGGACAATTGCAACAAATGGTTCTCTTTTAATGGGGTCCAATCAGATGGTCAGGTTCATCTCATGGGGTAGACCTGAGCCATCTACCATCGCATCCACCATGTTAGCCACCGTGTAATGATTTTGGATCATCGAAAGGCAGGTCCCACATGCAGTTTGTTGGACTGAGCAAATGCTCGATCAAGCATTATATATTTCTCAACTGCCATGTTTGCATGCATTCAAGACAACTTAAGATGATTTTGATTTCTTCCTTTTATTTTGTGTAGACTTACCTTTTCAAATAGGTTGGTTGGTTTGGGGCTATGGAGAAATGGGTATAGTTATTTTTGGATGTGTGCATTGATTAGGAAATTCATTTTCATTATTATTATTTTCAATTTAATGTGAAACGCCGATGGCTAAACACCGTCGGTGAATGGCTTTCTAGCCGACAGCTGAAACACCGACGGTTTTGGCCGTCAGACTTAGCCATCGGAAACGCCAATGGTTAAAATCCGTCGGCGTTCCCTTTTCTCGATAGCCCGTCCGACGACTGCCAGGGAAGGTCAATGCTAACAACTTTTAGCCGTCGGATTTGCCCTGTTTTTTAGATGTAGCTTTTCAATCAGCGCTTCCAACAAGAATACCGTTTGGTTTCATTTCCTCAACCACTAAATCATGCACCAGATTTTGATAATCATGAATCTGATTTGTGATAGGTTTATTGTCTATCATTATGAAGAAAATAAAATTTGCGATAACATGTTTCTTATATCGTGCATCTTTTAGGCAGATTAATAAGAAACATAAATATCATACATGTCATTAGATCGAGTTGGGCAATTCTGACCCGATCCGGTGGATCCGACCAGATTCGACCCGATCCGAATCGATCCGACAGCCTGGATCAGTGCGGATCGAGTAGGTCAAGCTAGATCCAAAAGTTGATTGGATCGAGTACGGATCCATGCCTACTCGGACTGAATCGATCCGGAATCCGATTCGGTCTGATCCGACCCGATCCGAATGTATGTGTTTCGTTCATTCCGTTCATCCATTTTTAAAGTCCATGTTATGGCTTGGTACCAAAAATGAGAGGAATATAAATCTCAGATGGACCACACCACATGAAAACAATAGCGGTTGGATATCCACCATTAAAATCCTCCCAAGGCCTACTATACTGTTTATTTGATATCAAATCTGTTGACTAGGTCATACAGTCCCAGATGAAGAGAAAAAACAAAGATCAGCTTGATCCAAAACTTTTATGGCCCTCGAAATATTTTTAATGGTTGACTCTCATTCAACACTGCTTCCTGTAATGTGGTCCACTTGAGATTTGGATATACCTCATTTTTAGACTAATACTGTAAAATTATCTATAAAAATATATGGACAGCATGGATGAAACACATACATCATGATGGGGCCCACATAGCACCGACCATGTCAGGGGGAGTAGCCAGTCTGTTTCCCTCTCTGTGCACCCACCCACCATGATGTCTATCTGACATCCTGCAGCTGCTAGCTATAGGTACGTGTCGTGTGAAGACGGACGCGGATTGCATCCTACCCTCGCCCGTTTTTAGCCACGAACAGGCAGTTCCGTGGGTGGGCCCACTGTGATCTATCGGTTTATCCATGCCATTTATCCCTCCCCTCATATCATTTTCAGGCATAAGCAGTACAAAAATCAGGCACATCCAACGCTCAAGTGGACCACACTACAGATGGCTCTCGCGTTTAATGCAACTGACATCCAATGCTTTGTGCATTTAATGCAACCAAGCTTATTATTTGTTGTGGTCCACTTGAGCGTTGGATCTACCTCGTTTTTGTGCACAAACATTAAAATGATCCTAGGGGAGGGATGGACGGATTGGATAAACCGATAGATCACAGTGGGCCCGGCCATGAAACTGCCCGTTCGTGGCTAAAGACAAGCGGGGTAGGACGCAATTCGCGTTCTGTGAAGATGAGCACTGACGCTCCTCAAGCTCCGAGTTGTACGAACGGTTCAAAGGATATCAAAGTTACATGGCCCACAGTGATGTATTTATTATATCTACACTGTTCATATATTTTTAGATATCATTATAGAGCATTATCCAAAAAATAAATAATATCCAAAGATCATCTGGACCACACCACAAATAGTAACAGAGAATGATTTTCATCGTTAAACAATTCTTGTGGTCCCCACGATGGTTTGATCTGTCTTATTTTTCGTCTTAAGCCTTAAGACGAGCTCACCAAATGGATGGACGGTTTGGATATATATAACAGATACCCATTATTTGACCCACTAAACTTATGTACAGCAAGTCACATGCTTGTGTGAGAACGACGGCACTACACTTTCGTGCAGTGCACGTCAAACACTGTAATACATATGGTGAAATCACGGATAAAGTTTTTTCATAGTCATGTGGGGCCCACCTTGATGTATATGTTTTATCTAAGTCGTTCATCCATTTCCACATATCATTTTAGGCCTTTAGCGCAAAAATGCGGTACATTGAAGGCTGAAGTGGACCACACCACATGAAACAGTTGAATTAAATTCAAACGATCTGAATCGTATCCAACCCGATCCAACTCGGTTTCCTTGACCGAGTCGGACTCGGTTCGGGTCAGTCCAATCATGCGTCGGATTGGTCCGAGTCAGGTGACCCGAACTTGGTCCCGAATCGGATCAGGTTTGGATCAGACCATACAAATTTTGGATCAGATCGAGTTTACACAATCCGATCCAATCCGGACTGATGCCCAGCTCTACCATTAGATATGGTATTTAGAATATAATGTTTATAATTATTAGCATCTCTAAATTCATTTTTGTTGTTTGGATCAAATATAAATGAATCGGAAAAAAAAAATGTAAAAGATATTTAATGTTTCCAGTGCAAAAATGATTTTTTTTATTTCATCTTTTAAAATTATGTACGTTCAACAAATGGTTCAATTTTAGATAGTTTAATTGTAGTGTTAACTATGATGGGATTTTAGATAGTTTAATTGTAGTGTTAACTATGATGGTAGCCATGGTTTACAATTTTTAACGATTAAAATTTGATTGCAATAAGGTTTTCAATCAATTCTGAGATGTAATTTGAACATTGGTTGTAGGAAAGGTTCAAAGAAAAAGGAAATATTTTCTATTTTTGAATAGATAACAAATCAGTGATCTATTGTTTCCAACAAATAAATTTGGTTTCACGATTGTTGGAAAATAGTGTTGAAAATGTTGGGGGCCTTGCACAAAACCTTAGGATCTAGCCCTCCATAACAAACCAGAATTATGGATAATAAAGCAATGAAAACAATCAATGCATCAATCACACACCACACAAGAGATTTTTACATGGAAAACCCTCAAAGAGGTAAAAACCACGGGACCTTGTCAAGATCAACAATCCACTATAAAGCATAACGTTACAACCTTCTTCACTCATGCAGGAGTGGATAAACAATAAGAGAAATTGAGAAACGGAGAGATCTAACCGATTACGAGGACATAGAAGCGCTGAAATATAGATTGCACAGTAGATAACCTCCACGAGCAGAACCTCCCTTCTATAAGCTTCCTCTCTCTTTCTCCCTCTCTCTCACCTTTGATAGCCCTAAACCCTTTAGCAAATCCCTTGTAAAGCTTTAGGAAACCCTCTTGTTATGCCCTATAAAGTCCTAGGAACCCCTTTTTATAGTTTTAGAAAACTCCTTTCCGCATCTCAATTGCGAAAGGACTTGCGACACGAAATCCGCGCAAAATCGCGGAACGAATCTGCGTAACCCGGACTGGTCGTGAGGAGGCCACGACCAGTCGAGAGCCACTGTAACATCCCGAATTTTTGCCACTTGGAATTAGACGTCCTTCGGCAATGGGTCAATCCTAACACCTGATTAACTTCTCAAACACTCAATTTAAAGGTCTCAAATTCCTTCTTCAAACCATTTCCTGAAAAACTCATTTTTCCTTCACAAATCTCATCTCTCACTATCTTATCCTTCAAACTTGTTTAAGTGCTTTCATGTTAGACACAAATCTTGAAGTTTAGGTGAATATAACGACTCGAAAAAATCCTGTGCAAAGACCCGCGTACCATCTCGAACCGAAATCACTTAGGATCAAATCCTTTAGAAATTAGACAAAGTTAACTAAGTGTTAAACTAGATTAGCCATGAAATCCGCTTGAATCACTTTAAATATGATCTGCAAGACCCAAAACTTGTAGAATCATTGACACTAGGTTACCCTAAAATCTCGGATCAATCTCATTACCCAGTTGCTCTTGGGAGCACATCGAAACTCCGTATCAAATCAGGACCGCACATCGAAAGTTTGATTAACGTAAAGTTAAAAGGTTAGGACCGCCTTAGTGGGCTTGATGACCATCTCAAAAATCAAATCCAGATAATGTCACAGCGCTATTCGCTTGAGCCCGGAGTGAAGAGTGTGAGAAATGTGAAATTAAGTAAAAATAAAGTATAAATTTATGTAATCTGGCACATGTCGCTTGCGGATCAGTTATAAGGATTCCGACCGTCAGAATCAGGACAGAATACACCCTCGGATCAAGAGAAATTTCATACACATGGCAGTGTACTTGTGCCCCTGATCGAGTCTCAGTGACTGTTGAACTGAAACTGGTTCGCTACGTGCGATCTGGGAATCCGACCGGAACGAAAATGTAACTAAACCTAGATCCAGTTTTAGTGAGCTTAAGTCCGACCGCACACAGAAAAGGGGCCGCCAGAAGTGCTCTGTTGAGACGGAACAGTCCGTATTTGGACATAACCTAAGTATGCTTTGTTCCTGAGTCTAATTTGGTGAGTTCTGGACCTATATAAGGACCTTAAACCCTCACTCTCTCATTCAATACGAATTTGAGAAAACCTAGGAGAGAGAAGAGAGAAAAGAGAGAGAAAGTGTGAGACACGTGTACAGGGAGGGTAATGCTTCGGCTGATGCGCTCGCGCGTGACGGAAGTGTGTTCCAAGGTCGTTTTATTACTTCTTGCAGGGCGGACTTGCCTCAAAGAGTGAGGGGCTTCCTCTTCCTCGATAAGGTTGGTCTCGGGTCGATTAGAGAGAGGAAGAATTAAGGCCTCTCTTTCCTTGCTTGTTGCGTTGTTTGTTATTTTTCCTTTTCGGCCAGGGGGTTCGGGCTTCTTTACGATAAGTCTTCTGTAGGTCCTTTTTTTCCTTTGAAGACCCGAATTTCTGTATCTTTTGTCCATTAATGAAAAATACCTTTGTTTTGTTTTTTTAAAAAAAAAAAAAAAAAAAAAAAAAAGTGGGAGGATCTCCCTGATGCTCTACCCCGCCGCTATGCAAGCTCAACCACCCCTATCTAATCGCTTTCCCGGCGATGCCGGCTTCGTTTCTAGGTAAAAATCCTAACCCTAATCTGTTTTAGGGTTTTGATAGTTGTATGTTATGAAATAACTAACCTAAAGCATGCTATAGGTTGCCAAATTACCGTATACGAAGACTTAGCAAATCTATCGAGTTCTTTACGATCCTACGACAAAAGGTGCAGACTTTAGACGTATAGGTTATGGTTTTCAACGCTTTCAATGTCAGATAATGATAGATTCATGATCTGCATGTAATTGCACATGTACAAAGTGTTGTCCGTTTCGTTTTTCGATTATACGTTAACTATATTGAATATACTGTATTCCTCGTATTTGTAGAAAATACCGTATACGTATAAAATACGGATTTTTGCTTAACATGATTATTTGTCGTGATTATATGCTTGTATGTATGCGACAACTCCCTAGTGAAAGGACTTGCCCTAAATCACGCCACGACCACTATACGCTATATATGTTAAAAATGTGTAGCTCAAGTGTTTGTGGAAATGACTGAATGAATATGGAACTTGGACTCCTGCTCGCCATGACTATCCGTCGTGGGTGCACGCGTGTTATAATTGGGGCAACTCCCTAGTAAAAGGATTTGGCCTAATACCTATGTGATCAACATACGTCGTGTATGTTGATGTATGTAGTCTAAAGTGTTTGTTGAAATGTCTGAATGAGTAGTAGTTGGAAAAATTGTAATGTATAAGGGTGTTGAGATATGATTCTCAACTCCTTTAACTATGTGTATGATTTCTTTAGATATCTATGTGATTAGGAATTGAATATGTACAAACTCATGCTTATGTTGTACTTCATAACATGCTCAACTGATTATATAATTTTATCTGTGTAATGCATATGTTTAAATTCATGTTTAAGTTGTATTCCATAAGTGCCGTGAAGGGTGATGGGGGAGTGGTGTAACGATTCCGTGCAACAGCCCTGGTAGCCCTAAGCGGACAATATTGGATATTTGATTGTGTGATTTGAAATCTTGATCCATTACTTCTTTAACTGTTCCGTAACTGAATGTGATCGGGGCTATTGTATAGTCCAGGCAATCGATAACGGGATTGAATTCGTGGCTGAGATTCATTCGCCACGAGAGATGTGTTCGACGAACCCGAGTCATACTTCGGTTGGCGATAGTGGTTGGCCAAACGAAGTGCTTATGCACTTCATGTCGTTCAACTTGTCGTGCGCTCGAGCTAGCTGAGCTCGTCAAGTAACCCGATCTGTCTTATGTATATTCACCATGTTTGGACACCTCTGTTTGAACTTAAGGTACTAACCTTACCAGTGGAATCCCGTTAACCTTGGTACCTCGATCCGCTAAGACTCATGAGCAGAGCATGGTGGTATGGGACACCGTGGTCGAGCTGTTGGCCTACGCTGGGGTTTCGTGGTGTTGCAAATGCGTCAGCCCGAGCCTCCCCGTAGTGACCATTGAGCAACCAGACTCGTGAGCCGATTATGATGGTATGAGACACTATATTCGAGCGTCGTCCTACACTGCGGGTGATGGGGGAGCAATGCAACGAGTGCGTGTAACAGCCCTGGCAGCCCTGACCATACCCGGTGTAGTGACCTCGAGCATACTCTGAATCTGCGGAGGAGCGACGAGCCTTCCCGTAGTAAACAGAGTATAAACTAGGCCTGTATCAATTTAGTGATGAACCGTTAAAAAGGTGATGGGGGAGTGGTGTAACGATTGCGTGTAACAGCCCTGACAGCCTTTGCAGTGCCCTAGAACCACACTATCGTATGAGATTATCTAGGTTTAACGACCCTAGAATGGATCATTGTTTGGGAATGATATAAGGTACCTTAGTTTCCCAATACTACTGTTTGAAATGGACTAATAACAACTCGGTAATCATGCTCATCATCGCATTGCATGTGCCTGGAAGATGTGGAGCACTAAGGGTGCCAGCATGCCACGGACGTAAGATGGTGCCGCATGAGAGAGTATGTTGGTGAGGGCATGCATCATAATCGCATCTCATCCTTGCATTAATTATAGTACTTAGGAATGTTGATTGTACTGCTTTATCATTACTGTTTGACTATTTTGATAACATGTTAACCTATACTTTATTGTTCCACTGAGTTAGCTACTCACTCCCACGTTACGGGACAGTGTTATACACACCAACCAGACCCTGTTGTAGCTGCAGGTGATGGCGATGCTTATGAGGCAGAGCCGGACTTTTGCAACGACGAGGATGCCTTCTTGTATATGCCGTATTATAGCGGCTTCATGTGAGCCGTGTCTTGATCGACGGGGTTACAGGGATGTTGACTAGATGACACTACACCTTGGGTATATTTTGAAATTGTACTTGTAATTAGTTAACCTGGTAACATTATCACACTCTGGAGACTCACCACAGTTTATATAGTTTATATATCTAACACAGTCTTCCGCTTGCTATCTCACTTGTCTCTGGAGTATGGTATGTTGTTTTGGATTAATCTCACTCATGTTCAATACACTAATACAGATAACATTCAATCATCATTCATTATGTTGCATAAGTGATGCGTTGGAACTCGAGAGTTGAGTTTATGCTCGACCCCCAATTTTCAGGGTGTTACAGTCACCTGCGACCGGTCGTGTACCGCCTATGACCAGTCGAGCACCCCGGAGAAAACTTACCCAAAGTCGCTGGACTTTGAGTCGTGCTACGACTCGAACCTACGACTGGTCGTGCACATCCTTCGACTGGTCGAGCGAGGCTCACGACTGGTCGGCGACGGGTAAAAAAAAAACCCATCAAATCTTTCCCTTTTTGACCCAGGAGGGATCCACCTTCTTCAAGCCAGCTAGGTTTCTACAAACCTCAAACTTGCCCTTGAGCAAAGCCTTAGTCATCATGTCTGACCCATTATCATCCGTGTGGACCTTCTCAAGCTGTAATACCTTCTATTCCAAAGTATCCCTAATCCAGTGATACCGAATCTCTACGTGCATTGACTTAGATTCTTGCTCAAGTGTATAGCACTTTGACTATCTCAATAGACCACATGCTCCTCCTGCTTCAAGCTAAGTTCCTGTAGGAACCTCTTCATCCAAAGCATCTCTTTACATGCCTCTGTGACTGCAATGTACTCGACCTCTGTCGTCGACAATGTTACGACTTTCTGTATCTTACTCTACCAAGAAACCGCTCCCCTGCAAATGTGAACATTAACCCCGATGTAGACTTCCTAGAGTCTATGTCACATGTCATATCTGTATCTGTGTAGCCCTCTAACACAGGTTTACCGTCACCATAGCATAGGCTCAACCTGGATGAGCCTCTTAGATACCGCAGTATCCACTTAACCGCTGCCCAATGCTCTTTGCCAGGATTAGCAAGATACTGGCTAACAACACTAACCGCATATGTTATGTCTAGGCGTGTACACACCATATCATACATCAAACTTCCTACAGCTGACACGTAAGCTATCTTCTACATCTCTTCCACATCTGCATTCGTCTTGGGACACTGCCCGTCACTCAATCTGAAGTGACCATCCAGTGGAGTACTGACCGGCTTCGCTGCATTCATATTGAACCGCTCTAGGACTTTCTCAATATACCGCTCTTGTGACAGCCAAAGCTTTCTGCTGCTCCTGTCACGGGTTATCTCCATTCCTAGGATCTGTCTAGCCGGGCCCAAGTCTTTCATCGCAAACGACTTGTCCAACTCCTGTTTCAACCTGTCGATCTTCTTGATGTCTTTTCCCATGATGAGCATGTCATCAACGTATAAGAGCAGAACTAAGAAATCACCATCTGAGAACTTGCGCGTGAACACACAGTGGTCCGACTCCGTTCTGTCATACCCATGTTTCAACATAAACGAGTCGAACTTCTTGTACCATTGCCGTGGAGCTTGTTTCAGCCCATACAAGCTCTTCCTCAACTTATACACCATATGCTCCTTGCCCTTGACTTCGAACCCCTCTGGTTGGTGCATGTAGATCTCTTCTTCCAGGTCACCATGGAGAAAGGCAGTTTTAACATCTAACTGCTCTATCTCTAGATCCATGCTCGCCGCCAACATAAACAACACCCGTATATATGTCATCTTCACCACTGGTGAGAATATCTCCTCGAAGTCTATGCTTTTCTTCTGACCAAAACCTTTCACCACAAGTCTGGCCTTAAACCTCGTCTGTGAATTCTTCTGCTCAACCTTTTTTCTGAACACCCACTTGTTGCTCAAAGCTTTCTTGCCCTTAGGCAATTTCACCATATCATAGGTATGGTTCTTATGCAAGGATTTCATCTCCTCTTGCATAGCTTTCAACCACTCCCGCTTATGCTCGTCGGCTAGGGCCTCAGAATAATCTTCTGGCTCTCCCCCATCAGTAGCATAATGTACCCATGTGATGAGTACCTCTTGGACGACTGTCTGTCCCTAGATGACCTCCTCACCTGTGGCTCAATAGGTGGATCAAGTGGGGGCTGCTCCCCTGGTCCATCTTCTGAAGGAACTCCCTCATCCTCTGCACCTTGCTGTACTCCCCCGTTGTCAGGCACCACGGGAGGAGTAACCGGATCCATGTCCTCTAGCTCACCTGAACTAGGCTGGTTCTTCTCTGGCTTACCAACGTCTTCTATACACTGATCTTCAAAGAAAACCACATCTCTGCTCCTGACAAGCTTCCTCTCGGTCAGATCCCACAATCTGTAACCGAATTTTTCATCACCATACCACAAGAACACACACTGTCTGATCTTCGTATCGAGCTTGGACCTCTCGTCCTTTGGTACATGAACGGATGCCCTGCATCTAAACACCCGGAGATGACTGTACAATGAATCATGTCCAGTCCACACCTTCTCAGGTACTTCTCCATTCAATGGGACTGATGGAGACCTGTTTATCAAATACACCGCCGTGTGCATTGCTTCTCCCCGGAACGTCTTAAGCAACTTCGCATGGGATAACATACATTTGATTCTCTCAACAATGGTACGATTCATTCACTCAGCTACACCATTATGCTGAGGGGTCTTGGGAACCGTCTGTTCATGCCGTATACCCAGGGACTTGCAGTACTCGTGAAAGTCGCCAATGTATTCACCACCATTGTCAATGCGGATGCACTTCAATGATCTACCTGTCTTTCTCTCGACCATAGCATGAAACAATTTAAACACACCAAAGACCTCATCCTTGGATTTCAAAGCATAAACTCAAACCCTCATAGATGCATCATCTATAAAAGTGACAAAATACAATGCCCCACCCAAGGTTTTTGTCCTCATAGGACCACAAACATCAGAATAAACCAAATCTAATGCATGCACTTTATTAACATGAGAAGCAGTTTTAATAAATGAAACTCTATGTCGTTTCCCTGATAAACAATCAAGACAGGTTTTGAGAGGTGTACCTGTCACGTCTGGAATGAGCCGCTTCTTTGCTAGTAGCTGAAGCCCTTTTTCACTGATGTGGCCTAGACGCCTGTGCCACATGTCAATAACTGAATCTTCTACTGCATTTAATCCACCCTTACACATACTGACACTTGCCTTGTAAAGGGTGCAACACTTCTTTCCTCTGGCCACGATCAACGAACCCTTGATGACTTTCATCGCCCACCAGCAAATCGGCTTTCATAGCCATCATCATCCAACCTTCCCATCGACATCAAGTTAAGGCGAAGGTCTGGGATATGTCTCACATCCCTGAGAACCAATGTACAGCCCACATCGGTCTTCACACAAATATCACCGACTCCCACGATTTTTGATATGCCGAAATTTCTCATCTTCACAATCCCATAGTCACCCGACTTGTAGCTTGTGAAGAAGTCCTTCACAAGTCGGTGTCCTGACTCGTAGCCGTGAGACATACATCATGATCTGCAGAAAGAGTAACTACAACGTCGCCATCTGAAGCGACCGCAGTGGAATCTAATTCATCTTCCTTCCCTTTTCCTTTCTTGTCGTTCTTCTTACCACAACATTCATGCTTATAGTGGCCCTTGCCACAATTCCAACAATCAACATCCCTTCTGTTACTCAACTTACCTCTTGATTTATCTCAAGCCTTCCCACCCTTCCTGTTCTTTCCTCTCCCCCGTTCTTGTGTCATAAGGGTCTCTTGCTGATAGACCCCTGAGACTTCCTCTTTGTCTCCTTATTGAAGAGATAACTGGTTACTTGTTCCATTGATATCTTTTCGTCTGGCGCGGAGTTACTTAGAGACACCACCAATGTCTCCCAACTGTCAGGCAATGAACTAAGCAAAAGTAAAGCCTGCAATTCATCATTTAGGACCATCTTCATAGAGGAGAGTTGGTTCACTATATTACTGACCTCATTCATGTGCTCGGCCACAGAACCACCATCCTTGAACTTAAGATTCACAAGTCGCCTTATCAGAAAAATCTTATTACCGGCTGTCTTCCTCTCATACAGCCCTTGTAATTTCAGTCATAGGCTAGCGGCTGAGGTTTCCGTAGACACATGGTGGAACACTGAATCATCCAACCATTGTCTAACAAACCCCACCGCCTTTCGGTCCATCTTCTTCCAATCATCATTAGTCATATCCTTGGATTTTGCTGATATGCCTAAAATTGGAGAATATAGGTCCTTGCAATAAAGCAAGTCTTCCATCTTAGCCTTCCATATGGTCCAGTTAGAACCATTGAGGTTGATCATCTTTGATGAGCCACCTTCCATAATTCAAAACCGATCCTACCCATTCAATGAACTTAGCTTTGATACCACTTTATTGGGGGCCTTGCATAAAACCTTAGGATCTAGCCCTCTAGAACAAACCAGAATTATGGATAATAAAGCAATGAAAACAATCAATGCATCAGAAAACAACAGATAAATGCATCAGAAAACAACAGATAAAATTCAAAAATAGAAAATAAAATAAGTAGAAAAAATGAAAAATAAAGTAAATATGACTTATATAGTTGAGACAAAGCATGACTGACTTAGAGACATATTTTAAGAAGCAGGGAGAGAAATATGATTCAAATGGGTTAGGCCTAACAGTGCAGGTATACTTGCGGAGCAAAACCGTTAAGGTGAGTGTACTCTCAATCTAGACCTGGAATCGGCCCAGCCCTATGCGAGTGTGGTTAAAGGCATAGGTTGCGGCTAATGGCATAGCCTCCCAAGGGACCAAATTCATATACCCCTTAAAGGCGCTCAAGCCCTATGCGAAGGTCCACTCTTATTAACTTGAAGTTTTTTTTTAGTCATTTTCCACATGGGACAGAGAATCACTAAGAGATAAAACTGTTTTTTCAGATCAAACAAAACAAAATGAGAAAATTTTAAATTTTGAAACATAGTTTATATTAAAATTCATTTTAATACAACATGGGCCCCACCGCATAGTGCATGACATTTAATCCATCCATCTGTGGTCCCCCTTGCGTTATCCAAACAAATGAATGGCTATGGAATTAATAAAGTTTTAACCGTCAATTTACTTTGTACCTTGTGGGCCACATGAACAGTGAATCGCCTAATTTTTGTAGGTGGAAGATCTGGGCATTATTTCCATCCTTATGATAAGCTCAGATCTCACATTTTTGTTTCATATTTGCACATGTATATTAAAATTCATTTTAATACAACATGGGGCCCACCCCAATGTGCATGACATTTAATCCATCCATCTGTGGTCCCCCTTGCGTTATCAAAACAAATGAATGGCTATGGAATAAAGTTTTAACCGTCAATTTACTTTGTACCCATGAACAGTGAATCGCCTAATTTTTGTAGGCAAAAGATCTGGGTATTATTTATCGCCTAATTTTTGTAGGCAAAAGATCTGGGTATTATTTCCATCCTTGTGATAAGCTCAGATCTCACACTTTTGTTTCATATTTGCACGTGTGCCGATGAATGAATCGCATGGTTCTACACGCACATGGAATTACCAAACCTCTTCTCTCCTATATGTATTACTAACTGAAGAAGGAAATGATCTCATTGCTGGTATCTTGGCTATCAAGCCGTTTAATTCTATGTACCCGACACATATATAAGATCTGGACCATTCATGTGTTTCAGCCCCACCATGGATGGAGCGTCCCCAAAAAATCACACAATTCCCCAGATGCTAACGACTGCTTGGAGGACTTTTGAGAAAATCTCAAATGGACGGCTGGAAAGGAGTCTGAGCAAAGGTCGACACGCAATGGGAAAAAAAGGTCTTCAACTTGTGGCAAGGATCTTCTAATCTGTGGTATTGTAGCGTTGGTACATCCATGGTAGGACCCAACAAAAGACCACCTAGCTACAAATCTCATATACGAGTGATGTGTGCATGGAGGTTGAAACTGATTTGGATATCAACATTTTTAGACACTATTTTGATGACACCCTTTTGCCAATTTAATTATTATTATTTTTTTAATTTGCAATTACAACTAGAGAGAAGTAACTATAGTTGTTCAATCACCTATCCCAGCATGGACCGCTGGCCCCTTCCGCGGACTTCAATCACCTATCCCAGCAGGACTTGTCATTTTCCCCGGGGGGGGGGGGGGGGGGGGGGGGGGGGGGGGGGGGGGGGGTGGTGTTCTGCGTTACAGCGAATTAGGATTCTCCTTTCTGGCCTCTCACGTAAAATGGAGTCTTCTCTGTCTCCACGGCCTGGGAGATCAATCGTGCTCGTAATGTAAAAATTCCTCCCAAGATCTCAACGCTTGTGTGGCATATCATCAGGGGAGCGGTGCCAGTGGATGAGGTTGTTAAAACTCGCGGGATCTATTTAGCTTCCCGGTGCAGCTGCTACGTTGAGGAGCAAAACTGCAGACCGTCTGTGGAAATGGTCGATCACACCTTCCTGCATAGTGCCCGAGCAGCTGATGTTTGGAACCATTTCACTACGATTTACAATATCCATTTGTCCAATAGTGACTCAGTGATGGAGCGCCTCAATTCGCTGGTGGGATTTTCATTCGGCTCAAGCGCCTTCTGCTCCTTTCTGTATCCTCATCCCATGTTTTATTCTCTGGGAACTCTGGATGGCGAGAAATGCATCCAAGTTCGACAACACCAAGTTGAGGTCGGTTACTGTTATTGCGCGCATTGCAGCTTGGCTAAGCTGGATTGTTAGGAGGTGGAATATCCCCTCTAGCGGTGGCGGCTATAGCAAGGCTTTGTTTTCCATAGGAATCTATACCCAACCTCGCCTCTTTGAGCAAACTCAGGTGGTGTATTGGAAGAAACCGCCAACTGGTTGGCTCAAATTCAACGTTGACGGTTCGTCCCAAGGCAATCCGGGGATGGCTGGGGGGGGGTTGCAGAGGAGACAAGGGAGACCTCCGTTTTGCTTTTTATATATGCAGGATATGGTGTTGCTTCTAACACTAGGGCTGAATTGCGGGTTGTTTATGATAGACTGACTTTTTGTCTCCAGCACAGGTTGACGAACATCCAGATCGAGTCTAACTCCCTGATGGTGGTGAATTTTTTGACAGGTCTTTCCCAACCGGGTTGGAAGTGGAGATATTGGATCACCAGAATTCGAAACCTCTCTAGGAAAGGCCAGATTATATAAACTCATGTGTGTAGAGAAGGCAACGGGCCAGCAGATGGTATGGCTAACTTGGGTAGTATCAAGCAAAATTTGTCTATGTTTTCCTCCCCCGCTGACCTCCCTCAAGTGGTTAGAGGTCTCCTTTTCCTCGATAGAGCGGGGCTTGGATCGATCTGGAAACGTGGCTTTAGGTAGCCCTCTTTTGGTGTGTTTCTGTTCTCTATTAGGCGCGCCTCTAGTCCCGAGTGTTGGGGGCCTTGCACAAAACCTTAGGATCTAGCCCTCCAGAACAAACCAGAATTATGGATAATAATACAATGAAAACAATCAATGCATCAATCACACGCAACACAAGAGATTTTTACGTGAAAAACCCTCAAAGAGGTAAAAACCACGGGACCTTGTCCAGATCAACAATCCACTATGAAGTAGAACGTTTACAACCTTCTTCACTCACGCAGGAGTGGATGAACAATGAAAGAATAAAGAAAACTAGAGAGATCTCACCAATTACAAGGACGTAGAAGCGCTGAGATGACGGCTCCCTTCCACAAGCTTCCTCTCTCTTTTCTCTCTTTCTCACACCCTAAACCCTTTAGGATACCCTCTTGTATTTTTCTTATCAACACAACATACCCTAGAAAAAACCTAGGGACCCTTTTTTATAGTTTTAGGAAACTCCTTTCCGCATCCTGGTTGCGAAAGGACTTGCGCATCCCAGTTGCGAAAGGACTTTACGCATCCCAGTTGCGAAAGGACGACAGGTCAAAAAAAACCCATCACCGGGTTGGGTGTCATCTGGGTGATGGTTCATGTATATTCTCTTTACGATAGGTGGCCCCAAGCCTTGTTTTTTTTTTGGCTCTTGGGGTCACCCAAAGCACAGTCCTCGTATCTTCTCCGTTTTTCTTTGAATGATATTTGGGTTTCTGGTGTTTTTTTTTTTAAAAAAAATAATAATAATAATAAAATAAAAAAAATTAAGTAACTATAGCTGTATCAAAACAGTTCTTTAATACTTGGACAAAAATGAGTTTTAAAATAGTTGATTCTCTGTCTTGAACATATGTGCAGGAACCAAACTGCCCAACGCAAAAATCTTCACCATCCATTGTTTAAGTGGGCCACTAGTGTGCTATTAACTTGTACCATTGGAGGACTTTCCAATAAGTACCAATAGCTATAATGGTAATTGTTGGTTGAAAATGACTCAATTGTTTTTCAAATGTTATCCAAACAGGTCCTTATGTTCTTTTCTCGTTTGTTTAGCTTTGATAATATGGCAGAGCATGGCAATCATGCACTTATATTAACCACTATACATGTGCATCGCATGTAAAACTCAGTTAAATCAATCAATATTCATCATCATCAAAGCCTTATCCCAACTATATAATGGGGTTCATCTACTTAAATCCTATCATGCCATTTCACTTTATCAAGGATCATGTCATGCGTTGAATAGTAGATCTTCAATTCTCTTACTACGTCAACCCACCTGGGCTGGGGTTCCAGTCCTTGCCTAAGTGGTAGACTCTAAGGAGCTTCAACATGAGGTCTTGGGTTCAAAACCCATAGGTGGTGAAATCCCACTACGGCGGGTGTGTGGCAGGTGCGTGTGTTAAAAAAAAAAAAAAAAAAAAAAAAAAAAAAAAAAAAAAAAAACCAACACGCCTGATCTTTTCTTTTATCCTTTTATAGCCTTTAAATCGAAATGACTACTAACCTATGACCAAACAATTTACATCTAGTTTTCATCTTATTTCCTATTGGCGTTGTTTCTAAGTTCTCTCAAATATGTATTTTAGGGAACTCACGTGCATAATATAATTAAGGATTGCATTTCTCATCTCTTTTTTCCTTCTTAAATCTCATATATCTTGTATCTTCTCATATCCTTACTCTATTTGAGGCATAATCTTAAATCATATTGATTGCACAAACGTAGCTGCTTGATTGGCAGCTACCATATGAATGACTGAAAAGGAAAACAAGTAATGGTTTATTCAAGACCAAATCACTTGGTTTAACATCAATGCAAATGTTTGATTATGTTCCATCCCTGATCATGGATAATACAATAGTTTGAATGGTTTGGATTGTTTTACATATGTCATCCATATGTCTAGATGTTGCATATATGTATACTAACACATTTTGTGATGTCTCAATTCTTATACTAACACATTTTGTTTTTTACGCTTGGTGAAGGCATTTATTACAATGACAAAGACATGGAGCCACTGTCACATTGCTCCTTAAAATCCTATTTTAGGAGCAGCCCATATCTTTACTAGTCCACCTTGGAATAAACTAATTCTACAAGTGCTCTGCACCGATGTACGGCATTGAAGCTTTCCAACATGGTTGCCCTACTTTTGGATACATTCAAAATTAAATTATGTAAAAGCATCTTGTAAGCCACTACATAAATGGGTTTTATATTATTTTTTTACGCACACACTCTCACACCCACACACACCACAGTAGGTATCATGACCTTGATGTTGAAACTCGATCTACTGCCTAGCCTATCTAATGATCTTATAGGCCTTGATGTTTAAAGCATCCAATATCACTTGGGCTCATGTAATGCACAGGTTGGATAGAGTATAAGCAATAAGGTAGGCCGATAACAAAGGGCCCACCATTATTTTCAGTCGAACCATCTCATAGAGATACGATAAAATACGATAGATGAAGAAGACTCATTCTCGCCATCACCGTCCTCCTGATCTCTCGGAGTTGCCAGGATTTCTTTACCATGGGAGAAACAGAGGACGACCCCCTTTCAGGGATTCTTCCCACGTAAAGGAAAGGGAAAGTAGATCTAGACAGCAGGTAAGGAGCCCCCATCCCCATAGAAGCCTAAGCAAAGGAGAGACTGACCGCCGCAATGGGCTCCCAAGAGCAGAGAACAGGTCAGGAGGATTCTCGGTATTCGTCGGAAATCTCCCCTTCGATTGTTCTCAGGAAGATATTGGGATTATTTTTGGGAGATATGGAAAAGTTCAGGATATTTACCAACCCACATTCCCAGACTCCTTCAAACCGAGAGGATACGCCTTCGTCCGCTTCCTCTACGAAGATGACGCGAGATCAGCAATCGGAGTTCTGAATGGCCGGAAGATTGATGGAAGAGTTGTCTTTGTCCAAGAAGCTCTCCCCAAACGCTGCCCTCCAAGGAATATCAAGCAGTCACAACTGAAACCCTTGGATCTGAAACCATCTTACAGAGATATTCTCAGGAAACAAACGCCCAAACCAGCAATTGCTGAGGATTTCACAGTCATAGCAGACAGAGCTTCAGTGGAGGTTCGGCGTCATGATCTGGGTTTGTCCCTTCTAGGCTATGCTAGCTATCCCCACATTCCTATCATCCAACTCCTACGCTCCCTCAGAAGTTCCAGATTTGTGGCGTCGGTAGTGGATGTAGTCTGGGTGGCCCCTCAAGCCTTTCTCCTGCAATTCAAATCTGAGGAGGAACTCAAAGACTTCTCTAATGATTCCGCCCTGCACTCAGTTATGGGACTAGAAAAAATCGAACCCTGGCATCCAAATGCGGTGCGAGGTCATGGTGGAGTGTGGGTTAGACTGTATGGCATCCCATCCCATGCCTGGACCAAATCAGTGATCGTAGACATAGGTCAACACTATGGCAAAGTAGTCCAAATATATTCAGCTTCTAGTTATGGCATCTTTCAGGTGTTTGCTAGAATTAAGCTTCTCATCAAACCAGGGAGAGATTTTTTCAGGATTGTTGACCTCAGGGTGGGACAGGATTCGTATCCAGTTTTTGCTGTCATCGAAGATCCAGCGAGAGAACTCTGCGACTTCTCTCACACTCACCCCAATCCAAAACCATTCACGTCGAAGGAACAAGATACTAAACAACGGGTTGTGTCAACTTTCTTTCACAACAGGGAAGAGTACCAGGGCAGCCTACCACCTGTTCAACGAAACGCCTCTCAGAACCAAAGTGCATCAGACCGTCTGGGTCGTTTGAGCATCAGGCTCCTAACCGACGTTAGCCCCAATGGCTCCCACATCCCAGAATCACAATGTTCCCCACAGGGTTCCTTCATTCCAGCCACGCCCATCTCACCTCTGCCTTTACCTATTAAACCCACCCCCCCCCCCCAAGCTAAAGCTAACGATCAGACTTTGAGATTCCATCAGCTCCACCAGCTCAATCCTCCGCAGCAGGAGGACGGTCCTCACCCAGCGTGGTCTCCGTGGCACCCAGAGACCAATCTCATGCCAATTCCAACGGGTAGTTCTCCCCAGTATCTCGCAGATACATCCCGGTCCGAGCAAATTGCTTCCACGGGCCCAAGCCAACCCCAAGGAAGTAAATCTCCTACAACCGGTACGCCCTAGAATAGTCCTCCCAAGCAGATCCAGGACAAAGGTGGAGGAGCTACCGCAAAAAAGATAATCACCTACCACAGAAGATTACGCTCCCAATCGGAGGGAGCCAAGCCGAGAAATTCTCCCATAGCCTCAGAGGCGATTTCTACCCCTATCTCGAATGGTGCCAGGGATAGAGATACCCCAGGCCTCGTGGACCAAATCCATGTGGATTTATCTCCATTCTTCCTTCCCAGCCCCTCAGGTAAATTGGACCAAATTCACAATGACCAGCTATCGGAGGCCATGATAGCAACAGATCAAGACACGGAAATTGCCAAGGTGCTCAGAAGTGGGGACAATGCAGACAATCTCCAACCATCTACTGTGGCCAGGAGCAACAACATAGGGAGATTCTTTCTCCCGGACCATTCCTTGACCAGTTACATTAACTCTTGGAGAGATAGAAAGTGAAACAATTGCAACAGGGTCGTCAACTGGGGTAGTGTTTCTTATGGATAGCTTTCTTATGTGGAATGTGAGGGGAATTGGTAATTCTTCCTTGATCAGACATGTGAAAATGCTCATTAAAACCTATAAACCTGCTATTCTGATCATCCTCGAACCTATGATCCCTGATTCTAGAAGAGTTAGAACGGGGTTGAAGCTGGGCTTCCATTGTTCCATTTCCAATGCTACTGTTGGTGGAAAGATTTGGGTTTTCCACCATTCCACATTCTCCATGGACGCTCTATCTGCGTCAGATCAATTTCTAGCCTTCAGGGCTAGACTCCCCAACATAGATACTCCCCTATTCTTCACCTGTGTCTATGTTAAATGCTCCTATTTGCGCAGGAGGGAATTATGGGTTGATCTGGTGAGTCAGGCAAACAACAAGACAGGGCCCTAGATGGTGTGTGGAGATTTCAATGCAGTCACATCCCAATCAGAGAGAATAGGTGGAAACTCGCTGGTGGGTCTTAGTTCCATGGAATTTTTCCGATGCAATTAACCAAGCAAATCTAATTGATGCAGGCTTCTCTAGGAGTGCTTTTACTTGGTGCAACAATAGATTGGGTTGTAAAAGGAAATGGTCAAGGATTGATAGGGCCCTCTGCACCGCTGCTTGGTTGCATCTCTTCCCGTCCTTCCATGTCCAACACTTGGCGCGCATCAACTTCGACCACTCCCCTCTTCTCATAACCTCTCCTCTTGCCCCTCCCACAGCCCCACGGCCGTTTCGTTTTCAAAGAATGTGGACCCAGCATGAGGGGTTTCAAACTACTGTTTCCAATGCCTGGAAATCTGATGTATTCATTAATCCGATGATTCACCTCCTGTGCAAGATGAAGAACATTAAGGCTGCGTTGAAGGCCTAGAACAAACAGGAGTTTGGCAACATATTTAGCCAAATCAAAGCAGCTAGTGAGCGTGTGGAACATCTAGAGCAAGAATCGATTCTCAACCCCTCCTCCCAAACTCTCTCAAAATTGGACACACAGAAACAAATCCTCAATCGTCTGGAGAACCTGGAAGAAATTTTCTAGAAACAGAAATCCAGAAATAGGTGGCTCAAAGAAGGGGATCGAAATTCAAAGTTCTTCCACACTTCCACCATGAACAGCATAAGAAAAGCTCAAATCAAAGAAATTCAACTTCCAAATGGGACCGTTACAGATGACCAAGCGTCCATTAAGAGTGCAGCGGCTGAGTTCTTTAAGCTCCTTTTTACGGCAGAAGAAACGGCTCCAATTGGGGACTTCATCAACTCAATCCCAGCCCTCGTCTCCCTAGAAAATAATGTTTTCCTCATGGCGCAGCCGTCATTTGAAGAAGTGAAGATGGCCATTTTTGTTATGCCAGCAGATGGCGCGCTGGGGCCCGATGGCCTCTCAATTGCCTTCTTTTCGGCCTATTGGGACACTGTTGGGGAAGACCTCCACCGAGCTATCAAATTTCTCTTTCAGGGAGGTACGTTTCCAAGAGCTTTCTCAGCTACCCTGCTATGTTTAATCCCAAAAAAATCGGCTCCTAAATCTTTTTTTTTATTTTCGTCCTATAAGCCTTTGTAATTGTGTATACAAGGTGTTTTCCAAGGTGATTGCAGCTAGGTTGAACTCCATCCTTCCCATGCTAATCTCCGATGAACAAATGGCTTTTGTCCAAGGGAGATCTATTGCGGATAGTATATCTTTGGCCCAGGAGCTATTTCGTGACATTGGCAAAAAATTCTGGGGAAGCAACGTCCTTTTCAAGATTGATCTAGAAAAGGCCTACGACAGCGTTAATTGGTCCTTCCTCAAGGCGGTGCTTCATAGGTTCGGTTTCTGTCAGTCTTAGATCATTTTGGCTGAAAAATGTTGGTCAGGGGCCTAGTTCTCAGTGCTCCTTAATGGCGAGACCTCAGGTTTCTTCAAGTCGGAAAGAGGGCTCCGCCAGGGTGATCCTCTTTCTCCCAGCCTTTTCATTTTGGTCATGGAACCCCTCAGCAGGGGCCTATCATATCTATTCAATTCTAACGCCTGTCAAGCCTTCAGAACAAGTAGAGGGAGCATGCCGATCTCCCACCTTCTTTTTTGCAGACGACACGATCATTTTCATCAATGGGAGCAGCCCATTAGTCAAAAACTTAATGTCCTTTCTCCATACTTTCAAGGATGTGTCAGGCCTCAAAATCAATGCCGCTAAGAGTAGCTTGATTGTTTCCTCCAAAATGACAGCAGGGCAGGTTCGTTGCATCGAAAGGGTGTCGGGAATCTCGAGGGTTGCGTCCCCTCTCCATTACCTTGGGGTCCCTCTAGCCGAAGGTAGAATTAGATCTTCCACACTTCAGCCGCTAGTGGACAAAATTCTGGCTCGCATTTCAGGTTGGAAAGCCCAATTCCTAAACCAGGCTACAAGGATTACTCTCATCAAGCATGTTCTTTCAAGTATCCCTGTCCATACCTTAGCAGCGATTGAAGTCCCAACGAAGACGCTATCAGCTCTCGAAAATGGTTTTGCCGACTTCTTTTGGGGTTGGAGTGAAGGGAGGAAAAAACTACATTGGGTTAACTGGAAGACAATTTCAGCTCCATCCAAGGAGGGCGGATTGGGTATCAGAAACTTAAGAGAGGTCGCCGAGGCTCTCAGATTAAAGAGGGCCTGGACAATCTTTTTCGTCTACAAAATAGCATTTGGGCTAGATTTATGAGGTCCAAATATGGAGTGAATCAGATGCGGGATAGCCCCGACTCACGTCAGTCGAACTCCCCTTCTTGGAAACAAGTCAGGAAACTCCAAGATCTCGTCCAAGGCAACTCTTGTATGCTACTGGTGGATGGTAATGGTAGCTTTTGGTGTGACAACTGGATGGGGCTGGGCCCCCTAAAAGGCTGGCTACCAACCAATGTCCCCCCTCATCCCCTGGATCTAAAGATTAAAGACGTTATGAGCCCTGAAGGCATCCTTCACGCTGCTCTTTTCCCTAATATACTCCCTGATTTCGTTCGGCATCACGTGCAATCTGAAGGGCTGGCGCTGAATCATGGGGCTGATAGCGTCATTTGGACCAAAGAAAAGTCAGGGATTTTCTCCACTAGATCGGCGTGGCTCCTCATCAGATCCCCAGACCAGGTGTGCAACTGGGCCAAATGGGCTTGGCACCTGCACCTCCCTCCCAAAATAGCTATTTTTTCGTGGAAGATTCTCAATGGTGCGGTCCCAGTCGACATTAGCATGAAGAAGAAAGGTATCCAGATGGCCTCCTCCTGTGTTTATTGCTCATCTATTAGCCGGCAAGAAGAATCCCTCGACCACCTCTTTGCCAAGGGAGAGATTGCGCTCTCCATTTGGGCCCATTTCTCGGCCATCCTTGGTGTTTCTTTCCTTCCGAACCAATCCATGGGGGGTAGAGCATCCCAGTGGTGGGCGATTGCCAAGGATACCTCTCCTTTGGGAGTCCTTAGAGGGCTTTCCCCGGGCCTTATCTTCTGGGAAATCTGGAAGGCTAGAAACGAGCGTCGTTTTGAAGACTCCCGCTCCAGAATTGCCCACGCCATTCACCAGGTCAGGTCCTGGTTGTTCCACTTGTCCAATACATTTTCCCTTCTGGCGTGTAATTCACAGGAAGACAGGGAAGCGGTAGCTGACCTTCTGCTAGTCCCAGGGAGAACTTCCCCACCCTCTTTCTCCTTGGTAAAATGGAATAAACCTCCTAGGGGCTAGGTGAAACTTAATGTGGGTGGCTCGTCTAGGGGTAATCCGGGCCCTTCTGGGAGTGGGGGTGTGTGTAGAGATGATAAGGGCACCTTCATGTTTGCCTTCTCAAAAGGCTATGGTATGGGATCGAGTTTTCAGGCGGAGATAAAGGCGGTTATCGATGGCCTCAAATTTTGCAAAGAGATGGGCCTCACCCACATCAAGGTGAAAAGCGAATGCCAGGTTGAGGTTGGCCTTTTACCTTCAGCAGGGAACCCTCCTTAGAATGCTTTCTATTGGAAAAACCAATTTCAAGCTCTTAGAACCTCGCTGTCTATTTCAATCAAGCATATCCCTAGAGAAATTAACTCTATTGCGGACGGCCTAGCCAGATGGGGCAGCTCTTCTCAGCAGTTCAGATTCATCAATTCGACATCTGACCTCCCTCTCTTCGCCAAAGGGAGGCTGGTCCTAGATAGGACAGGATTAGGGACGGTTCGAACCTCTTAACTTTTCTTGATTTTTTTCTCTGTTATATGATAGGAGGGCCTTTAGGTTGGGCCTCCCGAATGTGTATTCCTGTACAGCAGGGGGTCTTTGCTTTTATTTTCGCATGAGCCTCCGCTCAGTGTTTTTGTAAGCTCTTTTCTCCATGTCAATGAAAATTTGAGTTTCTTTTTGGAAAACAAAAAAAAAAAGTAATAAGGTAGGCCCCATCATAAAAATAATGAACTACCATTCAGATATGTGCATTGAATTGAACGGTTTGAGTGATCTAAAGTGTTTCAATCAATGTATAGGCTTGCGCGTGCTGGACTATTGAATTTGTGCTATCATGGCTGAGTCTAATAGCCAGATGTGGGCCCAAACACTTCCGGCATCAATTCCTCACACCCCCTTTATCTCCATCACTCTAACCAACATAGAACAATATTTGTTTCCAAGCACTCACAGGTGATAATTATGTTAATTGGTGTTGGGGGCCTTGCACAAAATCTTAGGATCTAGCCTCCCGAAACAAACCATAATTATGGAATAATAAAGCAATGAAATAAATCAAAGCATAAACCACACACCACACAAGAGATTTTTATGTGGAAAACCCTCAAAGAGGTAAAAACCACGGGACCTCGTCCAGATCAACAATCCACTATGAAGTAGAACGTTACAACTTTCTTTACTCATGCAGGAGTGGATAAACAATGAGAGAATAAAAGAAAACACGGAGAGATCTCACCAATTACGAGGACGTAGAAGTGATGAGATATAAATTGCACAGTAGATAACCTTCACGAGCATAACCTCCCTTCTAAAATCTTCCTCTCTCTCTCTCTCTCTTTTTCTCTTTCTCTCACACCTTTGATAGCCCTAAATCCTTTAGCAAATCCCTTGTAAAGCTTTAAGAAACCCTCTTATCATGCCTAGAAAGCCCTAGGTACCTCCTATTTATAGTTTAGGAAACTCCCTTCCGCATCCTTGTTGCGAAAGGACTCAAATCCGCTATTCGCGAAAAATCGCAGAACGAATCTGCGTAACCACGACCGGTCGAGATGAGGCCACGACCAGTCAAGCGCCACCCACGACTGGTCGAGCACCACCCTCGACCGGTCGAGCACCCCCTGAAAAAATAATCCAACGTCATTGGACTTTGAGTTAAGTCAGGGCTCGACTCCACGACTGGTCGTGTACCAGCCCTCGACGGTCATGTAAGGCTCACGACCTGTAGAGCATGAGGAAAAAATACCATCAAATCTCCCCCTTTTTTACCCAAGAGGGATTCACCTTCTTCAAGCCAGCCTAGTTTCTACAAACCTCAAACTTGCCCTTGAACAAAGTCTTGGTCATCATGTCTGACCCATTATCATCCATGTGGACCCTCTCAAGCTGTAACACCTTCTATTCCAAAGTATCCCTGATCTAGTGATATCAAATCTCTATGTGCTTCGACTTAGAATGCTGACTTGGATTGTTGCTCAATTGTATAGCACTCTGACTATCGCAATAGACCACGTACTCCTCCTGCTTCAGGCTAAGTTCCTGTAAGAACCTCTTCATCCAAAGCATCTCTTTACATGCCTCTGTGACTGCAATGTACTCAGCCTCTGTCATCGATAATGCTACGACCTTCTGTAGCTTGCTCTGCCAAGAAACTGCTCCCCCTGCAAATGTGAACATGAACCCCGATGTAGACTTCCTAGAGTCTATGTCACCTGCCATATCTGCATCTGTGTAGTCCTCCAACACAGGTTTACCGCCACCATAGCATAGACTCAACCTGGATGAGCCTCTTAGATACCACAATATCCATTTCACCACTGCCCAATATTTTTTGCCAGGATTGACAAGATACCGATTGACAACATCAACCGCATATGTTATGTTTGGGCATGTACACACCATAATATACATCAAACTTCCTACAGCTGACCCGTAGGGTATCTTCTACATCTCTTCCACCTCTGTCTTCGTCTTGGGACACTACCTGTCGCTCAATCTGAAGTGACCATCCAGTGGAGTACTGACCAGCTTTGCTGCATTCATATTGAACCGCTCTAGAACTTTCTCAATATACCGCTCTTGTGATAGCCAAAGCTTCTTGCTACTTCTATCACGGGATATCTTCATTCCTAGGATCTATTTAGCCGAGCCCAAGTCTTTCATCGCAAACGACTTGGCTAACTCCTGTTTCAGCCTGTCAATCTTATTGATGTCTTTTCCCATGATGAGCATGTCATCAACGTATAACAACAAAACTAAGAAATCAACATCTGAGAACTTGCACGTGAACACACAGTGGTCCGATTCTGTTCTGTCAAACCCATGTTGTAACATGAACGCGTCGAACTTCTTGTACCATTGTCGTGGAGCTTGTTTCAGCCCATACAAGTTCTTCCTCAGCTTACACACCATATGTTATTTGCCCTTGACTTCGAACCCCTCTAGTTGGTGCATGTAGATCTCTTCTTCTAGGTCATCATGGAGGAAGGAAGTTTTAACATCTAACTACTCTATCTCTAGATTCATGCTAGCCGCCAACCTAAGCAACACCCGTATGGATGTCATCTTCACCACTGGTGAGAATATCTCCTCGAAGTCTATTCCTTTCCTCTGACCAAACCCTTTCACCACAAGTCTGGCCTTGAACCTTGTCTGTGAATTCTTCTGATCAACATTCTTTCTGAACACTCACTTGTTGCTTAGAGCTTTCTTGCCTTTAGGCAGTTTCACCATATCATAGGTGTGGTTCTTATGCAAGGATTCCATCTCCTCTTACATAGCTTTTAACCACTCCCTCTTGTACTCGTCGGCTAGGGCCTTAGAATAATCTTCTGGCTTTCCCCCATCAGTCAACATAATGTACTCATGTGGCGAGTACCTCTTGGACAGTTGTCTATCACTAGATGACCTCTTCACCTGTGGCTCAACAGGTGGATCAAGTGAGGGCAGCTCCCCTGGTCCATCTTCTGAAGGAACTCCCTCGTCCTCTGCACATTGTTGTACTCCCCTGTCATCAGGCACCACAGGAGGAATAACCGGATCCATGTCCTCTAGTTCACCTGAACTAGGCTGGTTCTTCTCTGGCTTACTAATACCTTCTATACAATGATCTTCAAAGAAAACCACATCTCTCCTCCTGACGAGCTTCTTCTTGGTCGGATCCCACAATCTGTAACCGAACTTTTCATCACCGTACCCTAAGAACACACACTGCATGATCTTCATATCAACCTTGGACCTCTCGTCCTTTGGTACGTGAATGGATGCCCTGCATCCAAACACCCTGAGATGACTATATGATAGATCCTGTCCAGTCCACACTTTCTCAGGTATTTCTCTATTCAATGGGGATGATGGAGACCTGTTTATCAAATACACTGCTGTGTGCATTGCTTCTCCCCAGAACGTCTTAGGCAACTTCGCATGGAATAACATGCATCTGATTCTCTCAACAATTGTGTGATTCATTCACTCGGCTACACGATTATATTGGGGGGTCTTGGAAACTGTCTGTTCATACCGTATACCCAGGGACTTGCAGTACTCATGAAAGTTGTCAATGTATTCACTGCCATTGTCAGTACGGATGCACTTCAATGATCTACCTGTGTGAGACCCGACTCGACTTCGCATGTGTGCATGTGTGTGTGTGTGAGTATGCATCTTTTTCATCATGGTCTCGCGGTCCTACCGGTAGAATTCCGGCGACCCACGACCCTCGGATTGTATTTGCGGTCACCTTGAGTTCGGTCAAGTAGACCCGACTTGGATCGACCCGAGACCTATGTCATCTCGTTCGTATCGTCGTTGCGGTTCCAACGACGCGTCTTGTACGTTCATCCGACTTATAGATCAAAAGTTGGGAGCATTTCATCATGTGGCCCACTTTTGTACAAAAGCATATGGACCACTCTCATGGCACAAGTTCCTAGGCACATCATCCACTTCCACTACAATTCCCATGGAATAAATACTACCTACCCTAAACACTACCCACACCTAACCTACCCTAGCAAACATTGTTTATATCACCATAGATTATGATTACTTCCCTTAAAAAGTTTTTCCCTCTCTTTCCCTCTCATTTCTCTCTCTTCTCTTCCTCTCTAGCAATTTCCCTCCATTTCTCCAGCCCATTTTCCTCTATTTTTCCAGCCACCTTCCTCCTTAATCCCCCACCATCTAACCCTTGAAACCCCATCTCCACCATTGATCCATCTCCCTTAGTGCTAAAGGACCTTAGTGTGGAAGTTTGGTGGTCATCTTTAATGTGGGTGACTATTCTTTTGTTGAATTCCTTTATTTTTCTTAATCTCATTATTTCTTCATGGATGAATCATATAAGACCCACCAATCCATGGTGGGGATCCCATTTGATCCCATGGATGTGGCCCTTTGGCCCATCCTACATGCATGTCATGATCCATGATGAGGCCATTCTCCATGGACCCCATCATGATGTATGTTATGATCCACTCCATCTCAAGGTCATCTAGACCTTAAGGATCATGTTGGGATGACATTCCAACCATCCATAGCAATTATAGATCATGCATGTAGTGATTTTATGTTGCATGCACAATCAATGTAGTTATATGGGTACGATTCATTCTTGGGAGGGCCCATTAGTGGCGGGGCCCTACCCCATGGCCGGATTATGTTTCTTCTCCATCTTTTCTTTCCTGTCTTTATAGTAAATCTAATGTATGTGGGGCCCACTTTATGTGTCATGCAACTAGGCCCAAGTGGTTAGACATCCAGGCCCACCTTGTTGCCCCATATTGATTGACATGTTTTGAACAACCTTTGGTCTTGATTTTATAGATGATCTTATAAGGGGCTTGGGTCTGAGAGTTGTATGACCCATTTAGGTGGACCCCACCTTGAGGAAATGCTGATTTATTTCCCTTTTAATTATCTTTTGGGATGGTTTGGACAGCAACATGTTGCTGTCTAAATCTGCCTGGACAGATTTTTAGGCCAACTTGGGGCCTGATTTATGGGTCTTTGGTGGGAATACTGAAACAAAATAATATGTGATTCTTGTAGCCTTATGACCCACCTACAACCATACCAAATTTCAGCCCATCTGACCTTCATTGAGGTCCCAAAGGTGTGGTCCAACTGAGGTGGACAGTCTGGATTTTCTGCACTGTTCCAGCAACATTCTACCCTGGACAAGTTGGAATCCTGAAATTTAATAAAATACTTTTGGGTATCTAAAAATTATGAAAATTTATAGGGAGGTGTTCTACTCATGGTAGGACCCACCTACAAAATTTTAGGGCCAATGGACCCCTGTGAACACTGTGGCAAGGGCCGGACTGGCTCACCATGTTGGGACATCCAAGTCTGTCCGATTTTTTGGACAGACTATTTTGTCTAAATTAATTAAAATATATACGAATATCCAAAATTTCTGAAATTTTACAGAGTAATACTTCTATAGGTGAGCCACATCCCTACAAAATTTCAGAAATTTTGGATATTTCTATATATTTTAATTAATTTAGACAAAACAGTCTGTCCAAAAAATCGGACAGACCTGGATGTCCCAACGTGGTGGGCCAGTCCGGCCCTTGCCACGGTGTACATAGGGGTCCATTGGCCCTAAAATTTTGTAGGTGGGTCCTACCATGAGTGTACCACTTCCTTATAAATTTTTATAATTTTTAAACACCCAAAAGTATTTTATTCAATTTCAGAATTCCAACCTGTCCAGGGTAGAATGTTGCTGGAACAGTGCAGAAAATCCAGACTGTCCACCTCACTTGGACCACACCTTTGGGACCCCAATGAAGGTCAGATGGGGCTGAAATTTGGTATGGTTGTAGGTGGGTCATAAGGCTATAATAATCACGTATTATTTTGTTTCAGTATTCCCACCAAAGACCCATAAATCAGGCCCCAAGGTGGCCTAAAAATCTGTCCACGCAGATTTGGACAGCAATATGTTGCTGTCCAAACCACCCCAAAAGATAATTAAAAGGGAAATAAATCAGCATTTCCTCAGGGTGGGGTCCACCTAGATGGGTCACACAACTCTCAGAGCCAAGCCTCTTACAACATCATCCATAAAATCAAGCCCAAAGGCTGTCCAAAACATGCCAATCAATATGGGGCAACAAGGTGGGCCTGGATGTCTAACCACTTGGGCCTAGTTGCATGGCACATCAAGTGGGCCCTACATACATTAGATTTACTATAAAGACAGGAAAGAAAAGATGGAGAAGAACATAATCCGGCCATGAGATAGGGCCCTGCCACTAATGGGCCCTTCCAAGAATGAATCGTACCCATATAACTACATTGATTGTGCATGCAACATAAAATCACTACATGCATGATCTATAATTGCTATGGATGGTTGGAATGTCATCCCAACATGATCCTTAAGGTCTAGATGACCTTGAGATGGAGTGGATCATAACATACATCATGATGGGGTCCATGGAGAATGGCCCCATCATGGATCATGACATGCATGTAGGATGGGCCAAAGGGCCACATCCATGAGATCAAATGGGATCCCCACCACGGATTGGTGGGTCCCAAATGATCCATCCATGAAGAAATAATGAGATTAAGAAAAATAAAGGAATTCAACAAAAGAATAGTCACCCACATTAAAGATGACCACCAAACTTCCACACTAAGGTCATTTAGCACCAAGGGAGATGGATCAATGGTGGAGTTGGGGTTTCAAGGGTTAGATGGTGGGGGATTAAGGAGGAAGGTGGCTGGAAAAATGGAGAAAAATGGGTTGGAGAAATGGAGGGAAATTGCTAGAGAAGAAGAGAAGAGAGAGAGAAATGAGAGGGAAAGAGAGGGAAAAGCTTTTTAAGGGAAGTAATTATAACCTATGGTGATATAAACAATGTTTGCTAGGGTAGGTTAGGTGTGGGTAGTGTTTAGGGTGCGTCGTATTTATTCCATGAGAATTGTAGTGGGTGTGGGTGGTGTGCATGAGAACTTGTGTCATGAGAGTGGTCCATATGCTTTTGTACAAAAAGTGAGCCACATGATTAAATGCTCACAACTTTTTATCTATAAGTTGGATGAAAGCACAAGACGAGTTGTTGGAACCGCAACGACGATACGAACGAGATGACATAGGTCTCGAGTCGATCCGAGTCGGGACTACGTGACCGAACTCAAGGTGACCGCAAACACAATCCGAGGGTCGCGTGTCCTCGGAATTCGACCGGTAGGACCGTGAGACCATGATGAATAAGATGCATACTCACACACACACATGTATACATGCGAAGTCGGGTCGGGTCTCACAATCCTCCCCATGAACAAAGAAATTTCATCCTCGAAATTGACCAATCCAGGACAAAAGAAAAGACAAAACACCACCATCATATAACATTCATCCACTATAAGAAATATGGTTTTTACCTACGAAACTTTTTTTCGTAGGTAAAGATGACTTTTACCGACGAAAATTAATTTTGTAGGTAAAAGTCTACTTTTACCAACGAAATTTAACTCCGTAGGTAAAAGCCATCTTTACCTACGAAAATTTTCGTAGGTAAAGGGTCTTTTCACTTTTTCATACCTACGAAATCTAATTTCGTAGGTAAAACCCATATTTACCTACGAAACTATCCGTAGCTAAATGGTGTTTTGAATTTTTCAAAAAAACAAAAAAACCAAAAAATCCAAAAATTTACTTTTACCTACGAAATTAAATTTCGTAGGTAAACCCTTATTTACCTACGAAAATATCCGTAGCTAAAGGGTTTTTCGAATTTTTCAACCAAACCAAAAATCAAAAACTTTCCTTTTACCTATGAAATCTAATTTCGTAGGTAAAACCCATATTTACATACGAAAATATTTGTAGCTAAATGGTGTTTTGAATTTTTCAAAAAAACAAAAAATCCAAAAATTTACTTTTACCTACGAAATTAAATTTCGTAGGTAAAACCCTTATTTACCTACGAAAATATTTGTAGCTAAATCTAATTTCCCATCTTCACCTACGACATATTCGTAGCTAAAGGGTCATTTGAATTTCAGAGGTAAAACCCATATTTACCTATGAAACTATTCGTAGCTAAAGGGTCATTTGAATTTTTCATCCACATAGAAAATTGAACACCTTACTTTTACCTACGACATCTAATTTCGTAGGTAAAACACATCTTTACCTACGACAATATTCGTAGCTAAAGGGTCTTTTCAATTTGAATTTACTTTTATTTATGAAATCAAATTTGTTTCGAATGTTGTAGCTAAAAGCCATCTTTACCTACGAATGTGTTCGTAGCTAAAAAGTGTTTTTAATTTTTAAAATAATAGAAAATGAAATTCTTTACTTTTACCTAGCTAAAAGCCATTTTTACCTACGAAAATATTCGTAGCTAAAGGGTCTTTTCAATTTTCAATTTAATTTTACCCACAAAATGAAATTTCATAGGTAAAACCCATATTTACATACGAACATATTCATAGCTAAAGGGTCATTTAAATTTTTCACCCAAAAACGTGTTTTGAATTTACTTTTACAAGCTATTTTTACCTACGAAATTGAATTTTGTAGCTAAAAGCCATCTTTACCTACGAATGTATTCGTAGCTAAAGGGTGTTTTTAATTAGAAAATGAAATTCTTTACTTTTTACCTACGAAATCTAATTTCGTAGCTAAAGGGTCTTTTCAATTTTGAATTTACTTTTACCTACAAAATCAAATTTCATAGGTAAAACTCATGATTACCGACAAGTTCTAAATTTACTTATACCTACGAAATCGAATTTCGTAGCTAAAAGTCATCTAAAGGGTGTTTTTAATTTTTTTAAAAAATAGAAAATGAAATTCTTTACTTTTACCTACGAAATTTAATAGACGACATGGATTAAACACTAAAATGAGCTAAAGTACCAGATGGACAGTGTTGAAAAGACACACACATTCAAAGTGGGCTCAATAGGGTTTAATCAGTCTGGTAATCTAACTGGGTTACTCAGTACGCAATCCTTGACTGAGGCGTACGTGATGTTTGCCGAAAATCAATAGGTGGATTGACTAGTGCATCCAAGACAATGTGGATAAGACACACACATACATCATCGTAGCCTATAGAGCTTTGACTCGTGGACTGTTGGTGTTGGGGTCACTTGCCAAACCGCGTGCAAATCCTACACCTCCACTTTGTCCATCTATTTTGACAGATCATTTTAGGTTATGATGTCAAAAAGGAGGCAGATAGGAGACTCTGGTGGACCACACCATAGGAAACAGGGGTCATAGCTATAGTCATTTAGGTGGGGCCTATATAGTTCCACAATAATGTCCACCACAAAAATTCATCTATATAGATCATTTCAGGGCATGGGTCAAAGAATGAGGCAGATCAAAATCTTAAGTTGATCCACCACAAAAAAAAATAAAAAAATGTGGGAATTGAACGCTTACTGATAAAAAATTTCTGAAGGCTACAAAAGTCTTGGATCAAGCTCATATTTGATTTTTCTCTTCATTCATATCTTTTTTTTAACTTATTAACAGGTTAGATCTCAAATAAACATCATAGTGGCCCTAGGAAAGTCTCAACGGTGGGTGTCACTGTCCCCACTGTTTTCGATGGTGGGGCCACTTGAGATTTGGATTTGACTCGTTCTTTTGATCATCCCATAAAATGATCTCTCCAAATGAATGGATGGTGTTGATATAATACATACATCATGGTGGGGCACACAGATCTGACTCCTTTTTTGGATCAACTGTTAAAATAATCCGTTAAAATGAATGGACGGAGTTGATAAATAACATACATCACGGTGAGCCCCACAAGACTTAAAAACTAGGAGACAGATTGACTACTCCCCCTGACACCAGCCTCGTGGCTGGTGATCGGTGCTCCGTGGGGCACATCATGATGTATGTGTTTCATCCATTCCATTCATTCATTTTTTATAGATCATTTTAGTAATTTACCAAAAAAAATTACAGGGATATAAATCTTAGGTGGACCACACCACAGGAAAAAAATAATGATTGGATATCCACTATTAAAATCATCCTAAGGCCTAATGTACTGTTCAATTCACACTCTTTCCAGTAGTGTGGTCCATTTGAGCTTTGGATATGCTTCATTTTTAGCCCACAGTGATGTAAGTGTTTTATCCACACTGTCAATCCATTTTTATAGATCATTTTAGTGGTTGAGCCCAAAACTAAAGCATATCCAAAGCTCAAGTGGACCATACCACAGGAAACAATGGGAATAATGATTTCCACCATTGAAATCTTCCTATGGTCTACGGTGATTTTTATTTGTCATCCAACTTGTTCAATAGATCACAAATATATGGATGAAGGGAAAACTAAAATATCAACTTGATCCAAAACTTCATTGGCCTCCCAAAATTTTTCAATGGTAAACGTTCAATTTATACTATTTCCTATGATGTGGTTCACTTTAGATTTTTATAAGCTTTATTTTTGAGCTTATATAATAAAATTATATGTTAAAATGGATAGATGGAGTGGATAAAATGAATAAATCATAGTGAGCCCCACAACATTTACTTAGTCGCTTGGGAATAGGTTGGCTACTCCCCAAATACCAGCCAATGGCTAGTGGTCGGTGCTATGTGGCCCCACCATGATGTATATGTTTCATCCATGCCGTCTATATATTTTTACAGATAATTTTACAATATGAGACAAAAAATGAGATATATCCAAATCTCAAGTGGACCACACCACATGAAAACAATAGTGATTGGATCTCAACCATTAAAATCCTCCTAAGGCCCACTATACTGTTTATATGACATCCAATCTGTTGATTAGGTCATAAAGGCCCAGATGAAGAGAAAAAACAAATATCATCTTGATCGAAAACTTTTATGGCCCCCAAAATGTTTTTAATGGTTGACCCTCATTCAACATTATTTCCTGTAATGTGGTCCACTTGAGATTTGGATATATTTCATTTTTGGACTCATACTGTAAAATGATCTTTAAAAACAGATGGATAGCATGGATGAAACACATACATCATCGTGGGGCCTACATAGCACCGACCACGGGCCATTGGTCGGTGTCAGGGGGAGTAGCCAATCCGTTCCCACCAGCGACGGGGTGCTCTGTGGGCCCCACAATGATATGTGTTCTTCGTCCATTCCGTTCATCCCTTCTCTTTTGCAGATCATTTTAGTCTGACATTTGGGCCGAGGAAGGTTTGGATAACATATAAACATCAAGGTGGAGCCCAAGAAGGTTTAACGGTAGGAATTTCTTTCCTTCATTTTCCCTCTTGTGTGACCCACTTGAGTTTTGTAACCACCTCATTTTTGGTCGCACATACTAAAATGAGCTCTCGAAACGGATGGACAGAATGGATTTCTGACATATATTTCAGTGGGACCCACCCAGCATCCTTGCATTAGAACGAGAAATCCCGCCCCAAATTCGTGTGGGGTATAGAACCCGCGCCCAGAAGCCAAAAAATCCCGCCCCAAATTCGTGCCCAAATCTCTCTCTCTCTCTCTCTTTCTCTCTCTCTCTCAAAAGTGATGGCAATCGTATCAGAGCTTCAAGCGTCCCAAGAGCAGCAGAAACCCTCTCCACCCACTCCAGAACATTCAGGAAGCTCCTCCTCCGTCCGATCCTATGACGACGTACTGAAGCCGATCCTTGACCGTGAAAACCCTCTCGGCTTCCTCGAGATCGCGATCAATTTCCTCCGCCGGAAATCCGTTCTGTTCAAGGACCGGGCCGTCGAGGAGAAGCTCCAACATCCTGATCCTCCTCGGCCTCACACAACCCCAAATCAACTCATCTCAAACCCCAATTCAAGCAAGACCCCTGTCCCAGAGAACGCAAAATCCAGCCCTAGAAGAATCTCCGACAATTCCATCTGAATCTCCAACCATTCCACCAAATTTGACTCAGGTACGTCTCACTCTCTGTCGATTCTTCTCTTCCTTTCTCCGACAATCTCTATCAGATGAAGTGTTTGGAACATCAAAAGGTGGATCCACCTACATTGTGATAGTTGTGCATCTATTCACAAATTGTATGTGTGGGATACATCAGCTCAAATTAAGTCATTCAAATTACAATGCCCACTGTAATTAAGTTGAATTTTTAAAATAAGCTTGACTGAATGATAATAACCTTCGATTAATGGAATTTATTATTTATTATTATTATTTTTTTGCTTTCAACTCTGTTAAATGTCCAACAACGCAGTTAAAAACTCCAGTCGCTGTTCAAAAAAGAGGGATTAAAAAAAAAACTCTTGGATTGGAGTATTCATCTATTTGATCAGTTAGCACTTTGCACATGAACTTTGAATATTCAAAGGGTCTTTAGATTATTCGGTATTCCCCATCATATGATGGTTTGGATCATTGCAAAAGGACCCAATCCAACGGCCCCTGTTTATTCTATTGCTGTGTGGGGTTGTATTCTAGCAAAAATCTAAGGATCTTACTTCTTATGCGTGCTCTGCACTTGGAATGTGTAAATTCTGGATTTGTGCAGTGTTTGGGTTCAGGCCCAGCCCAAGAGTTTGATGGGTTGTTTGTGCTCCCGGCTAAGGTCCACCTTTCCTGCAATGGTCTGTAAATAGGGCTTGGCCCGATGAGTTAAAGAAAAAAGAAAGAAAGATAAGTCCATGGTCCAAACTAAGCAAGAAAAAAGGCTAAATATCATACAGCCATGACCTTCCGATATGGAAGTTTTGCTGCATGGGTGCTCTGTGATGATGCCTAGTTTATCAACGGCTTGGATTATTGATATTTCGGACCCATGTTTGCAAAAAAAAAAAAAAAAAGACTCGAAGAGAGAGAGAGAGAGAGAGAGAGAGAGAGAGAGAGAGAGAGAGAGAGAGAGAGAGAGAGAGAGAGGAATTATACAGTCCTTAATGTACTGGAATGCCAATGGCCTCTTGATGCACCTATATTTAAAAATTGGGCCATGATTTGGGGAGCCAGGTCTTTGATATGATGGTCCCTAGTTTAGATGGAGATTTCGTGTTTTGGGTCATCCTCACCTGTGGGCCGTCCCATCATATCAACATGCTGATCAATGAATAATTGAGACACACTTGCTGACCGGGTGCATTGAAATTCCATTCTCATTTTGATTCATTTTGGATGTATTCTTGAGATGTTAAAGAGTAGATTACTTGAAGATTGTTGCATAAACACTAACGTAAAGAATATGACATTTTCAAATCTAAAGTCAGCCCAAGAGATACATTCTTCACGTTTTCAAGTACACTACTAACTCTTTGATTATTCAATGATCGATTGTGGTGGGCCTCTCTCAATCTTGTCTTTGTTGGATCTTTCGACACCAAAGATAGGGATAACGTGCTGTCAATGGCTCCATTTACACACTTTGATGTGTCCTCCAATCTAGAAAGCAAGTGGCTTGAATGTACTTGTCGATTTGGGTGTTCGTCCATTTGAGGATTATTGGGTTCTTCAGCAGTCTCCTGTAATTCCACAATTAGAAAGAGAAAGGGAGAAAATAAGTTAGAAGAAAGATAACATGAGAAGATAGTTTGCAACAGCTATAGCCTGGGGTGAAAGTGCGTAGCCTGGACCCAGCTTGTTTTTATTTATTTATTTATTTTTCTGATTGTGTTAAATCATGCATTGCCTACAAGGAGAGCTAATTTTACTTCTGTCTTGCATAAACATTTCAAGCTACACCCCCAAATCTTAGTGGTTGGACAGCCTACCTAGCCTTCGATCGGAGAAATTTCTTCAATGGTATGGTCCTCTAGGTGAATTGTCCTGATCTACATCTCTTGTTGTGTATAAATTAGGGGGGGCAAGTTTCTAAAGCCTCATGCATAATATCATTTCATTAGAGAGAGAGAGAGAGAGAGAGAGAGAGAGAGAGAGATTACTGGGTTGGAGTTGTTATTTAGAAGGCCCTTGAAGATGATATAAGATGTGGGTTTCCTCATGCATCCTTGGACAATTTCTCCATGTGAAGCCTCTTCTTCTAGTGTTGCTTCTTCCCTGTAAATAACATGTTCCTTATATTGTCTTTGTTTCTTGTGGCTGTCAAAAGAAAAAGGAGACATTTAAAGGCATAACCATTTCAAGACATTTAAAGGAGACAATTTCTCCATGCTATTCTTTCCAGCATTCATAAAGAGAGGAGCCATCCCCATTTCCAAGACAGTCAAAGTCTTGACACACACACACACACACACACACACACACACATTCAGACTCATGGTTTGGTAGTTGACTCATTTGTATCCCTCATTTGGTGATATCTTTAGTTGAACAAGGTGTTATGCAGGCCACCATAACTTTCATGATATGCACATGAATGCTTAGTAGTCATCGGCTGGGTGAACTGTAACTTGAACCTCCCAAAAAACCAAACTCGAACCAATGCATGAAACAAGCCATTCGGTTAGCAGGTATTTCAAAGTAAATAAGCCCCAGCAGCAGGTTAAAAAAATGATACCATTGTGTTATGGCTCTCCATAGACCTTTATTGAGAGAATTTCCAGTCATTTGTGGCCAATGGCTAATGCAACATAGCTCCCCCCTAGCAAGGGTTAAAACAACAAACGGTCAAAAAGTGCTCATTTATAACAAAAACTCAAAATTGGGGCATCATGAAACTTATAAAAAACAACTTCATTGATTTGCAAACTTGATTCCCTTCTCAATGGAGGATTTGAGCTCGGCCTTCAGATTCTCCAGACCTTGCTTCTCAAAATCGGAGAGGGGACCCAACCCAAGCACTTCCTCCACCCCGTTCTTCCCTAGTCTCACCTGTGCCATTCAACGAAGCATAATGCATTTAGGAATTATACCGATACACCATAATCATTGTGAAGTTCGTAGCTTTGAAACACAAACACAGCACATTATCATGCTAGAATGCATGTGCTATATCATTCACCATTTTGGCCGTCAGCTTTGTCCAGTCACAAAATAGTTAAAATGGGCTTTCAATAGTGGTCATTTATTTCATGTACTAGCCTAACAGTGTCATCCTTTGAGACTGATGAAAGAATCTTCAACTCCATGAAGAACGATTGCGATGGATAACAATTTCCACAGTAAGGCCATTTTCATCAGAGGTGAAAGCGATATAGCAGAGATAAGTTGGTAACCTTACTGAAGTATGCCAATAAAACATTTTAAATGTTTAAAAAACCACAATAGACATGTATTTGCACCAAAAAAAAAAGAGGTTGGCATGCAGTAATATATACATATGCATACATGTAAATGTATAAAATGCATCTCTCTTTTTTCTTTTCTTTTTTTTTTTGAAAGGTAACACTACAAGTGATTGAACACTGGATCACTCACAGTGTATACTGTCTCTACCAGCTCATCTGATGAGCGGGAGACAAATTCAATCATATTATTCACATGTAAATTTTTATGGGAACAGATCCAGTTCACGGGGAGGTCCAAATTTTCATCTCCCCACTTTCTATACTCTGAGGCTAAGAGTATAATAATCCAAGCTGTTCTTTCAGAAGGGACAGCCATGAATGGATCATGGACTGATGAGCAAATATCATTTTTATCCAGTGACTTTTGTACAACATTTTTAACATGGTTAGGAGTGTCTAATCATCCTGATTTTTTGTCAATTGTTATTTATAGAGGAGCCTTGTAAGTGATTTTTGTACATCATTTTTTACATGTTTTGGATTATCCAATCACTGTGAATTTTGGCTTATGGTATATTTACAGAGCCATTTTGATGAATGAATGGTTTGGATCATCATAGACATGTGCCCCATGTATGGTATAGACAGTAGGAGGTGAAAATTTGCTCCCAGATGAATTGATGTCCTCCCATATAGCTATACTATAATTATATATACTCTTATGGTTGCCAACCCCATATAGTTGGGACAAGGCTATGATGGTTGATGATAATGATATATCATGTTTATCATGCACCATATGTTTATTGCATCCAGGTTTATTGTGCGCGCGCACAACTCAGAGAGGCAAAAGACAAGGTGTTGTCGACATGTTGAGAGAAAAAGAGCATATTGGCTTATAATCTAGCTGCTAAGGTAATGCATGATTCAAAATAGAGTGAGAGAGAGAGAGAGAGAGAGAGAGAGAGAGAGAGAGAGAGAGAGAGAGAGAGAGAGAGAGAGGAGAAAAGAAAAAACTAAAAAAAAGAAAAAAAAAAAAAAAGAAAGAAAGAAAGATAATGCATGATTCATCTCAAATAGCCACTCAGGCAGATGAACAGTGGTTCTTAAGCAGTTGAGGCTAGTTTTAGCTGCCCGACTAAGGTCCAATGGACAATACAATACGTACTTTTGAAACCAATCATTGGCCTTTTCTGGAAAAAAAAATGATGAAAAATGAAGTTTTTGTCAATATAAGATGGCTGTTAATTGTTATGCAATGGATCTCAGAAAACATGAGGATCTTTAGCAAATGCGTACATGGACAATACTTAATACTTTCTACCTCAGGCATTAGTATCAGTCTCTCTGACAAACAAATCCAATCATTCGAGAGTACTACACAGCAGAAATATCTGGGATAGAAAATATTGAATGAAACTATCTCTACAATATGATATTCTCCTACCTATCCAAACAATGCATGTAAAATTTCTTTTCTCAATAATTCAGGTAAAACTTTGAACCTCTCTACTATTAAAATTTGACATTTTTCCCAAGTTCAGCCTTATCCAAGTATTTTCAATTCCATCCCCCAAGAGAGCATTGTCTGCTCTTTTAATTAATTTCATTCGACCCTTCTAGACATCCCAAACAACAATCGTGGGCAAAAGATCAAACGAATTGTAGGAAGCACAAAACTAGAGATTCCATGAAAAGCTTTCCTTGTGAGATGCAACATGAACTCCGATTATGTGAATCCTTTGGAAATCAGAAATGAACAGAGACATTTCCTCAACTCCTTTCCAACATCTCCTCAACTCCTTTAGAGGAGTCATAGACAGTTTGAGTAAATGTTATTAAGTGCATTTTATTTCTATTAAGAAATTTGTTATTTCTATTAAGATGGAGGTTCTATTTTTTCTTTGGATATGATCCATTTTTTCTTTGGATCTGCCTCGTTTTGTCTCATTCCATAAAATGATCATGTAAGATGGATAACAGTGGATATAACACATACATCATGGTATGGTTGATTTGTTACATGTCTTTCGTTTCATTCTCATTTTGTTTGTTGAATAGACTTTTTATCGGTCTTGTTCATATGTATTAGAGATCAATGAGTTTTATCTGTTTTTGTCTCTTATGCATTCATGCAAATTTGATTAATTTACAGTTTAATTCTCATTCTTTCATACTTGAGCAGGTCCACTCAAAATCTTACTTGAAAAGCCTAAAATGCAGCTCGAAAGTTGCCTTAATAATTGAGGTAATGAAAATTGGTTGGCATATAAATGTTTGAGTCATGAATTTTTTTTTTCAGAGATATTCAGATTTCCCTTTTTTGTTTCTGTCTGAAAGTTCTTTCATGATCTGTTATCTACCTTGCTAATCATGATCTATTCTGGGTGCATAATTATTACTGCAACCCTGTGTCAATATGACACATCATAGAAATCTTGTTAGGAAAATAATCTTTGGCTGATTCTGGTCATCCAAGCCATCACAATCCAAATGATGTTCTGCATCAAAGAAATCATAAGATCCATAAGATGGAGGTTCTAAACAGTGTAAATAAGGGTTGAATTGTATCAACCAATGTATGATATGTTCTTCATTTTCCTAATACATCTTAAATATATACTAAGTCCCTGTTTGCCAGTTGGTAGACACCTAAAAATGAGTTGATCTCATTTAGTTAACAGAATTTATGCATTAGAGATCTTGATCTCTAATGCATATTGAGTAAAATGAGATCAACTCATTTTTAGGTGTTACTGAAATAGCTTTGCATGTGAAGTAAGCCTTTTATGATGTTATTAGAAATTTCTCTACTAATGCACATTTATGTATGCTGTGATAGAGTTTTTTTTTTTTTTGATAAATTGGTATAGTGTGTTTTCCCAACTTGGTTCCTGTCTAATGTTCTCATATTCCATCTTTTACCTAGAAGGCGAAAACTTAATTCCTATCTCTTATTTACCTTATAGTTTAACCTCCCTGCTGTCTTCCATTCTTCATGCTTGATTACAAGACCTTACAACTGAGAGGATAATTGGTCATATGGTCATATGTCCAATTGTGCGACCTAGAGATTTTTAGTGGTTTTAGGTATTTTCATGTCCGAGCTTTTGGATCATATGATATAAACACCTCAAGGCAATCACTGCAAGAATTACTTTTTTTACTAAATATTTGCTTATTAATGCAATAGTTGTATGGAATATGTCAATCAACGTTCCGTTGGAGTTCCTTTTGTTTTACTTTATCGCACGAGAGAATTGCACTTATTTGCATTTGGTGATATCATGATCTTAGACATAGCTTGCATATGCTTTTAAGTCCACCCACATGTTATTTTTTTTCACATAGCTAACATTTTTCTGTGGTCGTTTTTGTTCAGAAAGTGTAGAGAGGACAATTAAAACGAATTGAACAGTTTCAGTTTCAGGCATCCTTTTGAGGGGTTGGTTGATGAACTGTCCTCTCATTTATTTTTTTTCTTCTGTAGTTAGTGCATGTGTTAAAATGCCGTTGAGGCTACTCTCATTGCATTACTCTGTTTTCTGCTTTTGTTTGGTATGATTTTCTAACAAGGGGCACACCTATGATAAGACTGTGCAACACAAGCTCTGTGGCTCTGGAAGCACTGTTCATTGCTTGGATTAAACATTACGCTAAACATCTTTTTAATTGAAAGTTGCCAAGTCTTCTCATGTATTTGTTGCTCAGGATTCTTTCGTTGACTTTGAACGAAATCTGATTGAGCATAAGAACTTTAGAAGATTTGTCATCCTTGCACAAGTTGGGATCTATACCCGTACGGGTTTGATTGAAGGAAACAGAACAAAGGCCTTATATGTGGAAATGGTTTGACTTTTTCTTTTTTTTTTGCCCTCTTCCTTCATTCCTTTGGTAGTTGGAAATGATATAGTGGAGCTGATAGAGCCAACGTTTGAAATGGGTGTAAATTGTAGTATGCATGTGTGTATGTAGATGAAAAATCCTGTCATCCTCCTATGTTTAGAATGTGCATGCATGCATGCATGTGTGTGTGTGTGTGTGTGTGTGTGTGTGTCTTTGCATTTTCTTCTGCATATGGGTGGGTGTGCGTGCCCGCTTCTAACTTTAATTGTCTTTAATGAATGGCAAAACTGGGCGAGCAGCAATAGGACGTCTGGACCTCTATCGGGAGGGCAAGAACTGACTCTAATTCAGGTGAGCAGGGTCATGGGTCCAATCTTCCTATCAAATGCCTAAGCTACCTGTCATTTTATTCAATTCCTTATACATTTTGAAAAATAGCTCTACTCTGGAATCCTATGACAATTCCAAACACTTATCTTGATGGTCTAAAAATGTTGACTGAGTACATTAACATTCCATATTTCATAATGACAATTCCATATATCAAAGGCTTAGGATTTTCTTATTTGGTATATTTATAGTACATCACTCAGCTACTGTCAAGGCGGGCAGATGAACAGTTTGAATCAGAGAATACCATAGGCCCCCACGCAGGGAACCCTGTATGTTAGAAAGCGAAGGGCCAGGAAGACCAGCCACACATCTTGTGTTATACTGTGGAACCAAACACCTAAATCTTAAATGTCAGCCCTAAACCTGAACACATGTAGTTTATGTTTGGATGGATTTACCTAGTTTGGGTTTAGATGGATGTGAATGTGAATATGATGAAATATATTATATAACAGGTGTATATTAGGAAATTTGGTGTGGGAAAAAACAGAAGAGACTTTTACCTACGAAATGTTTCGTAGGTAAAAATGTCATCCACGTTTTTTACCTACGAAACTTTTCATAGGTAAAAGTCGGTAAAATTTTGTAAATTATTTTTAGCTACGAAAGAATTCGTAGGTAAACGTTTTGTAAATATTTTTACCTACGAAAATATTCGTAGGTAAAAGTTAAAGTTTTGTAAATTTTATTACCTACGAAGGGTTTCGTAGGTAAAAGTTTTGTAAATTATTTTTAACTACGAAATTATTTGTAGGTAAAAGTTTTGTAATAATTGTTACCTACGAAACTATTAGTAGGTAAAAGTTTTAATAATATTTTTACCTACGAAAATGTTCGTAGGTAAAAGTTTTGTAATTATTTTTACTTACGCAAATGTTCGTAGGTAAAAATTTTGTAAATATTTTTTACCTACGACAATTTTCGCGGGTAAAAGTCTTACCTTTGTCGACGAATATTTTTTTCGCAGGGGGTTTTTCCCCTCGGACTTTTAGCGAGGAATTTGCCAACGAAAATTTTCGCGGGTAAAACGTTTTACCTACGAAAAATATGCTTTTAGCTACGAAAATTTTCGCGGGTAAAAATGGCTTTTCTTGTAGTGATCATACAAGGAAGGCAATACAAACAATCATATATCTATCAATCATCAAACAAATGGGGAAAACGCTCTCTAATCTCGGCCTCGCGTTCCCAAGACGCCTCGGCCTCCGAATGATGACCCCATTGCACCTTCATCAAGAGAATGACCTTTGTCTTGAGGACATGCTCCTTCCGATCAAGAATACAAATTAGCTGCTCAATGTAGGAAGCATCCTCACGGACCTCAAGTGGCTGCCAACCAATCACGAGAATAGTGTCCGACCCACATTTCCACAACATAGAAACATGGAATACATCGTGGATCGCGGACAACTCAGGAGGTAAGGCAAGCCTATAGGTCACAGCGCCTACGCACTCAGTAATCTCAAAAGGTCCAATAAATCTTAGGGCGAGCTTGCCCTTCACACCAAGGCGTACCACACCCTTCATAGGCGAAACCTTGAGATATACCATGTCCCCGACTGCGAACTCGAGGGGTCGACGCCGACGATCAGTAAAACTCTTCTGTCGTCTCTGAGCTGTGTGCATCCTTTACCTGATAACATCAATAGCCTCTGACGTCTACAGCACAAGCTCGGGACCTAAGAGACGACGCTCTCCAACCTCGGTCCAACAACTAGTAGATCTGCACGGCCTACCATAAAGTGCCTCAGAAGGGGTCATGTTGATAGTCGTCTGATAACTGTTATTGTACGCGAATTCTGCGAGGCGCATATGCACATCCCAACTACCTGCAAAGTCGATCACACAAGCTCTAAGCATATCCTCAAGGATCTGGTTGACCCTTTCGGTCCGCCCATCCGTCTGCGGATGATAAGCGGTACTGAGACGCAAAGTGACCCCCAATGCCTGCTGAAAACTCCTCCAAAACTGAGACATAACTCTGGAGTCTTGGTCTGAAACGATCGAAACCGGGACGTCATGCAGTCTCACTATCTCCTCAATGAATATCCTCGCCAACCGGTCTATAGACCAGGAAGCACGCACTGGAATGAAATGAGCCGACTTTGTCAGATGATCAACGATAACCCAGATGGTATCGTGACCGCGTTGAGTCCTTGGCAAACCTGCGATGAAGTCCATCAATACGTGCTCCCACTTCCACTCTGGAACGCTCAACGGCTGTAAGGGACCAGGGGGTCTCTGATGATCGGCCTTGACACGCTGACATGTGTCACACTCGGCCACAAAACTCACAATCCGGCGCTTCATCCCCTGCCAGAAGTACTGCCTCCTCATGTTGCGATACATCTTCGTGGAGCCCGGGTGGATAGTAAGTCTCGATCGGTGTGCCTCGGTCATCAGATCAAGACGCAACTCTGACACGTACGGGACACACAATCGGCCTCTGAAGCGTAATCCACCATCGGAACCAATTTGCCAGTCTGACTGCTCCACGGATGCGGCCTCTGCTTGGTACTCCTGAAGTGACTCATCCGTCTGCTGAGCTTCGATCACCCTAGCCACCAAAGGGGGTTGAATTGATAAGCTCGAAAGCTGAACAATGGAAGACTGCTAACCGAACTAAAAGTCAAACTCTGAAACATCCTCGAGCATCTGCCACTGTCGAACCATCATATGTGCCACCAGGCCTCTTGGTTGACGACTGAGCGCATCCACCATCACGTTTGCCTTACCCGGGTGGTACTGAAGGTCAAAATCATAGTCTTTCAATAACTTCATCCATCGCCTCTATCGCAGGTTCAACTCAGACTACGAAAATAGATACTTCAAGCTCTTATGATCCGAGAAGAGCTCGAACTTGACCCCATATAGATAATGCCTCCACACCTTCAGTGCGAAGACAACTACTGCAAGCTCCAAATCATGAGTGAGGTAGTTTAGCTCATGGACCTTGAGCTGGCGCGAGGCCTACGCCATTGGCTTCCCGTGCTGCATCAGTATAGCACCCAAGCCAACTCTAGACGTGTCGGTGAAAACAACAAAACCCTCACTCCCATCAAGAAGAGTGAGAACAGGAGCGGACGTGAGGCGGTCCTTCAACTCCGTAAATGCCTTCTCACAAGCGTCACTCCAGACGAACTCGACGCCCTTCCACGTCAACCGGGTCAACGGTGCTATAATACGGGAGAAACCCTCGATAAATCGTCGATAATATCGCAGCAGACCAAGAAAGCTACGAATCTCGGACGCGTTCGTGGGTTGACCCCACTGACGCACTACATTAACCTCGAGGCGTCTATAGTGACACCCTCCCTCGTCACTACGTGATCAAGGAACTTCATCTCCTCCTACCAAAACTCGCACTTCTCCAGCTTCGCATACAGTTGGTGGCCACGGAGGGTCTCAAGCACAATCCGCAGGTGCTCAGCATGGTCCTCTCGGGTCCTCGAATATACAAGAATATCATCAATGAATACCACCACGAACTGATCGAGGAACAACCGAAAAACCTAGTTCATCAGCTGCATGAATACGGCAGGCGCGTTGGTCAGTCCGAACGACATGACTAGAAACTCAAAATGACCATAGCGTGTTCGGAAAGCCGTCTTCGGAATGTCCTCCTCTCAGACCTGAATCTGATGGTAATCGAAACGCAAGTCTATCTTGGAAAAATACTACGCACCCTGAAATTGATCGAACAGATCATCAATACGGGGAAGCGGGTATCGGTTCTTGATGGTGACTCTGTTGAGTTCGCGATAGTCCATACAGAGCCACAACGAACCATCCTTCTTCACAAACAATACTGGGGCTCCCCAAAGTGAACTACTGGGACCAATAAAACCTAACTCCCGGAGCTCATCCAACTGCTCCTGTAGTTCCCTCAACTCTAATGGTGTCATCCGGTAGGGGGCCTTCGAGATAGGCGCAGCATCGGGCACCAAATCAATCTTGAACTCCACCTGCCAACGTGGAGGCAAACCCGGTATCTCCTGAAACACATCCGAGTACTCACAAACAACTGGCAGCTGCTCAATACTCTCTGCCACAGAATCCTCAACGACCGAAACCAATAAACTAGATAATAGCTCTCCTCTGGGCTCAGCGACGAACTGAAACACTGGCAAGCCTGGGATATGAAATGTGACTGTCCTCGCGACACAGTCCAAGATGGCACGATACTCCGCAAGCCAGTCCATACCGAGAATCACATCAAATCCTGCCATCGGCATCATGAATAGATCAGCAGGGAGGAACATCTCGCCCACTAACACCGGGCAAGAAGGACAGCGATGGGTCAACACAACGGACTTCCCCATGGGAGTCGAAACGGCCAAGGCCTCGGACACGGCCTCCGACGGAATACCGATCGATCAGCAAAACTACTCAGCCACAAAAGAATGGGAAGCACCAGAATCAAACAAAACAAGAGCAACGCAAGCAGAAACAAGAAGAATACCCTCAACGACTTCATCGGTCGATGACTGCGGGTCCTGGCCTAGCGCTTGCTGCGCAGAATAAAAACGGCCCTGAGGTGGTAGGGGAAGCAAACCGGAAGACTAAGGGTCCTGAATCTGAGCCTACTGGGCTGCTATACACACTGGACCCAGGGACCAGACATATGAATATCCCCTCTGCTGGTGCTACGGCTGCTGCTGTCTCTGTTGCTACTGTCGCTACTGAGGAGGTTTGCCTGGCTGCCTCTGCTGCTGAGGAGGAGCCCTAGGAGCGGCGGGTGGAAGCTGTGCTCTCTGCTGCTGCTGAGGAGGACGAGGGGGTAACTGTGGTGGCCGCTGCTGCTGAATGGGGAGAGGGCACTCACGCCTCCGATGCCCGGCCTGTCCACAACCGAAGCATACACCGGAAAAGAGGTCGAAAGATGAAGCAGCTATCGGTGCTGATGACGATGAAGAGGCTACTGACTGAGCCACAGGCTGCCAATACCCTGATCTGCCCCTCCACCTCTGCTGACGATGCTGCTTAGAACTGCTGGCTGGTGCACTTCTCTTCCGGTCTCCACCGGAACTCTGCTCTCTCGATCTCTGGGTCATAGCCCAATCCTCCTCATAAACTAGTGCCCGATGCACAACTTGGTCAAACGTCTCCAAGCAATGGCCCATCACATGGCTGCGAAGGGCGGGACGCAAACCGGTCACAAAACGACAGGCCCTCATCTTCTCATCGCTGATGAGATGAGGAGCAAATCTAGACAAGGCCAAGAAACGGGCCTCATACTGAGAGACAGTCATATCTCCCTGCACTAGGGTTTCAAACTTGATCGTCCGCTGGATCTGAACATGCTCAGGGAAGAACTTCTGGTCGAAGCGGGTCACAAACTCTCCCATATCTAAACGAACTGAGCCCTGACCATCCTAGACACGGATGACCACCAGTGTCGGGCCTCACCTTGAAGAAGGTAGGTGGCAAGGAATACTCTCTGGCTCGCAGGACACTGAATAGTGTCAAAAATCCTCACAACCTCAGTGCGCAAAGCCTCGGCTGTAGAAGGGTCAGGATCACCACTAAACCTCGGGGGATCATGCTGACGGAACTCTCGGGCTATCGCACTAGCACGAGGTAAGTCAGACTACCCAGAAACCTCAGCGGTAGCTAGCTGACGGGTCTGCAATGCGGTGGCAACCAGCTGCATCAGCTGCTGGAAATGCTCAGCTCCTATGGGTACTATCGGAAAAGCAGGGGCGGCACTCGCCTCAGGCGGAGGCACGGGTGCGGCCATTGAAGCAGGAGCCTCCGAAACCAGAACAATAGACTGAGGGGGAATAGATGGGGGAACCGGAGCAACTGGAATAGCAGGTTGAGGAGAGGGGATAGGTGGGGGAACTGGAGTAACTAGAGGTACGGGTGCTACGGGCTCAACTGGGGAAGCAGGCCAGATCGGGACCTCAGGAATCGGATCCTCAACAACGGGAGCAGGATGTGCTCGAGTAGAATGGGTACCTCGGGCGCCTCGTCCACGGGCACCACGACCACGGGTGTCACGACCACGTAGCATCATCTACAAAATAACGATGACGCAAGGAATCAGGACAATGATAGGCTCAATACATAGCAAAAGGAAAAAATCTCGGGACACTACTTGTCTTATGTTCTTGGCAGACATGCGATATTATCCTGAGTTATTCCAGAATTATTTGCTATGCTCTGATGCCAACTCCTGTCACGCCCCAGACTCAGTAACCAGACTTACAAGGATCCCGATGACCGGTTCTGAACGCAACAACCTCCATAGTACCCCATTCTTGGCTCCTGAGGTAGGTTCCAATCGTGGGATCCTACAAGGAGGATTTTCGTAACAGTATAATTATTCCAATACGAGCATACTCAAGATCACAGCAAATAAATCTGAGAATAACAAAGGACATACATCACAAAATCCACTAAGAATTTTCAGCCCCAATTGACCCCATTTGGGCATCCAAAAGAATGGGCCAAGATGGTTGGACTGCCAGATTTTTCTACTGTGCAGTCCAGCAATATGCCTTGATAAAAACTATAATTCAAAAATGTTTTCTCTGGTGGTGGGCCACCTTTTTGGGTTTTCGCTTATTGTATGCATGATGAGGGACCTTAGCCCTCAATTTTCAGAGTTTTAGAGGCCCTGGACCCACTCCAATGGAGTGCCCAAATTTAAGACAGCAACCTGTTATAATTATGCTTGGCCTTTGGGCTGAAATTTCGAGGAGTGGGACCCACCACATTGTGAAGAATCTCAGAGGTAATAATTTGTACCTTTAGTTCCTTAAATGTTGGGCTTAATAAATGCACAGTTGAGGCTCACCATAGTTGAATTTAATTGGGTCCATGAATGTGGCTAGTTGTTGAACTCTTTAGGCCCAATTGGGCTAGAACTTTCCAGATAGGCCCATTGAACTCTTGGGCTATTTTTACCATACTATTGTTTTGGATTAGTGGGCCAGATTACAGACGTATATGGGCCCTTGGTTGCCCACCAAATCAACTTTATACTTGGGTCGGGCTATAGGCGCCCCAACTTACTTGACTAAGAGCATGACATTTGCCCATGTGATTTGAGCAATGGGCTGCCCACTAGGCCACCACAATATATGGTATTAGTGGCCTTTATGTTGGGCCCTAACCTTTCCCCTATGGGCCCATAGTGATATATATGGGCTGGGCTATGTGTGTTTCCCTTGGGCCCATGTTTTGGATAGGCCTTGCGCCGCCTTTCTGAAGCCCAACATGAATATATGTGGTATGTAATGGCTGCCCATTTCTTATTTCTAATGTTGTGTGGGCCTTGGGCCTTGATCCGTGATCAATTAGAGATGGGCTACCTCTTGGGGACCAATTGTGGTTGGACGTCCACATTGGTGGCCCTAAGGTAGGCCCATGGGCTTTTATGGGTGGTTAAAGGTCCACCATAGATCCTTGCTAGGCTCGTTTCATCTATTTAGGCCCATATCATTGTTCTCCTTAGTCTCATGGGCTACCCCAGGCATATGGGCCCCCACTAGAGGTTGTATTCCTTATGAGGAATTGGTTAAGTACTCGTGGTTAGGTAAAGAGTTCATCTTCACCTCATTGGCACCCCTATTCATCTTCATGGCCCACTCTCATATGCATCATATGCATGCTTGGTTGAGGTATGATTGGCCATGGTTGTGTCATTGTGTAGGACATGTTGGTCTCTCCCTAAGGGATGGATGCTTGGGATTGATGCATGGGTGATTGTGTGATTCATGCATCTGGCATTGCATAGCTTATGGATATCCGCCCCTTACTTCATCAGGGCCTTGCCTTCACAGGGGTATTCATGGATGGCCGTATGTGTGGACACCGAAAAATATTAGTTGAGCATACCGGGTGCATAGGATGCCCATGGATGAAATTCTCAAAACTTCCATGGTACCAAGGATCTGCTCCAACGCCGTGACCGGGTGGAATGTATGAGCGTACGAGAGCCTTATACCATTAGGCCGCGACTCCCACTGTCGAGTAGTCAGTTGGATAGGGGTGTGGCCTTACCTGCCTGATGTGAGGAGGCATTGCTAGGCTGAGTCTGACCAGCTCGTAAATGGGTCCGCTACCTTCAGGCCTTGTTGGTGATTGGCTGTCCACAGGCGGATAGTGAGGTCTCTTAAGCTCGTTTGACTGTGCGAGGTCTGTAGAGCGGCAGTCATTTAGCAGTGTAATGGACCCCGGTGATTTCCTTATGATCGAAAATGTACATAACTTGTGGTTTGGATATGAGCACTGACATTACTTGCATGGCATTAACATTGGTTGTACAAACCCCTTCATGCATTGCCTTGGCATGGCACCCAGTACTCATTGCATCTTATTCATGATAAGCTTGGGTAAGGCTAGTGATATCCTCATTGATCATGCTTCTCTCCTTGTATCTCCTACTACTCTTCTGTGCACCATTATCACACACCTACACCACCCTCTAAGCTTTTATAAGCTTATGCACGATTGATGCATGCAGGATACTCTAGGCAGGCGACATAGAAGTAGAGCATGGAGTAGAACTGAACATTTGAGAACTCCAGTGTTGCTGACCCTTCTCTCTTTTCCTTTTATCTCATGTATGTCCTTTTGGACCTTATATATGATTGTAAAAGTTTAAATTCTTAGTGGATTTTGTGATGTGTGCCCTTTGTTATTCTCAGATTTATTTGCTGTGATCTTGGGTATGCTCGTATTGGAATGATTATACTGTTACGAAAATCCTCCTTGTAGGATCTCAGGATAGGAACCTGCCTCAGGAGCCGAGAATGGGGTACTATAAAGGCTGTTGGGTTCAGAACCGGTCATTGGGATCCTTGTGAGTCCGGTTTCTGAGTCTGTGGCGTGACAACCTGTCTCTCTCTCTCTCTCGACCATAGCATGAAACAATTTAAACACACCAAAGACCTCGTCCTTGGATTTCAAAGCATAAACCCAAACCCTCCTAGATGCATCATCTATAAAAGTGACAAAATACAATGCCTCACCAAAGGTTTTTGTCCTCATAGGACCACAAACATCAGAATAAACCAAATCTAATACATGCACTTTATTAACATCAGAAGCAGATTTAATAAATGAAACTCTATGTTGTTTCCCTGATAAACAATCAAGACCAGTTTTGAGAGGTGTACCTATCACATTTGGAAGGAACCGCTTCCTCGCTAGTAGCTGAAGCCCTTTTTCACTCATGTGGCCTAGACGCCTGTGCCACATGTCAATAGTTGAATCTTCCGTTGTGTTCAACCCACTCTTGCACACACTGACACTTGCCTTGTAAATGGTGCAACACTTCTTTCCTCTAGCTGCTATCAACGAACCCTTGATGAGCTTCCAGCGCTCACCAGCAAACCTGCTTTCATAGTCATCATCATCCAACCTTCCCGTCGACATCAAGTTAATGTGAAGGTCTAGGATATGCCTCACATCCCTAAGAACCAATGTGTAGCCTACATCGCTCTTCACACAAATATCATCGACCCCTACGATCTTTGATACGCCAGAATTTCTCATCTTCACGGTCCCATATTCACCTAACTTGTAGCTTGTGAAGAAGTCTCTGCGTGGAGTCTCATGAAAAGAAGCTCCCGAGTCTATCACCCAGTCGGTGTCCTGACTCGTAGCCGTGAGACATACATCGTGATCTGCTGAAAAAATAACTACAACGTCGTCATCTAAGGCGACCGCAGTGGAATCTGGTTCATCTTCCTTCTCCTTTCCTTTTCCTTTCTTGTCGTTCTTCTTATTACGACATTCATACTTGTAGTGGCCCTTCTTGCCACAATTCCAATAATAAACATCTTTCCTGTTACTCGACTTGCCTCTTGATTTATCTCAGGCCTTTCCGCCTTTTCTATTCTTTCTTCTCCCCCGTTCCTATGTCACAAGGGCCTCTTGGTGAGCAGACCCTTGAGACTTCCTTCTTGTCTCCTCATTGAAGAGACAACTGGTTACCTGTTCCGTGAAAATCTTTCCGTCTGGCGCCAAATTACTTAGAGACACTACCAATGTCTCCCAACTGTCAAGCAATGAACTAAGTAATAGTAAAGCCTGTAATTCATCATCCAGGACCATCTTCATATCAGAGAGCTGGTTCACTATATTGCTGACCTCATTCATGTGCTTGGCCACAGAACCACCATCCTTGAACTTGAGATTCACAAGTTGCCTTATCAGGAAAATTTTATTACCGGCTGTCTTCCTCTCATATAGCCCTTCTAATTTCAGCCATAGGCTAGCAGCTGAGGTCTCTGTAGGCACATGGTGGAACACAGAATCATCCAACCATTGTCTAATAAACCCCACCACCTTTCGGTCCATCTTCTTCCAATCATCATCAGACATATCCCTGGATTTTGCTGATATGCTTAAAATTGGAGAATATATGTCCTTGTAATAAAGCAAGTCATCCATCTTAGTCTTCCATACGGTCCACTTGGAGCCATTGAGGCTGATCATCCTTTATGAGCCACCTTCCATAATTCAAAACTAATCCTACTCGTTCAATGAACTTAGCTTTGATACCACTTTGTTGGGGGCCTTGCACAAAATCTTAAGATCTACCCTCCCGAAACAAACCAGAATTATGGAATAATGATGTAGAGCGGGTCGCGGACAGTTTCATGGCCAAGATGGATCAGAAAAGGCCCGGTCGATGACAAAAGTGATCCGGACCGTTAGACCTTAGATCAGGCGTATCTCGTAATCCGAAATGAGTTACCTAACGTAAAATATATGATTTTGGGGTAGAACAAGCTACTTTAGCCAACCAAATTGGCTGTGCTGGGTTGTGACGATTGGAATTGTGAAAAACCCCTGGATCGATCGTCATTTCCCTACTTTAATTTCATTTTTACTATAAATAGTAAGTTTTAGTTTGATTATAACTCTTCATCCATCGGGCTTTAGGAGTTGCGCCCAACGTGAAAAGAGCTTAGAATAATTAGGAGAACGGTTTGGTGAAGCCAAATAGGACACTTACTATTTTTGGCCGAAAACCTTGCGCACTAGTAGACATCACGACCGTCTATAAATAGTAAGTTTACTATTTATAGTAAGTCGCAGATTCTAGGAGTTTTAGTTGTAGTTTGATTCTGATTTCTTTCCCATTGCTTGGTACCCCTATTTAAAGGGTTGTGAACTTGCTTTTAGTCATCAATTAATCAATTTTGAATTTCTTAGAATTTATTTCTATTTTCTGCTTTCTTTCCTAGTCGATTCAAGAAGTCTCTGTGAGGAGTCCAAAGAAGCTCCGTGGATTCGGAGTAGTTATCCTCATCACGTTCATCCCTGCGTCAATTGGTATCAGAGCGAGGACTCTCCTCGGGCTGATGGAAAACAATGAAGGTAAGGATCAACATCCTGTGGACGGTGATCCAGGGATTCGTTATCTTTCGAAAAGAATGGAAGCTTTCCACCGGGAGAGTCAGTTGATCATGCAAGGGCTGCAGGCAACCCTCGACCGTCTTGCGGATGCGTTACTTCCATTTCGAGCCCTAGGTGGTGCTCCACTATGTATGGTTGCTCCACCACCCATGGTGGCTCCACCCCCATGGTTGTTGTACGACGCAACACCGATTTCCGTAGAGTACTACCAGTGGCAACCGTAAGACTACACTAGATGATTCAAGTCTAGCGACGAGGACCTTAATGAGGGTTTTACGCGACGACCAATCCATGGAGGCGATCACCTAGATCGTGCTGAAAGAGACTATCGAAGTAAGGCTGAACTTCCTAGTTTTAATGGTTTGTTACATATAGAAGATTTCCTCGATTGGCTAGCCGAAGTAGAGAGATATTTTGTTTATATGGACGTGTTAGATCATAAAAAGGTAAAATTGGTAGCGTTTAAGTTAAAATTTGGTGCTTCTGTATGCTAGGAACAATTACAACTCTCACGGGCCAACTAGAATAAGGCGCCCATCTCATCATGGCCACGGATGAGACGTCTTCTTCAATCACGATTTCTCTCCAATGATTATGAGCAGATATTATTCCAGCAATACTAAAATTGCCGACAAGGAAATCGAACCGCCATAGATTACACTGAAGAATTCCAGTGGTTGGCTACACGAAACGATCTGTCAGAATCTAAGTCACAGAAGGTGGCACGAGTTATAGATGGGTTGCGATCAACAATTCAGGACCGAGTTCAGATGTACCCAGTCGGGACCGTAGATGAAGCAGTTCAATTGGCGGGTAGGGCAGAAACACAACTTACAAGAGTTCCTGCTCGTCCTTACGCTTCAACTCGACCCCCCATGACGGGTCCCACACAGGATCCAGTGCTGGCACGAGGAAAAGATCCAGTAGGAGAACGTCATCAACCTCGTACAACCGTAAACCGTGATACGGGGAGCGGCTCATCCAGACATCAATGTGTAGCACCGACAATAACGGGCCCGAGTAGGATTCCAAGTCCTTATGCTCGGTGAAGGTCGAACAATTGTTACTGCTGTGGCCAGCCAGGCCACTTATAAAACACCTGTCATCAACGTCCTACAGCACACTTGACTATAAATGAAGGGGGCACTGAAGATGAGGCCGCAGAAGAAGACCATGGCTATGATGAACATGAACAAACCACTGAAGAAATAGCAGGTGGCGATAAAATGATAAGCGAGGATCGTGGCGAATTTCTAGTTGTGAGGCGATTACTGTATACCCCACGAAAGGAATTACATCCAAGCGACACAATATATTTCGTACTCGGTGCACTGTCAACGGAAAGGTCTGTGATGTGATCATAGACAATGGTAGTGGCGAGAACATTGTCTCAAGAGTGATGGTAAACAAGTTGCAGCTACCAACGATGAAACATCCTTTCCCGTACTCAATTGGCTGGATAAAAAAGGTGAATGAAACCAAGGTAACTGATCAATGCACTATCTCATTTTCAATTGGTAAAAATTATAAGGATCAGATACTTTGTGACGTGGTCGACATGAAAACTTGCCACATACTAATCGGTCGACCCTGGCAGTCGGACCGTGATGCGACCCATCGGGGACGAGACAATGTCTACGTATTCGTCAAGGATAGTCGAAAAATAATCCTTACCCCTATGGCACCAGAGAACAACCCTGAAGCTTCTAAAGTGGAGGGGAGTTCCCTCTTGACCATTCAAGATTTCATGGAGGAATCCAAGGAAACCGGCGAGGTATACGCCGTAGTAGTGAAGGGCGATGAAGAGGAACCCTCAAATACCCCTCCAAGTTTAAGACTGTTGTTAAACGAATTCAAAGAAGTTTAGCCTGAGGATTTACCTGATGGATTGCCCCCCATGAGGGACATCTAACATCATATAGACCTCGTTCCTGGGGCTAACCTGCCCAACCGTCCTCATTATCGAATGAGTACAAAGGAGTGTAAGATACTTCAGGGGCAAGTGGAGGAATTGATCCTTAAGGGTCTCTTGAGAGAGAGCATGAGCCCATGTGTCGTACCAGCATTATTAATGCCAAAAAAAGATGGAAGCTGGCGCATGTGTGTCAATAGCCGGGCAATCAACAAAATTATCATCAAATATCAGTTCTCAATACCACGGTTGGACGACATGCTCGATATGCTAGAAGGGGCCAAGGTGTTCTCTAAACTAGATCTAAGGAACGGGTACCATCATATTCGTATCCGACCCGATGATGAGTGAAAAATAGCATTCAAGACCAAGGAAGGGTTGTATGAGTGGCTGGTCATGCCCTTCGGCCTATCGAACGCACCAAGTACTTTTATGCGTTTGATGAATCAAGTTCTAAAACCCTTCACTGGCCGATTTGTTGTAGTATATTTTGATGACATATTGATATATAGCCAGGATGAGGCGGAGCAGAGGAAACATCTCAGGCAGGTGTTGCAGGTCCTACAAATTAACAAGTTGTACCTCAACTTTAAGAAGTGTAGTTTTTTAACTGACAGCCTGTCGTTTCTAGGATTTGTGGTAACGTCCACAGGCATTTGTGTGAACGATGAAAAGGTGCGAGCTATTAGGGAATGGCTGATCCCGACAAACATTCATGAGGTGAGGAGTTTTCATGAGTTGGCGACTTTCTATCGTCGATTTGTGCGAGATTTTAGCACCATAGTCGCGCCTATAACAGATTACATGAAAAAATGATCGTTCCAGTGGACCGATAAAGCTGACAAGAGCTTTCATGAGATCAAGCATCGTTTGTCTACAACATCGGTCTTGGTAATTCCTAATTTCGATAAATTGTTTGAGGTTGAGTGTGACGCTTCATACGTCGAAAGTGGGGGAGTATTATCACGGGAAGGCAGGCCTGTAGCCTTCTACATCGAGAAGCTCAGCGAAGCCCAAAAGAAGTGGTCGACTTAGGAGCTTGAGTTGTATGCAGTTGTTCAAGCGTTGCGACATTGACGGCATTATCTAATTCAAAGAGAGTTTGTTCTGTACACTGACCATCAAGCATTAACGTTTATTAATAGTCAGACTAACGTGAATAGTGTGCATGCTAGATGGGTTGCGTTTTTACAGGAATTCAAGTTCATTCTGAAGCACAAGTCAGGGCAGCAGAACAAGGTGGCTGATGCACTTAGCCGTCGTGCATCACTACTTGTTACGATGAGCAACAAGGTGGTCGGCTTCGACTGTCTCAAGGAGTTGTATGCCGAGGATGAGGACTTCAAAGATTCTTGGGTGAAGTGCCAAGAAGGTCACCCCAGTGACCTTCATATATAGGACGATTTTCTCTTCAAAGGGAATCGATTATGCATCCCTCAAAGTTCTCTGAGGGAGCAGATTATTCAGGAGCTACATGGAGGTGGTCTCGGTGGACACCTTGGACGAGACAAGACTCGAGCTCTTGTTGAAGAGCGGTATTACTGGCCGCAATTAGTATGTGATGTGGGAAAAGCTGTACAATGTTATCATGTTTGTCAGACCTCCAAGGGGCAATCTCAGAATACGGGCCTCTACACCCCGTTACTTGTGCCTGACGGTCCTTGGGAGGATTTATTAATGGACTTCGTGCTTGGTCTCCCACGGATACAACGCGGTATGGATTCGGTGTTCGTGGCAGTAGATCGTTTCTCCAAGATGGCTCACTTTATCCCATGCAAGAAGACCCTCGATGCAACACACATGGTGAATCTATTCTTCAAGGAGGTCGTATGGCTACACGGCATCTCCAAAACCATTACTTTTGATCGTGACACAAAGTTCATTAGTCACTTTTGGAGGACTTTGTGTACTCGATTCGATACACGACTTCAATTCAGCAGTGCTTACCACCCACAGACTGATTGGCAGACTGAAGTTGTGAATTGCAAGTTGGGAAACCTCCTTCGCTGTATTTCAGGAGAAAAACTGAAGTAGTGGGATTTGGCCTTGTCTCAAGCAAGTTTGCATTTAACAACATGGTGAACCGCTCGACAGGGAAATCACCGTTCCAGATTATCTATGGACGAGTGTCTCGCCATACGCTTGACTTGGCCCCTCTGCCCAAGCACCCAGGTACGAGCATTACAGTAGAACATATGGCAGACAAAATCATGGGCATCTATGCAGAAGTGCAGACCAAGCTACATGTCTCGAACGAGAAGTACAAGGAACAAGCGGACAAGCACTGGCGACAAAAAGTGTTCGAGGTAGGCGACCGTATTATGGTCCATCTACGCAAAGAGCGATTTTCGACCGGGACGTACAACAAGTTGAAAAATAAGAAGATTAGACCCATCCCAATCATTCAAAAGATCAATGACAACGCTTATGTTGTTGATCTTCCAGATGACATGGCAATCTCACGGACTTTCAACGTCGCGGACTTAGCCGAGTATCATGAACTAGTGCAGGATGAGAACTCGAGGACGAGCTCTTTTGAAGTGGAGGGGACTGATGTAGAGCGGGTTGCAGACAGTTTCATGGCCAAGATGGATCAGAAAAGGCCCGGTCGACGACAGAAGTGATCCGAACCGTTGGACCTTAGATCGGGCGTATCTTGCAATCCGG